>CM026400.1:55751462-55857050 GCA_014843695.1 Archivesica marissinica
ATAATGTGCACACTGTACTACATACTCAATGATCAATGTGTAAGGGAATAGATAATGTGCACACTGTACTACATACTCAATGATCAATGTGTATGGGAATAGATAATGTGCACACTGTACTACATACTCAATGATCAATGTGTATGGGAATAGATAATGTGCACACTGTACTACATACTCAATGTGTATGGGGATAGATAATGTGCACACTGTACTACATACTCAATGATCAATGTATATGGGAATAGATAATGTGCACACTGTACTACATACTCAATGATCAATGTGTATGGGAATAGATAATGTGCACACTGTACTACATACTCAATGTGTATGGGAATATATAATGTGCACACTGTACTACATACTCAATAACACAACCAAATCAATGTCTATGGGAATAGATAATGTGCACACTGTACTACATACTCAATGATCAATGTGTAAAGGAATAGATAATGTGCACACTGTACTACATACTCAATGATCAATGTGTATGGGAATAGATAATGTGCACACTGTACTACATACTCAATGATCAATGTGTATGGGAATATATAATGTGCACACTGTACTACATACTCAATGTCTAAGGGAATAGATAATGTGCACACTGTACTACATACTCAATGTGTATAGGAATAGATAATGTGCACACTGTACTACATACTCAATGATCAATGTGTATAGGAATAGATAATGTGCACACTGTACTACATACTCAATGATCAATATGTAAGGGAATATATAATGTGCACACTGTACTACATACTCAATGATCAATGTATATGGGAATAGATAATGTGCACACTGTACTACATACTCAATGTGTATGGGAATAGATAATGTGCACACTGTACTACATACTCAATGTGTAAGGGAATAGATAATGTGCACACTGTACTACATACTCAATGATCAATGTGTATGGGAATAGATCATGTGCACACTGTACTACATACTCAATGATCAATGTGTATGGGAATAGATAGTGTGTGCACTGTACTACATACTCAATGATCAATGTGTATGGGAATAGATCATGTGCACACTGTACTACATACTCAATGATCAATGTATATGGGAATAGATAATGTGCACACTTTACTACATACTCAATGTCTATGGGAATAGATAATGTGCACATTGTACTACATACTCAATGTATATGGGAATAGATAATGTGCACACTGTACTACATACTCAATGATCAATGTGTATGGGAATAGATAATGTGCACACTGTATTACATACTCAATGTGTATGGGAATAGATCATGTGCACACTGTACTACATACTCAATAATCAATGTGTAAGGGAATAGATAATGTGCACACTGTACTACATACTCAATGATCAATGTGTATGGGAATAGATAATGTGCACACTGTACTACATACTCAATGATCAATGTGTAAGGGAATAGATAATGTGCACACTATACTACATACTAAATGATCAATGTGTATGGGAATAGATAATGTGCACACTGTACTACTACTCATGATCAATGTCTATGGGAATAGATAATGTGCACACTGTACTACATACTCAATGATCAATGTGTATGGGAATAGATAATGTGCACACTGTACTACATACTCAATGATCAATGTGTATGGGAATAGATAATGTGCACACTGTACTACATACACAATGATCAATGTGTATGGGAATAGATAATGTGCACACTGTACTACATACTCAATGATCAATTTGTATAGGAATAGATAATATGCACACTGTACTACATACTCAATGTGTATAGGAATAGATAATGTGCACACTGTACTACATACTCAATGATCAATGTCTATAGGAATAGATAATGTGCACACTGTACTACATACTCAATGATCAATTTGTATAGGAATAGATAATATGCACACTGTACTACATACTCAATGTGTATAGGAATAGATAATGTGCACACTGTACTACATACTCAATGATCAATGTCTATAGGAATAGATAATGTGCACACTGTACTACATACTCAATGATCAATTTGTATAGGAATAGATAATATGCACACTGTACTACATACTCAATGTGTATAGGAATAGATAATGTGCACACTGTACTACATACTCAATGATCAATGTCTATAGGAATAGATAATGTGCACACTGTACTACATACTCAATGATCAATTTGTATAGGAATAGATAATATGCACACTGTACTACATACTCAATGTGTATAGGAATAGATAATGTGCACACTGTACTACATACTCAATGATCAATGTCTATAGGAATAGATAATGTGCACACTGTACTACATACTCAATGTGTATAGGATACAATGTGCACACTGTACTACATACTCCATGATCAATGTGTATAGGAATAATAATGTGCACACTGTACTACATACTCAATGATCAATGTATATGGGAATAGATAATGTGCACACTGTACTACATACTCAATGTGTATGGGAATAGATAATGTGCACACTGTACTACATACTCAATGTGTAAGGGAATAGATAATGTGCACACTGTACTACATACTCAATGATCAATGTGTATGGGAATAGATAATGTGCACACTGTACTACATACTCAATGTGTAAGGGAATATATAATGTGCACACTGTACTACATACTCAATAATCAATGTCTATGGGAATAGATAATGTGCACACTGTACTACATACTCAATGATCAATGTATAAGGGAATAGATAATGTGCACACTGTACTACATACTCAATGATCAATGTATATGGGAATAGATAATGTGCACACTGTACTACATACTCAATGATCAATGTATATGGGAATAGATAATGTGCACACTGTACTACATACTCAATGTGTATGGGAATAGATAATGTGCACACTGTACTACATACTCAATGATCAATGTATATGGGAATAGATAATGTGCACACTGTACTACATACTCAATGATCAATGTGTATGGGAATAGATAATGTGCACACTGTACTACATACTCAATGTGTATGGGAATATATAATGTGCACACTGTACTACATACTCAATAATCAATGTCTATGGGAATAGATAATGTGCACACTGTACTACATACTCAATGATCAATGTGTAAGGGAATAGATAATGTGCACACTGTACTACATACTCAATGATCAATGTGTATGGGAATAGATAATGTGCACACTGTACTACATACTCAATGATCAATGTGTATGGGAATAGATAATGTGCACACTGTACTACATACTCAATGATCAATGTGTATGGGAATAGATAATGTGCACACTGTACTACATACTCAATGTGTATGGGAATAGATAATGTGCACACTGTACTACATACTCAATGATCAATGTCTATGGGAATAGATAATGTGCACACTGTACTACATACTCAATGATCAATGTGTATGGGAATAGATAATGTGCACACTGTACTACATACTCAATGTGTATAGGAATAGATAATGTGCACACTGTACTACATACTCAATGTCTATGGGAATAGATAATGTGCACACTGTACTACATACTCAATGTGTATAGGAATAGATAATGTGCACACTGTACTACATACTCAATGATCAATGTGTATAGGAATAGATAATGTGCACACTGTACTACATACTCAATGATCAATATGTAAGGGAATATATAATGTGCACACTGTACTACATACTCAATGATCAATGTATATGGGAATAGATAATGTGCACACTGTACTACATACTCAATGTGTATGGGAATAGATAATGTGCACACTGTACTACATACTCAATGTGTAAGGGAATAGATAATGTGCACACTGTACTACATACTCAATGATCAATGTGTATGGGAATAGATAATGTGCACACTGTACTACATACTCAATGATCAATGTGTAAGGGAATAGATAATGTGCACACTGTACTACATACTCAATGATCAATGTCTATGGGAATAGATAATGTGCACACTGTACTACATACTCAATGATCAATGTATATGGGAATAGATAATGTGCACACTGTACTACATACTCAATGATCAATGTATATGGGAATAGATAATGTGCACACTGTACTACATACTCAGTGATCAATGTATATGGGAATAGATAATGTGCACACTGTACTACATACTCAATGTGTATGGGAATAGATAATGTGCACACTGTACTACATACTCAATGATCAATGTGTATGGGAATAGATAATGTGCACACTGTACTACATACTCAATGATCAATGTATATGGGAATAGATAATGTGCACACTGTACTACATACTCAATGATCAATGTATATGGGAATAGATAATGTGCACACTGTACTACATACTCAATACTCAATGTATATGGGAATAGATAATGTGCACACTGTACTACATACTCAATGATCAATGTATATGGGAATAGATAATGTGCACACTGTACTACATACTCAATGATCAATGTCTATGGGAATATATAATGTGCACACTGTACTACATACTCAATAATCAATGTGTATGGGAATAGATAATGTGCACAATGTACTACATACTCATGATCAATGTCTATAGGAATAGCTAATGTGCACACTGTACTACATACTCAATGTGTATAGGAATAGATAATGTGCACACTGTACTACATACTCAATGTCTATGGGAATAGATAATGTGCACACTGTACTACATACTCAATGATCAATGTGTATGGGAATAGATAATGTGCACACTGTACTACATACTCAATGTGTATGGGAATAGATAATGTGCACACTGTACTACATACTCAATGATCAATGTGTATGGGAATAGATAATGTGCACACTGTACTACATACTCAATGATCAATGTGTATGGGAATAGATCATGTGCACACTGTACTACATACTCAATGATCAATGTATATGGAATAGATAATGTGCACACTTTACTACATACTCAATGTATATGGGAATAGATAATGTGCACACTGTACTACATACTCAATGACAATGTATAGGGAATAGATAATGTGCACACTTTACTACATACTCAATGTATATGGGAATAGATAATGTGCACACTTTACTACATACAAATCAATGTATATGGGAATAGATAATGTGCACACTGTACTACATACTCAATGATCAATGTCTATGGGAATAGATAATGTGCACACTGTACTACATACTCAATGATCAATGTGTATGGGAATAGATAATGTGCACACTGTACTACATACTCAATGATCAATGTATATGAGAATAGATAATGTGCACACTGTACTACATACTCAATGATCAATGTGTATGGGAATAGATAATGTGCACACTGTACTACATACTCAATGGGTATGGGAATAGATAATGTGCACACTGTACTACATACTCAATGATCAATGTATATGGGAATAGATAATGTGCACACTGTACTACATACTCAATGATCAATGTGTATGGGAATAGATAATGTGCACACTGTACTACATACTCAATGTGTATGGGAATATATAATGTGCACACTGTACTACATACTCAATAATCAATGTCTATGGGAATAGATAATGTGCACACTGTACTACATACTCAATGATCAATGTGTAAGGGAATAGATAATGTGCACACTGTACTACATACTCAATGATCAATGTCATTGGGAATAGATAATGTGCACACTGTACTACATACTCAATGATCAATGTGTATGGGAATAGATAATGTGCACACTGTACTACATACTCAATGATCAATGTGTATGGGAATAGATAATGTGCACACTGTACTACATACTCAATGTGTATGGGGATAGATAATGTGCACACTGTACTACATACTCAATGATCAATGTCTATGGGAATAGATAATGTGCACACTGTACTACATACTCAATGATCAATGTGTATGGGAAATATAATGTGCACACTTTACTACATACTCAATTTGTGTATAGGAATATATAATGTGCACACTGTACTACATACTCAATGTCTATGGGATAGATAATGTGCACTGTACTACATACTCAATGTGTATAGGAATAGATAATGTGCACACTGTACTACATACTCAATGATCAATGTGTATAGGAATAGATAATGTGCACACTGTACTACATACTCAATGATCAATATGTAAGGGAATATATAATGTGCACACTGTACTACATACTCAATGATCAATGTATATGGGAATAGATAATGTGCACACTGTACTACATACTCAATGTGTATGGGAATAGATAATGTGCACACTGTACTACATACTCAATGTGTAAGGGAATAGATAATGTGCACACTGTACTACATACTCAATGATCAATGTGTAAGGGAATAGATAATGTGCACACTGTACTACATACTCAATGATCAATGTGTAAGGGAATAGATAATGTGCACACTGTACTACATACTCAATGATCAATGTCTATGGGAATAGATAATGTGCACACTGTACTACATACTCAATGATCAATGTATATGGGAATAGATAATGTGCACACTGTGTACTACATACTCAATGATCAATGTATATGGGAATAGATAATGTGCACACTGTACTACATACTCAATGATCAATGTATATGGGAATAGATAATGTGCACACTGTACTACATACTCAGTGATCAATGTATATGGGAATAGATAATGTGCACACTGTACTACATACTCATGTGTATGGGAATAGATAATGGCACACTGTACTAAATACTCAATGATCACCTGGAGAATAGATAAGTGCACACTGTACTACATACTCAATGATCAATGTATATGGGAATAGATAATGTGCACACTGTACTACATACTCAATGATCAATGTATATGGGAATAGATAATGTGCACACTGTACTACATACTCAATAATCAATGTGTATGGGAATAGATAATGTGCACAATGTACTACATACTCATGATCAATGTCTATAGGAATAGCTAATGTGCACACTGTACTACATACTCAATGTGTATAGGAATAGATAATGTGCACACTGTACTACATACTCAATGTCTATGGGAATAGATAATGTGCACACTGTACTACATACTCAATGATCAATGTGTATGGGAATAGATAATGTGCACACTGTACTACATACTCAATGTGTATGGGAATAGATAATGTGCACACTGTACTACATACTCAATGATCAATGTGTATGGGAATAGATAATGTGCACACTGTACTACATACTCAATGTGTATAGGAATAGATAATGTGCACACTGTACTACATACTCAATGATCAATGTGTATAGGAATAGCTAATGTGCACACTGTACTACATACTCAATGATCAATGTGTATAGGAATAGATAATGTGCACACTGTACTACATACTCAATGTATATGAGAATAGATAATGTGCACACTGTACTACATACTCAATGTATATGGGAATAGATAATGTGCACACTGTACTACATACTCAATGATCAATGTCTATAGGAATAGATAATGTGCACACTGTACTACATACTCAATGATCAATGTGTATGGGAATAGATAATGTGCACACTGTACTACATACTCAATGTGTATGGGGATAGATAATGTGCACACTGTACTACATACTCAATGATCAATGTCTATGGGAATAGATAATGTGCACACTGTACTACATACTCAATGATCAATGTGTATGGGAATAGATAATGTGCACACTGTACTACATACTCAATGTGTATAGGAATAGATAATGTGCACACTGTACTACATACTCAATGTCTATGGGAATAGATAATGTTCACACTGTACTACATACTCAATGTGTATAGGAATAGATAATGTGCACACTGTACTACATACTCAATGATCAATGTGTATAGGAATAGATAATGTGCACACTGTACTACATACTCAATGATCAATATGTAAGGGAATATATAATGTGCACACTGTACTACATACTCAATGATCAATGTATATGGGAATAGATAATGTGCACACTGTACTACATACTCAATGTGTATGGGAATAGATAATGTGCACACTGTACTACATACTCAATGTGTAAGGGAATAGATAATGTGCACACTGTACTACATACTCAATGATCAATGTGTATGGGAATAGATAATGTGCACACTGTACTACATACTCAATGATCAATGTGTAAGGGAATAGATAATGTGCACACTGTACTACATACTCAATGATCAATGTCTATGGGAATAGATAATGTGCACACTGTACTACATACTCAATGATCAATGTATATGGGAATAGATAATGTGCACACTGTACTACATACTCAATGATCAATGTATATGGGAATAGATAATGTGCACTCTGTACTACATACTCAATGATCAATGTATATGGGAATATATAATGTGCACACTGTACTACATACTCAGTGATCAATGTATATGGGAATAGATAATGTGCACACTGTACTACATATTCAATGTGTATGGGAATAGATAATGTGCACACTGTACTACATACTCAATGATCAATGTGTATGGGAATAGATAATGTGCACACTGTACTACATACTCAATGATCAATGTATATGGGAATAGATAATGTGCACACTGTACTACATACTCAATGATCAATGTATATGGGAATAGATAATGTGCACACTGTACTACATACTCAATACTCAATGTATATGGGAATAGATAATGTGCACACTGTACTACATACTCAATGTGTATGGGAATAGATAATATGCACACTGTACTACATACTCAATGATCAATGTATATGGGAATAGATAATGTGCACACTGTACTACATACTCAATGATCAATGTCTATGGGAATATATAATGTGCACACTGTACTACATACTCAATAATCAATGTGTATGGGAATAGATAATGTGCACAATGTACTACATACTCAATGTGTATAGGAATAGATAATGTGCACACTGTACTACATACTCAATGTCTATGGGAATAGCTAATGTGCACACTGTACTACATACTCAATGTGTATAGGAATAGATAATGTGCACACTGTACTACATACTCAATGTCTATGGGAATAGATAATGTGCACACTGTACTACATACTCAATGATCAATGTGTATGGGAATAGATAATGTGCACACTGTACTACATACTCAATGATCAATGTGTATGGGAATAGATAATGTGCACACTGTACTACATACTCAATGATCAATGTGTATGGGAATAGATAATGTGCACACTGTACTACATACTCAATGTGTATAGGAATAGATAATGTGCACACTGTACTACATACTCAATGATCAATGTGTATAGGAATAGCTAATGTGCACACTGTACTACATACTCAATGATCAATGTGTATAGGAATAGATAATGTGCACACTGTACTACATACTCAATGTGTATGGGGATAGATAATGTGCACACTGTACTACATACTCAATGTGTATGGGGATAGATAATGGCATGCAATTGCGGCTATGTGTTGGTAGTTTTAAAGATGTTGTATACTATAGGCTAGCATCTCATTTGTTTGATTTGGTTTATACATACTGTAGTGATAAAGTTGGTGTTTATATAGAGTAAAGCAACTCCATGCTTGATATGATTAATATACATACTGTGTTTATGTGTATACTGTAGGGGTGAACCGTGGACAGGAAGAGGCGTGGCTCCTCTACCTCCTGATAAAAACAGCCGTGATGTCGAGTTCCTCGATAAATATGCAATAGAGAGATGGGAGGTAATTAATATTATGAATCCATTTTGACAGGTAAACGGGTTACGGGGTAAAGATTAGTTAAGTAAGGGCAGATAAACACAATAAAACTATTTAAGCAAGGGTAGATAAACGCGATAGAGACTATTTAATGGAAGGCATGTAAACGCCATAGAGACTAGATAGGCAAGGGCAGATAAACAGGATAAAAACTAAGCAAGGGTAGATAAACGCGATAGAGACTATTTAAGGAAAGGCATGTAAATGCCATAGAGACTAGATAAGCAAGTGCAGATAAACAGGATAAAAACTAAGCAAAGGTAGATAAACGCGATAGAAACTATTTAAGTTTAAGCAAAGACAGGTAAATAGGATAAAGAGTATCTAAGCAATGCCAGATAAACAGTATAAGCCTAGTTAAGCTAGAGCAAATAAAACAGTATAAAGACTATATAACCAAGGGCAGATAAACAGGATAAAGGCTATATAACCAAGGGCAGATAAACAGGATAAAGGCTATATAACTAATGGCAGATAAACAGGATAAAGGCTATATAACCAAGGGCAGATAAACAGGATAAAGGCTATATAACTAAGGGCAGATAAACAGGATAAAGGCTATATAACCAAGGGCAGATAAACACAATAAAACTATTTAAGCAAGGGTAGATAAACGTGATAGAGACTATTTAATGAAAGGCATGTAAACGCCATAGAGACTAGATAGGCAAGGGCAGATAAACAGGATAAAAACTAAGCAAGGGTAGATAAACGCGATAGAGACTATTTAAGGAAAGGCATGTAAATGCCATAGAGACTAGATAAGCAAGTGCAGATAAACAGGATAAAAACTAAGCAAAGGTAGATAAACGCGATAGAAACTATTTAAGTTTAAGCAAAAGTTTAAGCAAAGGCAGGTAAATAGGATAAAGAGTATCTAAGCAATGCCAGATAAACAGTATAAGCCTAGTTAAGCTAGAGCAAATAAAACAGTATAAAGACTATATAACCAAGGGCAGATAAACAGGATAAAGGCTATATAACTCAGGGCAGATAAACAGGATAAAGGCTATATAACTAAGGGCAGATAAACAGGATAAAGGCTATATAACCAAGGGCAGATAAACAGGATAAAGGCTATATAACCAAGGGCAGATAAACAGGATAAAGGCTATATAACTAAGGGCAGATAAACAGGATAAAGGCTATATAACTAAGGGCAGATAAACAGGATAAAGGCTATATAACCAAGGGCAGATAAACAGGATAAAGGCTATATAACCAAGGGCAGATAAACACAATAAAACTATTTAAGCAAGGGTAGATAAACGCGATAGAGACTATTTAATGAAAGGCATGTAAATGCCATAGAGACTAGATAGGCAAGGGCAGATAAACAGGATAAAAACTAAGCAAAGGTAGATAAACGCGATAGAGACTATTTAAGGAAAGGCATGTAAATGCCATAGAGACTAGATAAGCAAGTGCAGATAAACAGGATAAAAACTAAGCAAAGGTAGATAAACGCGATAGAAACTATTTAAGTTTAAGCAAAAGTTTAAGCAAAGGCAGGTAAATAGGATAAAGAGTATCTAAGCAATGCCAGATAAACAGTATAAGCCTAGTTAAGCTAAAGCAAATAAAACAGTATAAAGACTATATAACCAAGGGCAGATAAACAGGATAAAGGCTATATAACTAAGGGCAGATAAACAGGATAAAGGCTATATAACCAAGGGCAGATAAACAGGATAAAGGCTATATAACCAAGGGCAGATAAACAGGATAAAGGCTATATAACCAAGGGCAAATAAACAGGATAAAGGCTATATAACTAAGGGCAGATAAACAGGATAAAGGCTATATAACTAAGGGCAGATAAACAGGATAAAGGCTATATAACCAAGGGCAGATAAACAGGATAAAGGCTATATAACCAAGGGCAGATACACAGGATAAAGGCTATATAACCAAGGGCAGATAAACAGGATAAAGGCTATATAACCAAGGGCAGATAAACAGGATAAAGGCTATATAACTAAGGGCAGATAAACAGGATAAAGGCTATATAACCAAGGGCAGATAAACAGGATAAAGGCTATATAACTAAGGGCAGATAAACAGGATAAAGGCTATATAACCAAGGGCAGATAAACAGGATAAAGGCTATATAACTAAGGGCAGATAAACAGGATAAAGACTATATAACCAAGGGCAGATAAACAGGATAAAGGCTATATAACCAAGGGCAGATAAACAGGATAAAGGCTATATAACTAAGGGCAGATAAACAGGATAAAGGCTATATAACCAAGGGCAGATAAACAGGATAAAGGCTATATAACTAAGGGCAGATAAACAGGATAAAGGCTATATAACCAAGGGCAGATAAACAGGATAAAGGCTATATAACTAAGGGCAGATAATCAGGATAAAGACTATATAACCAAGGGCAGATAAACAGGATAAAGGCTATATAACCAAGGGCAGATACACAGGATAAAGGCTATATAACTAAGGGCAGATAAACAGGATAAAGGCTATATAACTAAGGGCAGATAAACAGGATAAAGGCTATATAACTAAGGGCAGATAAACAGGATAAAGGCTATATAACCAAGGGCAGATAAACAGGATAAAGGCTATATAACTAATGGCAGATAAACAGGATAAAGGCTATATAACCAAGGGCAGATAAACAGGATAAAGGCTATATAACCAAGGGCAGATAAACAGGATAAAAGCTATATAACCAAGGGCAGATAAACAGGATAAAAGCTAGTATAATAATGATTTAAGCAAGGGCAGATAAACAGTATAAAAAAACCTTTAGCAAGGGCAGATACGCGTGATAAAGAATATTTAAGCAATGGCAGATAACAGTATAAAAACCATTGAAGCAAGGGCAGATAAGCGAGATAAAGAATATTCTAGCAAGGGCAGGGCAGGGCAGATTAGCGTGATATATATTAGTTAAGCAAGGGCAGAAGAACGTGTGTTAAACAGGGGCAGATGAATTGGATAAATAGTGGTTACCTTGAGAGTGGTTCTATATACAGACGGATATGTAGTCCAGTGGTAATACGCTGGACTAGTAATCCAGGAATCGCAGGTTCGATCCCCTGTCTGACCCTGTATCATTGCACTATCCTCCAAAATCTAAAATGACTAATCTCTTCAGGAGGCGTCGCTCATATGGGCAACCGGTAACAACAATAAATACATGTAAAACACACACACATGGTTCTACGAATCACCTGCCAGTCACCATGCAGCAATATATTGTGGTTACATATTGCAATATTTTGAGAAAGTATTGCAATATATCGAGGTACAGATTGTAATACATGTATGTTGAAAAAGTATTGCAATATTTCATGGTACACTTCAGGCATATCATGACACACCTACACAACAGTGCCATGTGTGCAGTGTGGCGGCCGAGTCTCTCGATGCTTATGGCCATAATAGCAACCTGTCATCCGTGTGCTTGTATTGAAGATCATTTCATCAGCGTAGCCGTTATTTGTATAACCTGTTTGGGTGTTGTAGTGTTGTCGCACGGTATAGTGGTCAGATTTGTGGCTGCTAGGTTCGGTTCTGTCTATTCCTCAATACAGTCAAACCTGTCTTAAACAATCTGCCAAGGAAGTCACAGAAAGTGGCTGTTTAGCACTGGTGGCTGTTTCATAGAGGTATAATAAAACAACACACCGTATTGGGAATCTGGAAACTGGCTTAAGACGGGTTGGTTGCTTAATGGAGGTGACCACTAACACAGATTTAACTGTACTTAATGGAGGTGACCACTGACACAGGTTTGACTGTACTTAATGGAGGTGACCACTAACACTGATTTGACCGTACTTAATGGAGGTGACCACTAACACAGATTTGACCGTAGTTAATGGAGGTGACCACTAACACTGATTTGACTGTACTTAATGGAGGTGACCACTAACACTGATTTGACCGTACTTAATGGAGGTGACCACTAACACAGATTTGACTGTACTTAATGGAGGTGACCACTAACACTGATTTGACCGTACTTAATGGAGGTGACCACTAACACAGATTTGACCATAGTTAATGGAGGTGACCACTAACACTGATTTGACTACTTAATGGAGGTGACCACTAACACAGATTTGACTACTTAATGGAGGTGACCACTAACACAGATTTGACTGTACTTAATGGAGGTGACCACTAACACAGATTTGACTGTACTTAATGAAGGTGACCACTAACACAGATTTGACTGTACTTAATGGAGGTGACCACTAACACAGATTTGACTGTACTTAATGGAGGTGACCACTAACACAGGTTTGCTGTACTTAATGGAGGTGACCACTAACACAGGTTTGCTGTACTTAATGGAGGTGACCACTAACACAGGTTTGCTGTACTTAATGGAGGTGACCACTGACACAGATTTGACCGTACTTAATGGAGGTGACCACTGACACAGATTTGACCGTAGTTAATGGAGGTGACCACTAACACAGATTTGACCGTACTTAATGGAGGTGACCACTGACACAGATTTGACCGTAGTTAATGGAGGTGACCACTGACACAGATTTGACCGTACTTAATGGAGGTGACCACTGACACAGATTTGACCGTACTTAATGGAGGTGACCACTAACACAGATTTGACCATACTTAATGGAGATGACCACTAACACAGATTTGACCATACTTAATGGAGGTGACCACTAACACAGATTTGACCATACTTAATGGAGGTGACCACTAACACAGATTTGACCATACTTAATGGAGGTGACCACTAACACAGATTTGACTGTACTTAATGGAGGTGACCACTAACACAGATTTGACCATACTTAATGGAGGTGACCACTAACACAGATTTGACCATACTTAATGGAGGTGACCACTAACACAGATTTGACAAACATGGCTTATGATTAACATTATTCTTTACATGTATTTACAGTGTGTGTTACACTTCATGGTGGGCTCTACGGAGGGAGCTGATGGGGTCAGCAGGGATACGATAGAGGTCCTTAAACATGCAGCACTGATGAAAGTGTGAGTACAGAGAATAAAAGCGTAAATGTTGTCATTTGTGGTGGAGGAAACTGGACTACCCGGTGAAAACCCGCCTGTCCGAGAAACAACCTGCCTGTCCGAGAAAACCCGCCTGTCCGAGAAAACCTGCCTGCCCGAGAAAACCCGCCTGTCCGAGAAAACCTGCCTGCCCAAGAAAACCCGCCTGTCCGAGAAAACCCGCCTGTCCGAGAAAACCTGCCTGCCCGAGAAAACCCGCCTGTCCGAGAAAACCTGCCTGCCCGAGAAAACCCGCCTGTCCGAGAAAACCCGCCTGTCCGAGAAAACCTGCCTGTCCGAGAAAACCCGCCTGTCCAAGAAAACCCGCCTGTCCGAGAAAACCTGCCTGTCCGGGAAAACCTGCCTGTCGGATCTGGGCAGTGAGGGTTATTATGGTCCCTGGATACACACCTGAGAGGAAGAATGGGACTGCAATGCAGAACGACAGTGGGTATGCAGATCAACAGTGGGTATGCAGATCGACAGTGGGTATGCAGATCGACAGTGGGTATGCAGATCGACAGTGGGTATGTAGAATGACAGTGGGTATGCAGATCGACAGTGGGTATGCAGATCGACAGTGGGTATGTAGATCAACAGTGGGTATGCAGATCGACAGCATGTATGCAGATTGGCAGCATGTATGTAGATTGGCAGCGGGTATGCAGATCGACAGCATGTATGCAGATTGGCAGCGGGTATGCAGATCGACAGCATGTATGCAGATTGGCAGCGGGTATGCAGATCGACAGCATATATGCAGATTGGCAGTGGGTATGCAGATCGACAGCATGTATGCAGATTGACAGTGGGTATGCAGATTGACAGCGGGTATGCAGATCAACAGCATGTATGCAGATCGACAGCATGTATGCAGATTGGCAGCGGGTATGCAGATCGACAGCATGTATGCAGATCGACAGCATGTATGCAGATTGGCAGCGGGTATGCAGATCGACAGCACGTATGCAGATTGGCAGCGGGTATGCAGATCGACAGCATGTATGCAGATTGACAGTGGGTATGCAGATTGACAGCGGGTATGCAGATCGACAGCATGTATGCAGATCGACAGCATGTATGCAGATTGGCAGCGGGTATGCAGATCGACAGCATGTATGCAGATTGGCAGCAGGTATGCAGATCGACAGCATGTGTGCAGATTGGCAGCGGGTATGCAGATCGACAGCATGTATGCGGGCCTAAATATATTACAGGGTGCGTTAGTGTTAGTTTGGGGGAGGGATAATTTGATGTTCTGGAAACTCTTTTTTGATGAAAAATAAAGATCGGTTGGGTACCCCTAACTGAGATGGGGTTGGTGCGCACACCTTATAATCATTCAAATGACACAGTCGGGTTAACCCTTAACCTGCAAATCACGACTAAAGTCGCTTTTGCAAACTGCATAGAGCCAGATCAGTCGGCACAGAATGTGTGTCTGATCAGGCTCTATACTGTTTGCTACTTGGATAGTGGAGCTAAAACACTTGGTTAAATAACAAACAACATAGATCCTGATCAGATGCAGTGTTACACGGTGACTGATCTGGATCTATGTTGTTTGCCCATTCTATCCAAATTATTTGGCAGGTTAAGGGTTACGGTAAATCAACGAATGCTTCGGAAAGAGAAGTTGAAAATAGATTTTCAAGATGGCCGCCATGACAGCCACTTCGGATTTCGTATCAATAAAATTTAAGCTGTTTGTTTTATCTACTACCTTTACCGATACCATGATAGTAAACGGTTTGAGAGCAGAAGTCAAATATAGAATTTTTTTAAGTTCTTTTGTATGGTGATGATAATCTAAGTGAAGAGATAAACAAGGTGATATTTGATGCAGTTCACCAGTTTATTACAGCAACAAAGAGATTTGATAACGGCTAGTGTAATTTGTGTATCTTCCTCTTCCATCCTCGTATAAACGATTCCCACCTCGTTCTCGCTCACTCACTCTTTCTCTCTCTCTCTCTCTCTCTCTCTCTCTCTCTCTCTCTCTCTCTCTCTCTCTCTCTCTCCCGTCCCCTCTCTCGCCTCACCATTTCCTAAATCGACTGCACGTAATCCCTCACCATTTCCTAAATCGACTGCACGTAATCCGACTGGTAAGCCAGTCTGATTGATTACTTCATCATCATCTCCATATTAGTTTTACTTACACTTATATCATTACAGTTGAATAAAACTTGTCACGTTCATAAATGTATATACACTCTGCCATATTTTATGAAAATTATGTTTGTCATGGAGAAAATCTAGATAAGCTACTAGCTTCCGATTTAATCCATTTGTTCTTGTATATTATTGTTACAACATGATGTAAATATTGATAAAATAAAATATGTTTAAACTAAATATAGAATTTCAATATGGTCACCAATGCAGAAGACATCTTGGATTTGTGATCAGAATGCTTATAGCTATTTGTGATTTACCGTACATCTAAGCAAATTATCCGTAAATCAATGACTCATTGTGATCTTTTGTTTGTTGATAACTTGTAAACATCGTAAGCATACTCACATTTCCCCACCTCGGAGGATTTCACTGAAAACCTCTGTTTTTATGACTCCTTCTATATGCATTGATGAAAATATCAATCCAGTTATTACTAACCTGTGTTAGTGGTCACCTCCATTAAGCAGCCAACTTGTATTAACCCTTTGAACAGTACAGGCCTCTTAATAGACTTACAAAATGTGTAGATCTAGATGAGCCGGCTCGTGATGAGTCGTCTCATCAGGATCTGCACTTTTTGCCAGTAATAATTATTACTATTTTTAGATAAAATTACCCATTTTGATAAATGAACTGGTCCAAAGGTCATTTTCTTATTAATTTATTGGTGTAAAAATATCATGCACCAGTCCATGTCAGTTACTTGGGGTTGAATGGGTTAAGCAGCCAGTTTCCAGATTCCCAATATGTTGTTTTATTATACATTTGCCCTCTATTAAGCAGCCACTTTCTGTGATTCCCTTGACTGGCTGCTTAACACAGGTTAGACTATATGCTGGTATTGTGCTTGTAGGGAGGACGGGGAACCATTTATCACCGCTGGAGGCTTCCAGTTTTTATTGATGGACACGGCGTCACAAATATGGTTCTTCATGTTACAGTACCTGGACATGGTGGATGTAAGTAACATCTTTTTATCAAATTTCAAATACAATTGACTACGCTAAAACCTCAATGGCGCAGATTGGAGACAACACTGTATAATAATGATTAAACCACTTTATCACACCTTTTTATTCTCACAACACGGCCTGTAATGTAAACAATAACAATACTAACATGCCTACACAACAACACGGCCTGTAATGTAAACAATAACAATACTAACATGCCTACACAACAACACGGCCTGTAATGTAAACAATGGCAATCCTAACATGCCTACACAACAACACGGCCTGTAATGTAAACAATGGCAATACTAACATGCCTACACAACAACACGGCCTGTAATGTAAACAATAACAATACTAACATGCCTACACAACAACACGGCCTGTAATGTAAACAATAACAATCCTAACATGCCTACACAACAACACGGCCTGTAATGTAAACAATAACAATACTAACATGCCTACACAACAACACGGCCTGTAATGTAAACAATAACAATACTAACATGCCTACACAACAACACGGCCTGTAATGTAAACAATAACAATACTAACATGCCTACACAACAACACGGCCTGTAATGTAAACAATAACAATACTAACATGCCTACACAACAACACGGCCTGTAATGTAAACAATAACAATACTAACATGCCTACACAACAACACGGCCTGTAATGTAAACAATAACAATACTAACATGCCTACACAACAACACGGCCTGTAATGTAAACAATAACAATACTAACATGCCTACACAACAACACGGCCTGTAATGTAAACAATGGCAATCCTAACATGCCTACACAACAGCACGGCCTGTAATGTAAACAATAACAATACTAACATGCCTACACAACAACACGGCCTGTAATGTAAACAATGGCAATCCTAACATGCCTACACAACAACACGGCCTGTAATGTAAACAATGGCAATCCTAACATGCCTACACAACAACACGGCCTGTAATGTAAACAATGGCAATCCTAACATGCCTACACAACAACACGGCCTGTAATGTAAACAATGGCAATCCTAACATGCCTACACAGCAACACGGCCTGTAATGTAAACAATGGCAATCCTAACATGCCTACACAACAACACGGCCTGTAATGTAAACAATGGCAATCCTAACATGCCTACACAACAACACGGCCTGTAATGTAAACAATGGCAATCCTAACATGCCTACACAACAACACGGCCTGTAATGTAAACAATGGCAATCCTAACATGCCTACACAACAACACGGCCTGTAATGTAAACAATGGCAATCCTAACATGCCTACACAACAACACGGCCTGTAATGTAAACAATGGCAATCCTAACATGCCTACACAACAACACGGCCTGTAATGTAAACAATGGCAATCCTAACATGCCTACACAACAACACGGCCTGTAATGTAAACAATGGCAATACTAACATGCCTACACAACAACACGGCCTGTAATGTAAACAATGGCAATCCTAACATGCCTACACAACAGCACGGCCTGTAATGTAAACAATGGCAATACTAACATGCCTACACAACAGCACGGCCTGTAATGTAAACAATGGCAATACTAACATGCCTACTGATTAGGCCAGGTATTAAACTTCAGGTGAGACTAAATCATTCGGATCTGCATTTTCGTTGCCTGGCTTTCGCTTTTCAGGGGTAATTTGCAATAGAAGTGTGCACAAATGGGTCTTAAAACTTGTCCGGTATTTGGAAAAGAGGGGTTCCGGTGTCAAAAAATCGTCCGGTTTGAAAGGGATTCGGCTTTAGAGAGGGTTCCAGTTTTGAGGGGCTCCACTGTACATGATAACTTGGAAGTGGAATGAAGCATGTACCCAACCTTCAGTTGCAGTTTCTTTCAATCAATTGTTGAGTGGAAGTCGTGATAGCACAGTGGATGCGCGTTCACTTCAGGAGCGAAAGGTCCGGAGTTCGAGCCCCGCTGAAGCCGTTACGATTATGCCCTTAGGCAAGGCATTTAAATTCCATATAGCCTCTTCTCACTCCTTCATGGCGATGGATTCCATCAGGAATGAGGTCTCGAGAGCGATTAATATAAGTTGAAAGAACTTGTTTCGCAATTGAGCTAAAATAAATTTGTATAAACTAATTGTCGAGTAGTTTGGTATCAAGTTTTCACAATATCAGTTTTCTGTATTAGTTGCATAGTGTATTACAAACATCAAGCATCTCAGGCAGTAGTTTATATTCTATATTTTAGTTGCATAGCGTATTACAAACATCTCAGGCAATAGTTTATATTCTATATTTTAGTTGCATAGCGTATTACAAACATCTCAGGCTGTAGTTTATATTCTATATTTCTGTATTAGTTACATAGCGTATTACAAGCATCTCAGGCAGTAGTTTATATTCTATATTTTAGTTGCATAGCGTATTACAAACATCTCAGGCAGTAGTTTATATTCTATATTTTAGTTGCATAGCGTATTACAAACATCTCAGGCAGTAGTTTATATTCTATATTTCTGTATTAGTTGCATAGCGTATTACAAGCATCTCAGGCAATAGTTTATATTCTATATTTTAGTTGCATAGCGTATTACAAACATCTCAGGCAGTAGTTTATATTCTATATTTTAGTTGCATAGCGTATTACAAACATCTCAGGCAGTAGTTTATATTCTATATGTTACAGAGCCGAGCCCTAGACCTCGTCGAGTGTCTCTCCTTCCTGTTTCAACTGAGTTTCTCAACATATGGTAGAGTGAGTATTTTGCATAAACATGTATAATTGACAATGAGCTTACTTGTGCCGTGTGGCGGCTGTAAGAAGTCTCTCTGTGTGGCGGCTGTAAGAAGTCTCTGTGTGTGATGGCTGTAAGAAGTCTCTCTGTGTGGCGGCTGTAAGAAGTCTCTGGTGTGTGATGGCTGTAAGAAGTCTCTCTGTGTGACGGCTGTAAGAAGTCTCTCTGTGTGGCGGCTGTAAGAAGTCTCTCTGTGTGGCGGCTGTAAGAAGTCTCTGTGTGTGATGGCTGTAAGAAGTCTCTGTGTGTGACGGCTGTAAGAAGTATCTCTGTGTGGCAGCTGTAAGAAGTCTCTGTGTGTGATGGCTGTAAGAAGTCTCTCTGTGTGTGGCGGCTGTAAGAAGTCTCTGTGTGTGATGGCTGTAAGAAGTCTCTCTGTGTGATGGCTGTAAGAAGTCTCTCTGTGTGACGGCTGTAAGAAGTCTCTCTGTGTGATGGCTGTAAGAAGTCTCTCTGTGTGACGGCTGTAAGAAGTCTCTCTGTGTGGCGGCTGTAAGAAGTCTCTCTGTGTGGCGGCTGTAAGAAGTCTCTCTGTATGATGGCTGTAAGAAGTCTCTCTGTGTGATGGCTGTAAGAAGTCTCTCTGTGTGATGGCTGTAAGAAGTCTCTCTGTGTGACGGCTGTAAGAAGTCTCTCTGTGTGGCGGCTGTAAGAAGTCTCTCTGTGTGGCGGCTGTAAGAAGTCTCTCTGTGTGATGGCTGTAAGAAGTCTCTCTGTGTGATGGCTGTAAGAAGTCTCTCTGTGTGGCGGCTGTAAGAAGTCTCTCTGTGTGGCGGCTGTAAGAAGTCTCTGTGTGTGGTGGCTGTAAGAAGTCTCTGTGTGTGATGGCTGTAAGAAGTCTCAGTGTGTGATGGCTGTAAGAAGTCTCAGTGTGTGATGGCTGTAAGAAGTCTCTGTGTGATGGCTGTAAGAAGTCTCTCTGTGTGATGGCTGTAAGAAGTCTCTCTGTGTGACAGCTGTAAGAAGTCTCTCTGTATGGCGGCTGTAAGTAGTCTCTGTGTGTGATGTCTGTAAGAAGTCTCTGTGTGTGATGGCTGTAAGAAGTCTCTCTGTGTGATGGCTGTAAGAAGTCTCTCTGTGTGATGGCTGTAAGAAGTATCTCTGTGTGATGGCTGTAAGAAGTATCTGTGTGTGATGGCTGTAAGAAGTCTCTCTGTGTGATGGCTGTAAGAAGTCTCTCTGTGTGATGGCTGTAAGAAGTCTCTGTGTGTGATGGCTGTAAGAAGTCTCTCTGTGTGATGGCTGTAAGAAGTCTCTCTGTGTGATGGCTGTAAGAAGTCTCTCTGTGTGATGGCTGTAAGAAGTCTCAGTGTGTGATGGCTGTAAGAAGTCTCTATGTGATGGCTGTAAGAAGTCTCTCTGTGTGATGGCTGTAAGAAGTATCTGTGTGTGATGGCTGTAAGAAGTCTCTCTGTGTGATGGCTGTAAGAAGTCTCTGTGTGATGGCTGTAAGAAGTCTCTCTGTGTGATGGCTGTAAGAAGTCTCTGTGTGATGGCTGTAAGAAGTCTCTCTGTGTGATGGCTGTAAGAAGTCTCTCTGTGTGATGGCTGTAAGAAGTCTCTCTGTGTGATGGCTGTAAGAAGTCTCTCTGTGTGATGGCTGTAAGAAGTCTCAGTGTGTGATGGCTGTAAGAAGTCTCTGTGTGATGGCTGTAAGAAGTCTCTCTGTGTGATGGCTGTAAGAAGTATCTGTGTGTGATGGCTGTAAGAAGTATCTCTGTGTGATGGCTGTAAGAAGTCTCTCTGTGTGATGGCTGTAAGAAGTCTCTCTGTGTGATGGCTGTAAGAAGTCTCTCTGTGTGATGGCTGTAAGAAGTCTCTCTGTGTGATGGCTGTAAGAAGTCTCTGTGTGATGGCTGTAAGAAGTATCTCTGTGTGATGGCTGTACGAAGTCTCTCTGAGTGATGGCTGAATACAATTGTTCGATAGACACTGATTTGGCCAGTAAGATACACTGGCCCATTATAAAGCACTCCTTCTATTCAAATGTTGTATGTAATGGTCATACTGTGCATTTTAGTTGAAATTTATTAAATAACACCATTTAAGGACGCGATTGCAAAAGCTTTCTGACCTGGAATGAACCCTGATGATGTCATGCAATTTCATAAGAATTGTGTCATTACGATTGAAATAGCTTGACATTTTTACTGTTATTTTCACCGCTAGCGTGCAAATATTTAACAGCATGTTATTCAGCCTGGAAGATGTGGTAACGGAATTCTAGACAGTACTGTGTTGGTTACCTCGACAGTTATAGTACTGTTGGTTACCGCGACAGTTATAGTACTGTGTTGGTTACCTCGACAGTTATAGTACTGTTGGTTACCGCGACAGTTATAGTAGTGTTGGTTACCTCGACAGTTATAGTACTGTGTTGGTTACCTCGACAGTTATAGTACTGTGTTGGTTACCTCGACAGTTATAGTACTGTGTTGGTTATCTCGACAGTTATAGTACTGTGTTGGTTACCTCGACAGTTATAGTACTGTTGGTTACCTCGACAGTTATAGTACTGTTGGTTATCTCGACAGTTATAGTACTGTATTGTTTACCTCGACAGTTATAGTACTGTGTTGGTTAACTCGACAGTTATAGTAATGTGTTGTTTACCTCGACAGTTATAGTACTGTATTGTTTTCTCGACAGTTATAGTACTGTGTTGGTTACCTCGACAGTTATAGTACTGTGTTGGTTACCTCGACAGCTATAGTACTGTTGGTTAACTCGACAGTTATAGTAATGTGTTGTTTACCTCGACAGTTATAGTACTGTATTGTTTACCTCGACAGTTATAGTACTGTGTTGTTTACCTCGACAGTTATAGTAATGTGTTGGTTACCTTGACAGTTATAGTACTGTATTGTTTACCTCGACAGTTATAGTAATGTGTTGGTTACCTTGACAGTTATAGTACTGTGTTGTTTACCTCGACAGTTATAGTAATGTGTTGGTTACCTTGACAGTTATGGTACTGTGTTGTTTACCCCAACTGTTATAGTACTGTGTTGGTTACCTCGACAGTTATAGTACTGTGTTGTTTACCTCGACAGTTATAGTACTGTGTTGATTACCTCGACAGTTATTTTCCAGGATTATAGTACTGTGTTGGTTACCTCGACAGTTATAGTACTGTGTTGGTTACCCCGACAGTTATAGTACTGTGATGTTTACCTCGACAGTTATAGTACAGTGTTGGTTACCTCGACAGTTATAGTACTGTGTTGGTTACCTCGACAGTTATTTTCCAGGATTACAGTACTGTGTTGGTTACCTCGACAGTTATTTTCCAGGATTATAGCACTGATTGGATGTTTACCTCGACAGTTATTTTCCAGGATTATAGTACTGTGTTGGTTACCTCGACAGTTATTTTCCAGGATTATAGTACTGTGTTGGTTACCTCGACAGTTATTTTCCAGGATTATAGTACTGTGTTGGTTACCTCGACAGTTATTTTCCAGGATTATAGTACTGTGTTGGTTACCTCGACAGTTATTTTCCAGGATTACAGTACTGTGTTGGTTACCTCAACAGTTATAGTACTGTGATGTTTACCTTGACAGTTATTTTCCAGGATTACAGCACTGATGTGTTGTTTACCTCGACAGTTATCTCCCAGGATTACAGCACTGATGTGTTGGTTACCTCGACAGTTATTTTCCAGGATTACAGCACTGATGTGTTGTTTACCTCGACAGTTATTTTCCAGGATTATAGTACTGTGTTGTTTACCTCAACAGTTATTTTCCAGGATTACAGCACTGATGTGTTGGTTACCTTGACAGTTATAGTACTGTGATGTTTACCTCGACAGTTATTTTCCAGGATTACAGTACTGTGTTGGTTACCTCGACAGTTATTTTCCAGGATTATAGCACTGATGTGATGTTTACCTCGACAGTTATTTTCCCGGATTACAGCACTGATGTGTTGTTTACCTCGACAGTTATTTTCCCGTATTACAGCACTGATGTGTTGGTTACCTCGACAGTTATTTCCCAGGATTACAGCACTGATTTGTTGTTTACCTCGACAGTTATTTTCCCGGATTACAGCACTGATGTGTTGTTTACCTCGACAGTTCTTTTCCAGGATTACAGCACTGATGTGTTGGTTACCTCGACAGTTATAGTACTGTGTTGGTACCTCGACAGTTATTTTCCAGGATTACAGCACTGATGGGATGAGTGATAGTCAACAGAAGTTCCTACAACATTTACGAGAATTTGGTCTCGTCTATCAACGAAAGGTCAGACTCTATTTCTGATTTGTCTTAGATGTGTTGTGTTTAGTTGTGTTTAGTTTTAAAGAACAAAGAAATAGCTTATTTTATTGCATTATGGGTCTTGATTCTAAATAGGTAAACATTGCCCAAATCCTGAAGCAATAAAATAGTATGTGTCTACGTTGTTTTAATAAATCATTTATTATCCCAGATGGATAAATCTGAATAATGACTTCCCATAATGGTTGGAGACGTGTTGTTTTTGCCTTTGTCGTCTGTCCGTCCGCTTGTCTGTGTGTCGGCTCGTCTGTCCATCTGTCTGTCCACTCATCTGTCCGTCTGCTCGTCTGTCCGTCCGCTTGTCTGTCCATCTGTCTGTCCATCCGCTTGTCTGTCCATCCGCTTATCTGTCCGTCCGCTTGTCGTCCGCTTGTCTGTCCATCCGCTTGTCTGTCCGTCCGCTCATCTGTCCGTCCGCTCGTCTGTCCGTCCGCTTGTCTGTCCGTCCACTCATCTGTCCGTCCGCTTGTCTGTCCGTCCGCTCATCTGTCCGTCCGCTCGTCTGTCCGCTTGTCTGTCCATCTGCTTGTACGTCCGCTCGTCTGTCCGTCCGTCCGCTCATCTGTCCGTCCGCTCGTCTGTCCGTCTGCTTGTCCATGCTTCATCTCCATAACCCCTTGTTGGATTTTTACCAAACTTGACTGAAACATCAGTATGATGTCTAGTTGTGGGTAACCCCTTTCCGATTGGATGATTTTTGGCAGATTCACAGCCATTTTAATCAATAATTTATCAGCTCACACGGCCGAATCTGAATAATGATATATGACGTATTATGTCTCTCCGTAGTGGTTGGAGACATTGTTTTGGAATAATGATATATGACATATTATGTCTCTCCGTAGTGGTTGGAGACATATTGTTTTGGAATAATGATATATGACATATTATGTCTCTCTGTAGTGGTGGAGACATATTGTTTTGGAATAATGATATATGACATATTATGTCTCTCTGTAGTGGTTGGAGACATATTGTTTTGGAATAATGATATATGACATATTATGTCTCTCCATAGTGGTGGAGGCATATTGTTTTGGAATAATGATATATGACATATTATGTCTCTCTGTAGTGGTTGGAGACATATTGTTTTGGAATAATGATATATGACATATTATGTCTCCGTAGTGGTTGGAGACATATTGTTTTTGTCATATGTCTGTTCGTGTGTTAGCTTGTCAGCGCTTCATATCCTAAACCCATTGTTGGATGTTCACCAAACTTGACAGCAGCATCCGTATGATGTCTAGTTGTGCTTATGTTAACCCCATTCCGTTGGGTGACTTGGCAGATTTACGGCCAGTTGAACAGTTTTATAACACAAAACCATGCTTCATTTCCAAAACTTCATAATACAACATATGACTTTTTATTGCAATTACTTCATATATTGCACTTTTATTAGTTTAGTTTAGACAAATGAATTTTAGCTCGATTGCGAAACAAGTTCTTACAACTTATATTAACCACTCTCAAGACCTCATTCCTGATGGAATCCATCGCCATGAGGGAGAAGATGCAATGTGGAATTTAAATGCCTTGCCTAAGGGCTACAGCACTATCACGACTCACACTTGTATTACTCCACTCAAGCAACAGTGAGTAGTTTATACAAATTTATTTTAGCTCGATTGCGAAACAAGTTCTTTCAACTTATATTAATCACTCTCGAGACCTCATTCCTGATGGAATCCATCGCCACGAGGAAGAGAGAAGAGGCAACGTGGAATTTAAATGTCTTGCCTAAGGGCACAATCGTAACAGCTCCAGTGGGACTCGAACTCCGGACCTTGGGTTATCATGACTTCCATGACAGTGAGTGAGCAACAGTGAGTGAGGAGACATGCATGGCTTTGAAAACAATCTCTAGCCTCCCGTGACTACTCTTTATTGGAAACAAGAAAAGGTGCTATTTATATTAAATTATAGTTACTTTCTATAGTGTGCAACAACACAATTACATGCTGGACTGGTAAACCAGTGGTTAGCACGCTGGACTGGTAATCCAGGGATCGCAGGTTCGATTCCCCGTCTGTCCCTAATAAAATTAACGGTCTTTCAGATGGGACTTTAAACCAAGATCTTGTGTCGGTGCTGTACACCATGCACGTAAAAGAACCAGAGGAAACTCTGGAATGGGTCTCTGTCTATATCATGCACTATTCTCCAAAACTCTAAAATGACTAATCTCTTCAGGAGGCGTCACTCGTATGGGCAACCGGTAGCGACGATAAATAAACGTAAAACACACACACACGACAACAATACAGTTAGTTAAGCAGCCGGCCAAGCGAATCACAGAAAGTGACTGCTTAACACAGGTGGCTGCTTGATAGAGGTTAAATGTATAATAAAGTTAATATATTGGGAATCTGAAAACCGGCTGCTTAATACAGGATGGCTGATTAATGGAAGTGACCATTAACACAGGTTTGACTGTATAGATCTCCAAATTTGGGGCATTTTGACCAAAACCTAAGAAATGTTCTAAACATGCAATATACATGTATATCAATGTAAAGTAGATGTTCTAACATACAATATACATGTATATCAATGTAAAGTAGATGTACTAACATGCACTATACATGTATATCAATGTAAAGTAGATATTCAAACATGCAATATACATGTATATCAATGTAAAGTAGATGTTCTAAACATGACATATACATGTATATCAATGTAAAGTAGATGTCCTAAACATGCAATATACATGTATATCAATGTAAAGTAGATGTCCTAAACATGCAATATACATGTATATCAATGTAAAGTAGATGTCCTAAACATGCAATATACATGTATATCAATGTAAAGTAGATGTTCTAAACATGCAATATACATGTATATCAATGTAAAGTAGATGTCCTAAACATGCAATATACATGTATATCAATGTAAAGTACATGTTCTAACATACAATATACATATATATCAATGTAAAGTACATGTTCTAACATACAATATACATGTATATCAATGTAAAGTATATGTTCTAAACATGCAATATACATGTATATCAATGTTGTATAAATGTTCTAAACATGCAATATACATGTATATCAATGTTGTATAGATGTTCTAAACATGCAATATACATGTATATCAATGTAAAGTACATGTTCTAACATACAATATACATGTATATCAATGTAAAGTACATGTTCTAACATACAATATACATGTATATCAATGTAAAGTAGATGTTCTAAACATGCAATATACATGTATATCAATGTAAAGTACACGTTCTAACATACAATATACATGTATATCAATGTAAAGTGCATGTTCTAACATGCAATATACATGTATATCAATGTTGTATAGATGTTCTAAACATGCAATATACATGTATATCAATGTTGTATAGATGTTCTAAACATGCAATATACATGTATATCAATGTTGTATAGATGTTCTAAACATGCAATATACATGTATATCAATGTAAAGTACATGTTCTAACATACAATATACATGTATATCAATGTAAAGTAGATGTCCTAAACATGCAATATACATGTATATCAATGTAAAGTAGATGTCCTAAACATGCAATATACATGTATATCAATGTAAAGTAGATGTTCTAACATACAATATACATGTATATCAATGTAAAGTAGATGTCCTAAACATGCAATATACATGTATATCAATGTAAAGTAGATGTTCTAACATACAATATACATGTATATCAATGTAAAGTAGATGTTCTAACATACAATATACATGTATATCAATGTAAAGTAGATGTTCTAACATGTATATCAATGTAACGTAGATGTTCTAACATACAATATACATGTATATCAATGTAAAGTACATGTTCTAACATACAATATACATGTATATCAATGTAAAGTAGATGTCCTAAACATGCAATATACATGTATATCAATGTAATGTAGATGTTCTGTGTATGCAATATACATGTATATCAATGTAAAGTAGATGTTCTAAACATGCAATATCAATGTAAAGTAGATGTTCTATGTATGCAATATACATGTATATCAATGTAAAGTACATGTTCTAACATACAATATACATGTATATCAATGTAAAGTAGATGTTCTAAACATGCAATATACATGTATATCAATGTAAAGTAGATGTTCTAACATACAATATACATGTATATCAATGTAAAGTACATGTTCTAACATACAATATACATGTATATCAATGTAAAGTACATGTTCTAACATACAATATACATGTATATCAATGTAAAGTAGATATTCAAACATGCAATATACATGTATATCAATGTAAAGTAGATGTTCTAACATACAATATACATGTATATCAATGTAAAATAGATTATATTATATATATGTTATATTTCGGGTTTTACGCCTGCATCAGCACCATTTCGGGCTATATCGCCGGCGGGCAGTTTACCTAACAATACCTTTCCTGGGCAGGCTCCAGCGGTTAACCAGTACTTGGGTGCACCAACCTCCGTAAGAAACTGCCAACTTTCTCATATAAATGTGTAAAATAGATGTTCTAACATGTACTATACATGTATATCAATGTAACGTAGATGTTCTAAACATGCAATATACATGTATATCAATGTAAAGTAGATGTCCTAAACATGCAATATACATGTATATCAATGTAAAGTAGATGTCCTAAACATGCAATATACATGTATATCAATGTAAAGTAGATGTCCTAAACATGCAATATACATGTATATCAATGTAAAGTAGATGTCCTAAACATGCAATATACATGTATATCAATGTAAAGTAGATGTCCTAAACATGCAATATACATGTATATCAATGTAAAGTAGATGTCCTAAACATGCAATATACATGTATATCAATGTAAAGTAGATGTTCAAACATGCAATATACATGTATATCAATGTAAAGTAGATGTTCAAACATGCAATATACATGTATATCAATGTAAAGTAGATGTTCTAACATACAATATACATGTATATCAATGTAAAGTAGATGTTCAAACATGCAATATACATGTATATCAATGTAAAGTAGATGTTCTAACATGCACTATACATGTATATCAATGTAAAGTAGATGTTCAAACATGCAATATACATGTATATCAATGTAAAGTAGATGTTCTAACATGCAATATACATGTATATCAAATAAAGTAGATGTTCTAAACATGCAATATACATGTATATCAATGTTGTATAGATGTTCTAAACATGCAATATACATGTATATCAATGTAAAGTACATGTTCTAACATGCAATATGCATGTATATCAATGTAATGTAGATGTTCTAAACATGCAATATACATGTATATCAATGTAAAGTAGATACTTGATTTTGGTACTATATTCATTTGTCGTAAAACGATATTATCAGATGCATTAATTTATGCAGGTAAAAACTTGTCGGCAGGTAAAAATGATCAACTGCAGTCTATTAAAACAGAAACAGTCTTACACTTTTGTGTTGGCATAATTATTTGGGCATCTATAGATACTTCAAAGTCCCCAATATTTGATATTGGAGTTTCCATGGTCAAACTAGTCGTGAATATGTTGCGCCCATGAAATGCATTTATTTTGTTAAATTTGTTTAAATTTATGCATTTTGTGATTATCTCTAAAGCTTTCTAACTACTAAAAGAAGTCCGGCCTAAGATTGATGAGTATTGTGAGGGTTTTGCGGATACTAGCAAGTAATTGATAAGCCAAGCTGTTTGTTTATGTTACACAACTGAACATAAAACTATTTCTTTTTGTGTAAAGTGCCAGACAAGTTGTAACGTCCTATAACTAGTAGGTATATAAATGCCGTCCTATAACGGCACATATAAATACCATCCTATAACGGCACATATAAATACTGTCCTATAATGGCACATATAAATACCATCCTATAACGGCACATATAAATACTGTCCTATAATGGCACATATAAATACCGTCCTATAACGGCACATATAAATACTGTCCTATAACGGCACATATAAATACTGTCCTATAACGGCACATATAAATACTGTCCTATAACGGCACATATAAATAATGTCCTATAACGGCACATATAAATACTGTCCTATAATGGCACATATAAATAACAGCACATATAAATACTGTCCTATAGCTGCACATATAAATACTGTCCTATAACGGCACATATGAATACTGTCCTATAACGGCACATATAAATACTGTCCTATAACGGCACATATAAATACTGTCCTATAACGACACATATAAATACCATCCTATAGTGGTACATATAAATACTGTCCTATAACGGCACATATGAATACTGTCCTATAACGGCACATATAAATACTGTCCTATAGCTGCACATATAAATACTGTCCTATAACGGCACATATGAATACTGTCCTATAACGGCACATATAAATACTGTCCTATAACGGCACATATAAATACTGTCCTATAACGACACATATAAATACCATCCTATAGTGGTACATATAAATACTGTCCTATAACGGCACATATGAATACTGTCCTATAACGGCACATATAAATACTGTCCTATAGCTGCACATATAAATACTGTCCTATAACGGCACATATAAATACTGTCCTATAACGGCACATATAAATACTGCCCTATAATGGCACATATAAATACTGTCCTATAACGGCACATATAAATACCACCCTATAACGGCACATATAAATACTGTCCTATAACGGCACATATAAATACCGTCCTATAGCTGCACATATAAATACCATCCTATAACGGCACATATAAATACCATCCTATAGCCGTACATATAAATACTGTCCTATAATGGCACATATAAATACTGTCCTATAAAGGCACATATAAATACCATCCTATAACGGCACATATAAATACCGTCCTATAACGGCACATATAAATACCGCCCTATAACGGCACATATAAATACTGTCGTATAACAGCACATATAAATACCGCCCTATAACGGCACATATAAATACCGCCCTATAATGGTACATATAAATACCGCCCTATAATGGCACATATAAATACTGTCCTATAACAGCACATATAAATACTGTCCTATAACGGCACATAAATACTGTCCTATAACGGCACATATAAATACCGTCCTATAACAGCACATACTAGTGATTGATAAGCCGAGCTGTTTGTTTATGTTACAGAGGAAAGAGAAGAGGTATTATCCGACTAGATTAGCTATCAACCTGGCGTCTGGCCTCACTGGTAACAGTACAGATTCACACAGGCAGGGATTTATTGTCGTGGAAACCAATTACAGAGTATATGCATATACAGGTTAAGCTCATATTGGTTTCCTTTGATGTTTAACTGGACCAAACAGTACTTAGTTTTTGAGTCTTTAAAACAATGGAATTTAGTTCTAAACTGGAGTATAAGATGCACTAGACTTTTGGATACTATTTTGGAGGGAAAAAAGTGTGTCTTATACATAGACGATTATGGTAATTAAGAATCTGATGAAGCTTGATATGAACCATCTGCGCAAAAATATGTAAATTCTCTCTGATCCAAAATGGTCGCCAGGTCAACAGGCATCTTGTAATTGTTTTTGATTCGCTTAGTTGACTTCGATTAATAATCTCTCACGCCATTTTCACTGTGTACATTTTGTTTTGGGATATTAAATTTAATATTGCCTCACAAACCCAGCTGACTCGGTTTGATCAGTATACAATGTTACCATCCCAGTGGGTTTTTTCACTTATAGGGGCCGGGTTTCTTCAGGATGGGAAAATTGTGTCGTAAATATATATATCTTCGACAGTGCTCTCAGACTGTTCGTTTGTTAATGGGACATGCTATATATCTTCGACAGTCCTCTCAGACTGTTCGTTTGTTAATGGGACATACTATATATCTTCGACAGTCCTCTCAGACTGTTCGTTTGTTAATGGGACATACTATATATCTTCCACAGTGCTCTCAGACTGTTCGTTTGTTAATGGGACATGCTATATATCTTCCACAGTGCTCTCAGACTGCTCATTTGTTAATGGGACATGCTATATATCTTCCACAGTGCACTCAGACTGCTTGTTTGTTAATGGGACATAATATATATCTTCCACAGTGCTCTCAGACTGCTCGTTTGTTAATGGGACATGCTATATATCTTCCACAGCACTCTCAGACTGTTCGTTTGTTAATGGGACATGCTATATATCTTCGACAGCACTCTCAGACTGCTCGTTTGTTAATGGGACATGCTATATATCTTCGACTGCTCGTTTGTTAATGGGACATGCTATATATCTTCCACAGTGCTCTCAGACTGCTCGTTTGTTAATGGGACATGCTATATATCTTCCACAGTGCACTCAGACTGCTTGTTTGTTAATGGGACATAATATATATCTTCCACAGCACTCTCAGACTGCTCATTTGTTAATGGGACATGCTATATATCTTCCACAGTGCTCTCAGACTGCTCATTTGTTAATGGGACATGCTATATATCTTCCACAGTGCTCTCAGACTGCTCGTTTGTTAATGGGACATGCTATATATCTTCGACAGCACTCTCAGACTGCTCGTTTGTTAATGGGACATGCTATATATCTTCCACAGTGCTCTCGGACTGCTCGTTTGTTAATGGGACATGCTATATATCTTCCACAGTGCTCTCAGACTGTTCGTTTGTTAATGGGACATGCTATATATCTTCGACAGCACTCTCAGACTGCTCGTTTGTTAATGGGACATGCTGTATATCTTCCACAGTGCTCTCAGACTGCTCGTTTGTTAATGGGACATGCTATATATCTTCCACAGTGCTTTCAGACTGCTCGTTTGTTAATGGGACATGCTATATATCTTCGACAGCACTCTCAGACTGCTCATTTGTTAATGGGACATGCTATATATCTTCCACAGTGCACTCAGTCTGCTCGTATGTTAATGGGACATGCTATATATCTTCGACAGCACTCAGACTGCTCGTTTGTGTTATTCTTCAGACTCTCCATTGAACATTGCACTGCTGGCGCTGTTTACAGAGATGATGTACAGATTTCCCAACCTTGCCGTGGGTAGCCTGTCTCGAGACAGCGTTAGGGCTGCTCTACTGAGAGGCATCACAGCTGAACAAGTAGGGCTGTTTACATTCAATCTGAATCTTCCTGGTGGTTGTGGTCAGATTATAACTGAAGGAAATTCCAAGTTGTTCCATTGGGCCTCCAAATCTTCCTGATGGCTCAGTGGTTGTGGTCAGATTATAACTGAAGGACATTCCAAGTTGTTCCATTGGGCCTCCATGGTCGAGTGCTTACGGTCATTAGCATCACTCCCCTCTCACCAACGGTTTGAATCCCGTCTTGGCTATTGGATTTCTTTCCTATGCGGAAGTGGATGAGTGGCTTAACCCTTTCAACACCACAGACCTCTAAATAGGCTAACAAAAAGTGTAGATCCAGATGAGCCGGCTCGTGACGAGCCATCTCATCAGGATCTGCACTTTTTGCCAGTGATATGACTATTTTTAGACATAATTACCCATTTTGATAAATGAACTTGTCCAAATGTGATTTTCTGATTCATTTATTGGTTTATGTTGAATGGGTTAAATCATTTACTATATACATCATCTGCCCGGCACTGATAATTCGAATCTCACTAGTTGTGTTGAATGCATTCATGTATGGAAACTATCTCACCGACTTGTGGAAGGTTGGTGGTTCTACACAATTTCCCCTTTATTCCCCTGAAATACTGCGCAGAGGTGTACCTGTTCCCTTACCAATAAAAGCTGGAAAGTCAGCATATGGCATAAGCTACCGGTGCAAGTTTGAACCTCAAAATAAACAAACTAATCTATTCTTCCAATTAAAATGTGCACCAGATTCTTGTCTCAAAGTGGTTTCCCGTCTTATAAGTCAGTGCTAAAATACACACAAAAAACAAGAGAGCACTCTGACACTGAGAATTTCTTCAACTTGTAACGTTGTGCTTGCTGCTATTATCTCTGGTTCTATGTTTATATTTTGCAGATAATAAGTTTTCTGAGATCTCATGCGCATCCAGAAATGTTGAAAGAGGTAAGTGTCTACATCCCCGCGAGGGGTTCGACATTACAGGAAGATAGATAGATAGTGTTCCAGGTCACATTTGTCTCCTGTCTCCGGGAAGTATGTGAGTAGTACGGTGGTCACCAGATAGGACAGGTGCGCCAGATATGACAGGTGTGCCATATAGGACAGGTGCGCCAGATAGGACAGGTGTGCCAGATATGACAGGTGCACCAGATAGGACAGGTGCACCAGATATGACAGGTGTGCCAGATAGGACAGGTGTGCCAGATAGGACAGGCATGCCCGATAGGACAGGTGTGCCAGATATGACAGATGTGCCAGATAGGACAGGTGTGCCAGATAGAACAGGTGCACCAGATAGGACAGTTGTGCCAGATAGGACAGGTGTGCCAGATAGGACAGGTGCACCAGATAGGACAGGTGTGCCAGATAGGACATGTGTGCCAGATAGGACAGGTGCACCAGATAGGACAGTTGTGCCAGATATGACAGGTGTGCCAGATAGGACAGGTGCACCAGATAGGACAGTTGTGCCAGATAGGACAGGTGTGCCAGATAGGACAGGTGTGCCAGATAGGACATGTGTGCCAGATAGGACATGTGTGCCAGATAGGACAGGTGCGCCAGATAGGATAGGTGCGCCAGATAGGACATGTGTGCCAAATAGGACATGTGCGCCAGATAGGACAGGTGTGCCAGATAGGACAGGTGCGCCAGATAGGACATGTACGCCAGATAGGACAGGTGCACCAGATAGGACAGGTGTGCCAGCTAGGACAGGTGCACCAGATAGGACAGGTATGCCAGATAGGGCAGGTGTGCCAGATAGGACAGGTGCACCAGATAGGACAGGTGTGCCAGATAGGACAGGTGCGCCAGATAGGACAGGTGTGCCAGATAGGACAGGTGTGCCAGATAGGACAGGTGTGCCAGATAGGACAGGTGTGCCAGATAGGACAGGTGCACCAGATAGGACATGTATGCCAGATAGGACAGGTGCGCCAGATAGGACAGGTGCGCCAGATAGGACAGGTGTGCCAGATAGGACATGTGTGCCAGATAGGACAGGTGTGCCAGATAGGACAGGTGCGCCAGATAGGACAGGTGCGCCAGATAGGACAGGTGTGCCAGATAGGACAGGTGCGCCAGATAGGACAGGTGCGCCAGATAGGACAGGTGCACCAGATAGGACATGTACGCCAGATAGGACAGGTGCGCCAGATATGACAGGTGTGCCAGATAGGACAGGTGCGCCAGATAGGACATGTACGCCAGATAGGACAGGTGCGCCAGATAGGACATGTACGCCAGATAGGACAGGTGCGCCAGATAGGACATGTACGCCAGATAGGACAGGTGCGCCAGATATGACAGGTGTGCCAGATAGGACAGGTGCGCCAGATAGGACAGGTGGGTTTTCTCCGGGTACTCTGACCACATATCTGCGCATTCACCCGTGCCAACGAGAGCATCCTAGGTTAGAATTTTTAGGAGAAATGAGAAAGTCTGTTACTTGTACTATTTAATAAATTTTTTAAAAATAGGATTAAAATACACAATATGACCATTAAATACAACATTTGAATAGAAGTAACTTTACAATGGCCAGTGTATCTTACTGGACAATGACCATTAAATACAACATTTGAATAGAAGGACTGCTTTACAATGGCCAGTGTATCTTACTGGACAATGACCATTAAATACAACATTTGAATAGAAGTAACTTTACAATGGCCAGTGTATCTTACTGAACAATGACCATTAAATACAACATTTGAATAGAAGTAACTTTACAATGGCCAGTGTATCTTACTGGACAATGACCATTAAATACAACATTTGAATAGAAGGACTGCTTTACAATGGCCAGTGTATCTTACTGGACAATGACCATTAAATACAACATTTGAATAGAAGGATTGCTTTACAATGGCCTGTGTATCTTACTGGACATTCCTTTTTTTTAGTAGGAAGTGATCCCCCAGGGGGTAAACTGAGGGCCATTAGTTTGCCCATGTCGCCCTCTAGAATGAACCATGATGAGTGCGTTGTTAAAGATTGTTTCGCAATTGTCGTAAAATAAATAATGTCTATGCTAAATGTATGCCAACTAGTTAAACTAAGGAGGTTGTCAAATGACTCGTGTTAAAGCAAGTCCTGTAGAATCGATATTTGCAAAAACAAATCTGACCATTGCTGATTGCATGGCAGAAATGGTGGCTCAACCCCAAATAGGGTTTGATAGAATAGAAACGAACCTGTAGAGTATTATTACTGGTATTTGCAGATGCCGGCGCTACCTCCCACTATAATTGACCAAGTACGCCTCTGGGAGCTGGAACGCGACAGATTCAAGTTCAACGATGGCGTGTTATACAGTCAGTTCTTGTCTCAAATGGATTTTGAAAAACTAAGAGATTATGCAAAGGTACGTACATTAAATAAAATGTTGCAACTTTAATGCTGACATGATGCGACTCCGTGGCCAAGCAGTTAAGATCGTTGACTTCAACTCACTTGCCACTGCTGTAGGTACGAATCGCACTGGGGGTATCAAATTCTTTCAAGCGAGAAAACTCCAGTAGGTCAGTGGTTCTACCTGTGTGTCTGAAATACTGCTCGGAGGGTCATCCGGGGTCTTCCCCTACCAATCCTAGCTGGAGAGTCATCCGGGGTCTTCCCCTACCAATCCTAGCTGGAGAGTCGCCATGTGACTAGAGCTGTTGGTGCGGGGTCTTCCCCTACCAATTCTAGCTGGAGAGTCACCATATGACTAGAGCTGTTGGTGCGGGCTCTTCCCCTACCAATTCTAGCTGGAGAGTCACCATATGACTAGAGCTGTTGGTGCGGGGTCTTCCCCTACCAATTCTAGCTGGAGAGTCACCATATGACTAGAGCTGTTGGTGCAGGGTCTTCCCCTACATAGCTGGAGAGTCACCATATGACTAGAGCTGTTGGTGCGGGGTCTTCCCCTACATAGCTGGAGAGTCGCCATATGACTAGAGCTGTTGGTGCGGGGTCTTCCCCTACATAGCTGGAGAGTCGCCATATGACTAGAGCTGTTGGTGCGGGGTCTTCCCCTACATAGCTGGAGAGTCACCATATGACTAGAGCTGTTGGTGCGGGGTCTTCCCCTACCAATCCTAGCTGGAGAGTCACCATATGACTAGAGCTGTTGGTGCGGGGTCTTCCCCTACCAATCCTAGCTGGAGAGTCGCCATATGACTAGAGCTGTTGGTGCGGGGTCTTCCCCTACATAGCTGGAGAGTCACCATACGACTAGAGCTGTTGGTGCGGGGTCTTCCCCTACATAGCTGGAGAGTCACCATACGACTAGAGCTGTTGGTGCGGGATCTTACCCTACATAGCTGGAGAGTCACCATATGACTAGAGCTGTTGGTGCAGGGTCTTACCCTACATAGCTGGAGAGTCACCATATGACTAGAGCTGTTGTGCGGGGTCTTCCCCTACATAGCTGGAGAGTCACCATATGACTAGAGCTGTTGGTGCGGGGTCTTCCCCTACATAGCTGGAGAGTCACCATATGACTAGAGCTGTTGGTGCTGGGTCTTCCCCTACATAGCTGGAGAGTCACCATATGACTAGAGCTGTTGGTGCGGGGTCTTCCCCTACATAGCTGGAGAGTCACCATATGACTAGAGCTGTTGGTGCTGGGTCTTCCCCTACATAGCTGGAGAGTCACCATATGACTAGAGCTGTTGGTGCGGGGTCTTCCCCTACATAGCTGGAGAGTCGCCATATGACTAGAGCTGTTGGTGCGGGGTCTTCCCCTACATAGCTGGAGAGTCACCATATGACTAGAGCTGTTTGTGCGGGGTCTTCCCCTACATAGCTGGAGAGTCGCCATATGACTAGAGCTGTTGGTGCGGGGTCTTCCCCTACATAGCTGGAGAGTCACCATATGACTAGAGCTGTTGGTGCAGGGTCTTCCCCTACCAATCCTAGCTGGAGAGTCACCATATGACTAGAGCTGTTGGTGCGGGTTTTCCCCTACCAATCCTAGCTGGAGAGTCGCCATATGACTAGAGCTGTTGGTGCGGGGTCTTCCCCTACATAGCTGGAGAGTCACCATACGACTAGAGCTGTTGGTGCGGGGTCTTCCCCTACATAGCTGGAGAGTCACCATACGACTAGAGCTGTTGGTGCGGGGTCTTCCCCTACATAGCTGGAGTCACCATACGACTAGAGCTGTTGGTGCGGGGTCTTCCCCTACATAGCTGGAGAGTCACCATATGACTAGAGCTGTTGGTGCGGGGTCTTCCCCTACATAGCTGGAGAGTCACCATATGACTAGAGCTGTTGGTGCGGGGTCTTCCCCTACATAGCTGGAGAGTCACCATATGACTAGAGCTGTTGGTGCGGGGTCTTCCCCTACATAGCTGGAGATTCACCATATGACTAGAGCTGTTGGTGCGGGATCTTCCCCTACATAGCTGGAGAGTCACCATATGACTAGAGCTGTTGGTGCGGGGTCTTCCCCTACCAATTCTAGCTGGAGAGTCACCATATGACTAGAGCTGTTGGTGCGGGGTCTTCCCCTACATAGCTGGAGAGTCACCATACGACTAGAGCTGTTGGTGCAGGGTCTTCCCCTACATAGCTGGAGAGTCACCATATGACTAGAGCTGTTGGTGCGGGGTCTTCCCCTACATAGCTGGAGAGTCACCAAATGACTAGAGCTGTTGGTGCGGGGTCTTCCCCTACCAATCCTAGCTGGAGAGTCACCATATGACTAGAGCTGTTGGTGCGGGGTCTTCCCCTACCAATCCTAGCTGGAGAGTCGCCATATGACTAGAGCTGTTGGTGCGGGGTCTTCCCCTACATAGCTGGAGAGTCACCATACGACTAGAGCTGTTTGTGCGGGGTCTTCCCCTACATAGCTGGAGAGTCACCATACGACTAGAGCTGTTGGTGCGGGGTCTTCCCCTACATAGCTGGAGAGTCACCATATGACTAGAGCTGTTGGTGCAGGGTCTTCCCCTACATAGCTGGAGAGTCACCATATGACTAGAGCTGTTGGTGCAGGGTCTTCCCCTACATAGCTGGAGAGTCACCATACGACTAGAACTGTTGGTGCGGTGTCTTCCCCTACATAGCTGGAGAGACGCTATATGACTAGAGCTGTTGGTGCAGAGTCTTCCCCTACCAATCCTAGCTGGAGTCACCATACGACTAGAGCTGTTGGTGCGGGGTCTTCCCCTACATAGCTGGAGAGTCGCCATATGACTAGAGCTGTTGGTGCGGGGTCTTCCCCTACCAATCCTAGCTGGAAAGTCACCATATGACTAGAGCTGTTGGTGCTGGGTCTTCCCCTACATAGCTGGAGAGTCACCATATGACTAGAGCTGTTGGTGCGGGGTCTTCCCCTACATAGCTGGAGAGTCGCCATATGACTAGAGCTGTTGGTGCGGGGTCTTCCCCTACATAGCTGGAGAGTCACCATATGACTAGAGCTGTTGGTGCAGGGTCTTCCCCTACATAGCTGGAGAGTCACCATATGACTAGAGCTGTTGGTGCAGGGTCTTCCCCTACATAGCTGGAGAGTCACCATATGACTAGAGCTGTTGGTGCAGGGTCTTCCCCTACATAGCTGGAGAGTCACCATATGACTAGAGCTGTTGGTGCAGGGTCTTCCCCTACATAGCTGGAGAGTCACCATATGACTAGAGCTGTTGGTGCAGGGTCTTCCCCTACATAGCTGGAGAGTCACCATATGACTAGAGCTGTTGGTGCAGGGTCTTCCCCTACATAGCTGGAGAGTCACCATATGACTAGAGCTGTTGGTGCAGGGTCTTCCCCTACATAGCTGGAGAGTCACCATATGACTAGAGCTGTTGGTGCAGGGTCTTCCCCTACATAGCTGGAGAGTCACCATATGACTAGAGCTGTTGGTGCAGGGTCTTCCCCTACATAGCTGGAGAGTCACCATATGACTAGAGCTGTTGGTGCAGGGTCTTCCCCTACATAGCTGGAGAGTCACCATATGACTAGAGCTGTCGGTGTGGGGTCTTCCCCTACATAGCTGGAGAGTCACCATATGACTAGAGCTGTTGGTGCGGGATCTTCCCCTACCAATCCTAGCTGGAGAGTCACCATATGACTAGAGCTGTTGGTGCGGGATCTTCCCCTACCAATCCTAGCTGGAGAGTCACCATACGACTAGAGCTGTTGGTGCTGGGTCTTCCCCTACCAATACTAGCTGGAGAGTCACCATATGACTAGTGCTGTTGGTGCGGGGTCTTCCCCTACCAATCCTAGCTGGAGAGTCACCATATGACTAGAGCTGTTGGTGCGGGATCTTCCCCTACCAATACTAGCTGGAGAGTCACCATATGACTAGAGCTGTTGGTGCGGGGTCTTCCCCTACCAATCCTAGCTGGAGAGTCACCATGTGACTAGAGCTGTTGGTGCTGGGTCTTCCCCTACATAGTTGGAGAGTCACCATATGACTTGAGCTGTTGGTGCGGGGTCTTCCCCTACACAGCTGGAGAGTCACCATATGACTAGAGCTGTTGGTGCGGGGTCTTCCCCTACATAGCTGGAGAGTCACCATATGACTAGAGCTGTTGGTGCGGGATCTTCCCCTACATAGCTGGAGAGTCACCATACGACTAGAGCTGTTGGTGCTGGGTCTTCCCCTACATAGCTGGAGAGTCACCATATGACTAGAGCTGTTGGTGCAGGGTCTTCCCCTACATAGCTGGAGAGTCACCATATGACTAGAGCTGTTGGTGCTGGGTCTTCCCCTACATAGCTGGAGAGTCACCATATGACTAGAGCTGTTGGTGCTGAGTCTTCCCCTACATAGCTGGAGAGTCACCATACGACTAGAGCTGTTGGTGCTGGGTCTTCCCCTACATAGCTGGAGAGTCACCATATGACTAGAGCTGTTGGTGCAGGGTCTTCCCCTACATAGCTGGAGAGTCACCATACGACTAGAGCTGTTGGTGCAGGGTCTTCCCCTACATAGCTGGAGAGTCACCATATGACTAGAGCTGTTGGTGCAGGGTCTTCCCCTACCAATCCTAGCTGGAGAGTCGCCATATGACTAGAGCTGTTGGTGCAGGGTCTTCCCCTACCAATCATAGCTGGAGAGTCATCATATGACTAGAGCTGTTGGTGCGGGGTCTTCCCCTACATAGCTGGAGAGTCGCCATATGACTAGAGCTGTTGGTGCAGGGTCTTCCCCTACCAATCCTAGCTGGAGAGTCACCATACGACTAGAGCTGTTGGTGCGGGGTCTTCCCCTACATAGCTGGAGAGTCGCCATATGACTAGAGCTGTTGGTGCGGGATCTTCCCCTACCAATCCTAGCTGGAGAGTCACCATATGACTAGAGCTGTTGGTGCGGGATCTTCCCCTACATAGCTGGAGAGTCACCATATGACTAGAGCTGTTGGTGCAGGGTCTTCCCCTACATAGCTGGAGAGTCGCCATATGACTAGAGCTGTTGGTGCTGGGTCTTCCCCTACATAGCTGGAGAGTCGCCATATGACTAGAGCTGTTGGTGCGGGGTCTTCCCCTACATAGCTGGAGAGTCGACATATGACTAGAGCTGTTTGTGCAGGGTCTTCCCCTACATAGCTGGAGAGTCTCCATATGACTAGAGCTGTTGGTGCGGGGTCTTCCCCTACATAGCTGGAGAGTCACCATATGACTAGAGCTGTTGGTGCGGGGTCTTCCCCTACCAATCCTAGCTGGAGAGTCACCATATGACTAGAGCTGTTGGTGCGGGGTCTTCCCCTACCAATCCTAGCTGGAGAGTCGCCATATGACTAGAGCTGTTGGTGCGGGATCTTCCCCTACATAGCTGGAGAGTCACCATATGACTAGAGCTGTTGGTGCGGGATCTTCCCCTACATAGCTGGAGAGTCACCATATGACTAGAGCTGTTGGTTCTGGGTCTTCCCCTACCAATCCTAGCTGGAGAGTCACCATATGACTAGAGCTGTTTGTGCAGGTTCTTCCCCTACATAGCTGGAGAGTCGCCATATGACTAGAGCTGTTGGTGCGGGGTCTTCCCCTACGAATCCTAGCTGGAGAGTCGCCATGTAACTAGAGCTGTTGGTGCAGTGTCTTCCCCTACCAATCCTAGCTGGAGAGTCACCATATGACTAGAGCTGTTGGTGCGGGATCTTCCCCTACCAATCCTAGCTGGAGAGTCACCATATGACTAGAGCTGTTGGTGCGGGATCTTCCCCTACCAATCCTAGCTGGAGAGTCACCATATGACTAGAGCTGTTGGTGCGGGATCTTCCCCTACCAATCCTAGCTGGAGAGTCACCATATGACTAGAGCTGTTGGTGCGGGGTCTTCCCCTACCAATCCTAGCTGGAGAGTCACCATATGACTAGAGCTGTTGGTGCAGGGTCTTCCCCTACCAATCCTAGCTGGAGAGTCACCATATGACTAGAGCTGTTGGTGCTGGGTCTTCCCCTACATAGCTGGAGAGTCACCATATGACTAGAGCTGTTGGTGCAGGGTCTTCCCCTACATAGCTGGAGAGTCACCATATGACTAGAGCTGTTGGTGCTGGGTCTTCCCCTACATAGCTGGAGAGTCACCATATGACTAGAGCTGTTGGTGCTGAGTCTTCCCCTACATAGCTGGAGAGTCACCATACGACTAGAGCTGTTGGTGCTGGGTCTTCCCCTACATAGCTGGAGAGTCACCATATGACTAGAGCTGTTGGTGCAGGGTCTTCCCCTACATAGCTGGAGAGTCACCATACGACTAGAGCTGTTGGTGCAGGGTCTTCCCCTACATAGCTGGAGAGTCACCATATGACTAGAGCTGTTGGTGCAGGGTCTTCCCCTACCAATCCTAGCTGGAGAGTCGCCATATGACTAGAGCTGTTGGTGCAGGGTCTTCCCCTACCAATCATAGCTGGAGAGTCATCATATGACTAGAGCTGTTGGTGCGGGGTCTTCCCCTACATAGCTGGAGAGTCGCCATATGACTAGAGCTGTTGGTGCAGGGTCTTCCCCTACCAATCCTAGCTGGAGAGTCACCATACGACTAGAGCTGTTGGTGCGGGGTCTTCCCCTACATAGCTGGAGAGTCGCCATATGACTAGAGCTGTTGGTGCGGGATCTTCCCCTACCAATCCTAGCTGGAGAGTCACCATATGACTAGAGCTGTTGGTGCGGGATCTTCCCCTACATAGCTGGAGAGTCACCATATGACTAGAGCTGTTGGTGCAGGGTCTTCCCCTACATAGCTGGAGAGTCGCCATATGACTAGAGCTGTTGGTGCTGGGTCTTCCCCTACATAGCTGGAGAGTCGCCATATGACTAGAGCTGTTGGTGCGGGGTCTTCCCCTACATAGCTGGAGAGTCGACATATGACTAGAGCTGTTTGTGCAGGGTCTTCCCCTACATAGCTGGAGAGTCTCCATATGACTAGAGCTGTTGGTGCGGGGTCTTCCCCTACATAGCTGGAGAGTCACCATATGACTAGAGCTGTTGGTGCGGGGTCTTCCCCTACCAATCCTAGCTGGAGAGTCACCATATGACTAGAGCTGTTGGTGCGGGGTCTTCCCCTACCAATCCTAGCTGGAGAGTCGCCATATGACTAGAGCTGTTGGTGCGGGATCTTCCCCTACATAGCTGGAGAGTCACCATATGACTAGAGCTGTTGGTGCGGGGTCTTCCCCTACATAGATGGAGAGTCGCCATATGACTAGAGCTGTTGGTGCGGGATCTTCCCCTACATAGCTGGAGAGTCACCATATGACTAGAGCTGTTGGTTCTGGGTCTTCCCCTACCAATCCTAGCTGGAGAGTCACCATATGACTAGAGCTGTTTGTGCGGGGTCTTCCCCTACATAGCTGGAGAGTCGCCATATGACTAGAGCTGTTGGTGCGGGGTCTTCCCCTACGAATCCTAGCTGGAGAGTCGCCATGTAACTAGAGCTGTTGGTGCAGGGTCTTCCCCTACCAATCCTAGCTGGAGAGTCACCATATGACTAGAGCTGTTGGTGCGGGATCTTCCCCTACCAATCCTAGCTGGAGAGTCACCATATGACTAGAGCTGTTGGTGCGGGATCTTCCCCTACCAATCCTAGCTGGAGAGTCACCATATGACTAGAGCTGTTGGTGCGGGATCTTCCCCTACCAATCCTAGCTGGAGAGTCACCATATGACTAGAGCTGTTGGTGCGGGGTCTTCCCCTACCAATCCTAGCTGGAGAGTCACCATATGACTAGAGCTGTTGGTGCAGGGTCTTCCCCTACCAATCCTAGCTGGAGAGTCACCATATGACTAGAGCTGTTGGTGCTGGGTCTTCCCCTACATAGCTGGAGAGTCACCATACGACTTGAGCTGTTGGTGCGGGATCTTCCCCTACCAATCCTAGCTGGAAAGTCGCCATATGACTAGAGCTGTTGGTGCGGGATCTTCCCCTACCAATCCTAGTTGGAGAGTCACCATACGACTAGAGCTGTTGTTGCGGGGTCTTCCCCTACCAATCCTAGCTGGAAAGTCGCCATATGACTAGAGCTGTTGGTGCGGGATCTTCCCCTACCAATCCTAGCTGGAGAGTCGCCATATGACTTGAGCTGTTGGTGCCACTTTAATCCTCGAAACAAACTATATCATAGAAAAATTAAAAACAGACTTTACATTAAAAAACACCAATTGGCCTTCATACTGGGATGACTGATTATAGCAAAAGGACCAATTGTTACTCAGGGTTTACTGGGTACATCTAGTACCTATTGTTACTGGGGGTTTACTGGGTACATCTAGGACCAATTGTTACTCAGGGTTTACTGGGTACATCTAGGACCAATTGTTACTCGGGGTTTACTGGGTACATCTAGTACCAATTGTTACTCAGGGTTTACTGGGTACATCTAGGACCAATTGTTACTCAGGGTTTACTGGGTACATCTAGGACCAATTGTTACTCAGGGTTTACTGGGTACATCTAGGACCAATTGTTACTCAGGGTTTACTGGGTACATCTAGTACCAATTGTTACGCAGGGTTTACTGGGTACATCTAGGACCAATTGTTACTCGGGGTTTACTGGGTACATCTAGGACCAATTGTTACTCGGGGTTTACTGGGTACATCTGGTACCAATTGTTACTCGGGGTTTACTGGGTACATCTAGTACCAATTGTTACTCGGGGTTTACTGGGTACATCTAGGACCAATTGTTACTCGGGGTTTACTGGGTACATCTAGTACCAATTGTTACTCGGGGTTTACTGGGTACATCTAGTACCAATTGTTACTCGGGGTTTACTGGGTACATCTAGTACCAATTGTTGCTCGGGGTTTACTGGGTACATCTAGTACCAATTGTTACTCGGGGTTTACTGGGTACATCTAGTACCAATTGTTACTCGGGGTTTACTGGGTACATCTAGGACCAATTGTTACTCGGGGTTTACTGGGTACATCTAGTACCAATTGTTACTCGGGGTTTACTGGGTACATCTAGTACCAATTGTTACTCGGGGTTTACTGGGTACATCTAGTACCAATTGTTACTCGGGTTTACTGGGTACATCTAGTACCAATTGTTACTCGGGGTTTACTGGGTACATCTAGGACCAATTGTTACTCGGGGTTTACTGGGTACATCTAGGACCAATTGTTACTCGGGGTTTACTGGGTACATCTAGGACCAATTGTTACTCGGGGTTTACTGGGTACATCTAGTACCAATTGTTACTCGGGGTTTACTGGGTACATCTAGGACCAATTGTTACTCGGGGTTTACTGGGTACATCTAGTACCAATTGTTACTCGGGGTTTACTGGGTACATCTAGGACCAATTGTTACTCGGGGTTTACTGGGTACATCTAGTACCATTGTTACTCGGGGTTTACTGGGTACATCTAGTACCAATTGTACATCTATTTTAAATGGGCCGAGTATACTCACCTATAGCATGATCTCACTGTCCATACTCACCTATAGCATGATCTCACCATCCATACTCCCCTATAGCATGATCTCACTGTCCATACTCTCCTATAGCATGATCTCACCGTCCATACTCACCTATAGCATGATCTCACTGTCCATACTCACCTATAGCATGATCTCACTGTCCATACTCACCTATAGCATGATCTCACCGTCCATACTCACCTATAGCATGATCTCACCACCCATACTCACCTATAGCATGATCTCACTGACCATACTCACCTATGGCATGATCTCGCTGTCCATACTCACCTATAGCATGATCTCACTGTCCATACTCACCTATAGCATGATCTCACTGTCCATACTCACCTAAAGCATGATCTCACTGTCCATACTCACCTGTAGCATGATCTCACCGTCCATACTCACCTATAGCATGATCTCACTGTCCATACTCACCTATAGCATGATCTCACTGTCCATACCTACCTATAGCATGATCTCGCTGTCCATACTCGCCTATAGCATGATCTCACTGTCCATACTCACCTATAGCATGATCTCACCACCCATACTCACCTATAGCATGATCTCACCGTCCATACTCACCTATAGCATGATCTCACTGTCCATTCTCACCTATAGCATATTCTCACCACCCATACTCACCTATAGCATGATCTCACCGTCCATACTCACCTATAGCATGATCTCACCATCCATACTCACCTATAGCATGATCTCACCATCCATACTCACCTATAGCATGATCTCACCACCCATACTCACCTATAGCATGATCTCACCGTCCATACTCCCCTATAGCATGATCTCACTGTCCATACTCACCTATAGCATGATCTCACCATCCATACTCACCTATAGCATGATCTCACCGTCCATACTCACCTATAGCATGATCTCACCACCCATACTCACCTATAGCATGATCTCACCGTCCATACTCACCTATAGCATGATCTCACCGTCCATACTCACCTATAGCATGATCTCACTGTCCATACTCACTTATAGCATGATCTCACCACCCATACTCACCTATAGCATGATCTCGCTGTCCATACTCACCTATAGCATGATCTCACCGTCCATACTCACCTATAGCATGATCTCACTGTCCATACTCACCTATAGCATGATCTCACTGTCCATACTCACCTATAGCATGATCTCACTGTCCATACTCACCTATAGCATGATCTCACTGTCCATACTCACCTATAGCATGATCTCACTGTCCATACTCACCTATAGCATGATCTCACCATCCATACTCACCTATAGCATGATCTCACTGTCCATACTCACCTATAGCATGATCTCACTGTCCATACTCACCTATAGCATGATCTCACCATCCATACTCACCTATAGCATGATCTCACCATCCATACTCACCTATAGCATGATCTCACCACCCATACTCACCTATAGCATGATCTCACCACCCATACTCACCTATAGCATGATCTCACCGTCCATACTCACCTATAGCATGATCTCACCACCCATACTCACCTATAGCATGATCTCACCACCCATACTCACCTATAGCATGATCTCACCACCCATACTCACCTATAGCATGATCTCACCACCCATACTCACCTATAGCATGATCTCACTGTCCATACTCACCTATAGCATGATCTCACCGTCCATACTCACCTATAGCATGATCTCACCGTCCATACTCACCTATAGCATGATCTCCCCGTCCATTCTCACCTATAGCATATTCTCACCACCCATACTCACCTATAGCATGATCTCACCGTCCATACTCACCTATAGCATGATCTCACCATCCATACTCACCTATAGCATGATCTCACCATCCATACTCACCTATAGCATGATCTCACTATCCATACTCACCTATAGCATGATCTCACCGTCCATACTCACCTATAGCATGATCTCCCCGTCCATTCTCACCTATAGCATATTCTCACCACCCATACTCACCTATAGCATGATCTCACCATCCATACTCACCTATAGCATGATCTCACCATCCATACTCACCTATAGCATGATCTCACCATCCATACTCACCTATAGCATGATCTCACCATCCATACTCACCTATAGCATGATCTCACTGTCCATACTCACCTATAGCATGATCTCACTGTCCATACTCACCTATAGCATGATCTCACTGTCCATACTCACCTATAGCATGATCTCACCGTCCATACTCACCTATAGCATGATCTCACTGTCCATACTCACCTATAGCATGATCTCACTGTCCATACTCACCTATAGCATGATCTCACCGTCCATACTCACCTATAGCATGATCTCACCACCCATACTCACCTATAGCATGATCTCACTGACCATACTCACCTATGGCATGATCTCGCTGTCCATACTCACCTATAGCATGATCTCACCACCCATACTCACCTATAGCATGATCTCACTGTCCATACTCGCCTATAGCATGATCTCACCATCCATACTCACCTATAGCATGATCTCGCTGTCCATACTCACCTATAGCATGATCTCACCGTCCATACTCGCCTATAGCATGATCTCACCATCCATACTCGCCTATAGCATGATCTCACCGTCCATACTCCCCTATAGCATGATCTCACCGTCCATACTCCCCTATAGCATGATCTCACCATCCATACTCACCTATAGCATGATCTCACCGTCCATACTCACCTATAGCATGATCTCACCATCCATGCTCACCTATAGCATGATCTCACCATCCATACTCACCTATAGCATGATCTCACTGTCCATACTCACCTATAGCATGATCTGACCGTCCATACTCACCTATAGCATGATCTGACCGTCCATACTCACCTATAGCATGATCTCACCGTCCATACTCACCTATAGCATGATCTCACGTCCATACTCACCTATAGCATGATCTCACCATCCATACTCACCTATAGCATGATCTCACCATCCATACTCACCTATAGCATGATCTCACTGTCCATACTCACCTATAGCATGATCTGACCGTCCATACTCACCTATAGCATGATCTGACCGTCCATACTCACCTATAGCATGATCTCACCGTCCATACTCACCTATAGCATGATCTCACTGTCCATACTCACCTATAGCATGATCTCACCGTCCATACTCACCTATAGCATGATCTCACCGTCCATACTCACCTATAGCATGATCTCGCTGTCCATACTCACCTATAGCATGATCTCGCTGTCCATACTCACCTATAGCATGATCTCACCGTCCATACTCACCTATAGCCTGATCTCACTGTCCATACTCACCTATAGCATGATCTCACTGTCCATACTCACCTATAGCATGATCTCACTGACCATGCTCACCTATAGCATTATCTCACTGTCCATACTCACCTATAGCATGATCTCACCACCCATACTCACCTATAGCATGATCTCACTGTCCATGCTCACCTATAGCATGATCTCACTGTCCATACTCACCTATAGCATGATCTCACCGTCCATACTCACCTATAGCATGATCTCACTGTCCATACTCACCTATAGCATGATCTCACCATCCATACTCACCTATAGCATGATCTCACTGTCCATACTCACCTATAGCATGATCTCACTGTCCATACTCACCTATAGCATGATCTCACTGTCCATACTCACCTATAGCATGATCTCACCGTCCATACTCACCTATAGCATGATCTCACTGTCCATACTCACCTATAGCATGATCTCACTGCCCATACTCACCTATAGCATGATCTCACTGTCCATACTCACCTATAGCATGATCTCACTGTCCATACTCACCTATAGCATGATCTCACCGTCCATCTCACCTATAGCATGATCTCACTATCCATACTCACCTATAGCATGATCTCACCATCCATACTCACCTATAGCATGATCTCACTGTCCATACTCCCTATAGCATGATCTCACTGTCCATACTCACCTATAGCATGATCTCACCGTCCATACTCACCTATAGCATGATCACCTCCATACATGATCTCACCACCCATACTCACCTATAGCATGATCTCACTGTCCATACTCACCTATAGCATGATCTCACCGTCCATACTCACCTATAGCATGATATCACTGTCCATACTCACCTATAGCATGATCTCACCATCCATACTCACCTATAGCATGATCTCACTGTCCATACTCACCTATAGCATGATCTCACTGTCCATACTCACCTATAGCATGATCTCACCGTCCATACTCACCTATAGCATGATCTCACCTATAAGACGACCCCCTCTACTTTTGTAGGAAATCTGTGGGGTTTTGGCATGCACTCGCATATAAGACAGGTTGATGAAGAAATGCACACCAGACCATGTATAAATTGCCAGTGCAAGATGAAGACATTTTCAGTGTTGCGGTGGGGTGCTTTCTTTTCTAAGACGTTTAATTTGACACATTTAAAAAAATACTTTTAGCACTATATACTCGTCTTATCTGCGAGTATCTGCGGTAGTTGAAATACTCTGGCAAATAATTGTGGAGAAAAATATACATCTATATTAATTTTATTCCCCCTCCCCCGAGTTTATCTGGCTATAACAAATTAAATATCAATTTTTTGATGAGTTTAGCATAATGACTCCAAAAGAGGATTACTATTCCAGATTGTGTGTTTTACGTTTATTTATCGTCGCTATAGTTGCCTATATGAGCAACGCCTCCTGAAGAGATTAGTCATTTTAGATTTTTGGAGGAATGTTATTGGACCCATTCCAGAGTCTCCTCTGGTTCTTTTACGTGCACGGTGTAAAGCACCGACACGAGACCTCGGTTTAAAGTCCCATCTGAAAGACTGTTAATATTATTAGGGTCAGACGGGGGATCGAACCTGCGATCCCTGGATTCTATTACAGAAGTAATCAAATAATGTATGTAATTATTGCTATTCCAATTTATTTTTCTTCACAGGACATGGGTGTTTTAGTTTGGGATAACAACAATAAGCGCGTGATGGTTGTATCTAGAGCTGGTCATGACAATGTGAAGAAATACTGGAAACAGCAGAAGCAATCTGATAGATGAACATGGCAGATGGCAACAGCAGAAACAATCTGATATATGAACATGGCAGACGGCAACAGCAGAAACAATCTGATATATGAACATTGCAGACGGCAACAGCAGAAACAATCTGATATATGAACATGGCAGACGGCAACAGCAGAAACAATCTGATATATGAACATGGCAGATGGCAACAGCAGAAACAATCTGATATATGAACATGACAGACGGCAACAGCAGAAACAATCTGATATATGAACATGGCAGTTGGCAACAGCAGAAACAATCTGATATATGAACAGCAACCGCAATACAGCAACAGCAATACGAGCATATTTCCAGGATCACAGTTGCAGGTCATCATTGCCCGGTAAACGATAATGCCCCTGTAAGTGGTGTATTTCCAGCATTTCCAGGGTCACAGTTGCAGGTCATCATTGCCCGGTAAACGACAATGCCCCTGCATTTCCAGGGTCACAGTTGCAGGTCATCATTGCCCGATAAACGACAATGCCCCTGTATTTCCAGGGTCACAGTTGCAGGTCATCATTGCCCGATAAACGACAATGCCCCTGTACGTGGAGCATTTCCAGGGTCACAGTTGCAGGTCATCATTGCCCGGTAAACGACAATGCCCTGCATTTCCAGGGTCACAGTTGCAGGTCATCATTGCCCGATAAACAACAATGTCCTGTAAGTGGAGCATTTCCAGGGTCACAGTTGCAGGTCATCATTGCCCGGTAAACAACAATGTCCTGTAAGTGGAGCATTTCCAGGGTCACAGTTGCAGGTCATCATTGCCCGGTAGACGACAATGCCCCTGCATTTCCAGGGTCACAGAACAAAATGATTGAAATCATTGGGGGGGGGGGGTTCTATTACCTCCCTTGGCAGATCTGATTTTATCCCGAAATGTTGATTGGATCCACATATTGTGTTGGAATGATGCTATGGATCCACACGTTGTGTTGGAATGATGCTATGGATCCACACATTGTGTTGGAATGATGCTATGGATCCACATGTTGTGTTGGAATGATGCTATGGATCCACACGTTGTGTTGGAATGATGCTATGGATCCACACGTTGTGTTGGCATGATGCTATGGATCCACACGTTGTGTTGGAATGATATTCAGAAACAGCTGGACTGTTTTAATAAAGTTTATTGTTAATATCCTGGTTCTGTTGTTTTTACTGCAAGTGGTTTACATACTTGTCCTGCCCACATTGTCCTGAAATACTGTGGATGCCCGGTATCCTCACACCATACCATGCGTCTGATCACCCGGTGACCGCACACCCTACCATGCATCTGTCCACATTGATCACCCGGTGACCGCACACCCTACCATGCGTCTGTCCACATTGATCACCCGGTGTCCGCACACCCTACCATGCGTCTGATCACCCGGTGACCGCACACCCTACCATGCGTCTGTCCACATTGATCACTCGGTGTCCGCACACCCTACCATGCGTCTGTCCACATTGATCACCCGGTGTCTGCACACCCTACCATGCATCTGGTCCACATTGATCACCCGGTGTCCGCACACCCTACCATGCATCTGTCCACATTGATCACCCGGTGTCCGCACACCCTACCATGCATCTGTCCACATTGATCACCCGGTGTCCGCACACCCTACCATGCATCTGTCCACATTGATCACCCGGTGTCCGCACACCCAACCATGCGTCTGTCCACATTGATCACCCGGTGTCCGCACACCTTACCATGCCTCTGTCCACATTGATCACCCGGTGTCTGCAGGCCCAATCATGCACCTGTCCACAATGTGATTAAATGGTGTTCGCACAGCCAACCCTGCGTCTGTCCACACTGTTATCACCCGGTATACACATGCCTAGTCTGTCCACACTGTTATCACCCGGTGTATGCACTCCCAACCATGCATCTGTCCACACTGTTATCACCTGGTGTATGCACACCCAACCATGCATCTGTCCACACTGTTATCACCTGGTGTATGCACACCCAGCCATGCATCTGTCCACACTGTTATCACCTGGTGTATGCACACCCTACCATGCATCTGTCCACACTGTTATCACCCGGTGTATGCACACCCAACCATGCATCTGTCCACACTGTTATCACCTGGTGTATGCACACCCAGCCATGCATCTGTCCACACTGTTATCACCTGGTGTATGCACACCCAACCATGCATCTGTCCACACTGTTATCACCTGGTGTATGCACACCCAGCCATGCATCTGTCCACACTGTTATCACCTGGTGTATGCACACCCAACCATGCATCTGTCCACACTGTTATCACCTGGTGTATGCACACCCAACCATGCATCTGTCCACACTGTTATCACCCGGTGTATGCACACCCAACCATGCATCTGTCCACACTGTTATCACCCGGTGTATGCACACCCAGCCATGCATCTGTCCACACTGTTATCACCCGGTGTATGCACACCCAACCATGCATCTGTCCACACTGTTATCACCTGGTGTATGCACACCCAACCATGCATCTGTCCACACTGTTATCACCTGGTGTATGCACACCCAACCATGCATCTGTCCACACTGTTATCACCTGGTGTATGCACACCCAACCATGCATCTGTCCACACTGTTATCACCTGGTGTATGCACACCCAACCATGCATCTGTCCACACTGTTATCACCTGGTGTATGCACACCCAACCATGCATCTGTCCACACTGTTATCACCTGGTGTATGCACACCCAACCATGCATCTGTCCACACTGTTATCACCCGGTGTATGCACACCCAACCATGCATCTGTCCACACTGTTATCACCCGGTGTATGCACACCCAGCCATGCATCTGTCCACACTGTTATCACCTGGTGTATGCACACCCAACCATGCATCTGTCCACACTGTTATCACCCGGTGTATGCACACCCAGCCATGCATCTGTCCACACTGTTATCACCCGGTGTATGCACACCCAGCCATGCATCTGTCCACACTGTTATCACCCGGTGTATAAAGAGTACAACATCAAGCTGCAATATTCATATCCGGTGACTACAAGATTAAAGAAGGTTGCATCACCAAGATGTTGAGTAAGGTTGCATCACCAAGATGTTGAGCGAGGTTATGTCACCAAGATGTTGAGCGAGATTATGTCACCAAGATGCAAGGTTGCATCACCAAGATGTTGAGCGAGGTTATGTCACCAAGATGCAAGGTTGCATCACCAAGATGTTGAGCAAGGTTGCATCACCAAGATGTTGAGCAAGGTTGCATCACCAAGATGTTGAGTAAGGTTGCATCACCAAAATGTTGAGCGAGGTTGCATCACCAAAATGTTGAGCGAGGTTGCATCACCAAAATGTTGAGCGATTTCTTGGCTTTTTCAACAATTTTTCAACTCCCATCATTACAGGACCGACGGGAAATTAATAGTTTAGTTGTCTATTTCAAGGTGGTCGAGGGGCTGGTGCCAACTTTCCTCTTCAAGGTGGTTGAGGGGCTGGTGCCAACTTTCCTCTTCAAGGTGGTCGAGGGGCTGGTGCCAACTTTCCTCTTCAAGGTGGTGGAGGGGCTGGTGCCAACTTTCCTCTTCAAGGTGGTCGAGGGGCTGGTGCCAACTTTCCTCTTCAAGGTGGTGGAGGAGCTGGTGCCAACTTTCCTCTTCAAGGTGGTCGAGGGGCTGGTGCCAACTTTCCTCTTCAAGGGGCTGGTGCCAACTTTCCTCTTCAAGGGGCTGGTGCCAACTTTCCTCTTCAAGGTGGTCGAGGGGCTGGTGCCAACTTTCCTCTTCAAGGTGGTCGAGGGGCTGGTGCCAACTTTCCTCTTCAAGGGGCTGGTGCCAACTTTCCTCTTCAAGGTGGTCGAGGGGCTGGTGCCAACTTTCCTCATCAAGGTGGTCGAGGGGCTGGTGCCAACTTTCCTCTTCAAGGTGGCCAAGGGGCTGGTGCCAACTTTTAGACCTAAACACTGAATTAAGCCTAAGAATATAAAGACTGTGTTGTCAACGATGTTTTAGAAAAATATTTGAACAGTAATTCAAAATTGTACAGGTAAGCACTGACACAGATATTAACTTCCCTAATTCTGTAAGAGACTGGAACAAAGCTGAAGATAGCATAGTGTGTACCCATCAACTTAATGCTTCAGGATAGTTCGTTCAACCTCTCCCACGTGTACATGCAGCAAGGACTCTACATCGTACACATTGAGATCTGCCACGTGTACATGCAGCAAGGACTCTACATCGTACACATTGAGATCTGCCACGTGTACATGCAGCAAGGATTCTACATTGTACCCATTGAGATCTGCCACGTGTACATGCAGCAAGGACTCTACATAGTACACATGGAGATCTGCCATGTGTACATACAGCAAGGACTCTACATAGTACACATTGAGATCTGCCATGTGTACATGCAGCAAGGACTCTACATTGTACACATTGAGATCTGCCATGTGTACATGCAACAAGGACTCTACATCGTACACATTGAGATCTGCCACGTGTACATGCAGCAAGGACTCTACATCGTACCCATTGAGATCTGCCATGTGTACATGCAGCAAGGACTCTACATCGTACACATTGAGATCTGCCATGTGTACATGCAGCAAGGACTCTACATAGTACACATTGAGATCTGCCACGTGTACATGCAGCAAGGACTCTACATAGTACACATTGAGATCTGCCACGTGTACATGCAACAAGGATTCTACATAGTACACATTGAGATCTGCCATGTGTACATGCAGCAAGGACTCTACATCGTACACATTGAGATCTGCCATGTGTACATGCAGCAAGGATTCTACATAGTACACATTGAGATCTGCCACGTGTACATGCAACAAGGATTCTACATAGTACACATTGAGATCTGCCATGTGTACATGCAGCAATGACTCTACATAGTACACATTGAGATCTGCCATGTGTACATGCAGCAAGGACTCTACATAGTACACATTGAGATATGCCACGTGTACATGCAACAAGGACTCTACATAGTACACATTGAGATCTGCCATGTGTACATGCAGCAAGGACTCTACATCGTACACATTGAGATCTGCCACGTGTACATGCAGCAAGGACTCTACATCGTACCCATTGAGATCTGCCACGTGTACATGCAGCAAGGACTCTACATCGTACACATTGAGATCTGCCACGTGTACATGCAGCAAGGACTCTACATCGTACACATTGAGATCTGCCACGTGTACATGCAGCAAGGACTCTACATCGTACACATTGAGATCTGCCACGTGTACATGCAGCAAGGATTCTACATCGTACACATTGAGATCTGCCACGTGTACATGCAGCAAGGATTCTACATAGTGCACATTGAGATCTGCCACGTGTACATGCAGCAAGGACTCTACATAGTACACATTGAGATCTGCCACGTGTACATGCAGCAAGGACTCTACATCGTACACATTGAGATGTGCCACATGTACATGTGGCATTAGTCGTGATTTAGCTTTGGGGGTTCACAAAATCACATCCCCCTCAACAAAATCTTGGGGGATCATTGATTGCTGTTGGTGCATTCTGACACATGTTCAGGGTCAAATCAAATGAGATTTTATTACGGTTGACATGTGTTTTACGTTTATTTATCGTCGCTACCGGTTGCCCATATGAGCGACGCCTCCGGAAGAGATTAGTCATTTTAGATTGTTGGAGGATAGTGCAATGATACAGACAGAGACCCATTCCAGAGTCTCCTCTGGTTCTTTGACGTGCACGGTGTACAGCACCGACACGAGACCTTGGTTTAATGTCCCATCTGAAAGACTGTTAATTTTATTATGGTCAGACGGGGTATCGAACCTGCAATCCCTGGATTACCAGTCCAGCGTGTTACCACTGGACTACAGATCCGTCTGCTTCTGTTGACATGGTACAAGCAATTAACATATATAGAGCTTTTGACACACATAATGATGATTTGGTTATACCACAGGAACTTAAGATGTTATCCATAAGACACCAAACATAATGTTTTAGGCACCAACAACCCTGTACCCCTATCCCAGGACACCCCATATATAAATGTATACAATTTCCCGCGGCTATACCAAAGAAAAGTGAAAATAGATATAGATTCTAGCATCACCCCCATATACGGATGAAAGTTGTGTTCCATTGTAAATTAATTAACATGTGAGCAAAAACATTTTGCCAATGTTAATTACTGCTCCGAAATACTCCATAAAAGTAGGCCTATATACTAGGTCCTCTTAAGTGGCTTCCTGTGTTTTTATCGTTGTTTCCTTTGCACCACACAATATCAATGTTCATCCATTTTCTCTCTCAAATGTCCAATGGGTACTTTATCTGTAGAAAATGTTTATCAATTAATAACATGATTTTGATAAAAATCACACTGCAACATCTGGTTAGAGAACAACAATAAAAACAAAGGATTCCAACTAAGAGGACAGATTTTCATTTCGGGATATATCAGACTCTAGCTGCCAAGGGAGATAATAGAAAAGACAGCGATGTCGCTTATACGTTTTGAGATTGTAATGTAGTTCATATGGAACCTTTGCTTAGCAAATTTTATTTTGGTGGGAGGGGGTGCCACATCCACGACCCACATAAAACCGCCCCTGTTGGGAGGGGGTGCCACATCCACGACCCACATAAAACCGCCCCTGTTGGGAGGGGGTGCCACATCCACAACCCACATAAAACCGCCCCTGTTCACAGAATAGCAATTAGAGGAAATGCACCGGATGACTCCTTGGCATAAGTTTAAAGAAACAAATTGCAACAACGCCCTAAATACATGTTTGCACTGGGTCATTTCGCCCTATGTAGGTAGGTACGTAGGTAGGTACTATGTATATATTAAATATATATATTGTCAAAATGTTCCAGTGTAAATATGATTTTATGTCCACTGCTAATACAGGTATTATAATTCTGTATACTGTATAACATGGTTTCATATAGCAGAACTTTCCACACATATTGCACGAGTTATATATAATAGATAATGGAACATTCCACAGATATTGCACGAGTTATCTATACTGAGGTGTTATTTATAATATATAATGGAACAGTCCACACATATTGCACGAGTTATGTATACTGAAGTGTTATATATAATAGATAATGGAACAGTGCACACATATTGCACGAGTTGTGTATACTGATGTATTATATAATAGATAATGGAACATTCCACACATATTGCACGAGTTATGTATACTGAAGTGTTATATATACTGAGTCAAAAAAGAAACGATACCAAACTAAAAATGACGTAAAACGGATAAAACCATAGAAAGGTTTAATATATTATTACGTATCAGTACCGGGTATCTTATTGCAACGTCAGCCAACCATAAACACAGGTAAATAAACACCCGATAATCCTGGAACGCCGATTTGCACGTGCTCCTCAACAAAAACAACTTCCTACACATGTACAAATCGGAAAACCGGTTATTGTACTGGTATTGCATTATCATCGAGGAAAAACACCTTACATACCCATTGTTACCTCTAACAAAATGCCTAGGCTAAACCGCAATCAGAGAATGCGTGCCATTGGCATGATTGACGGCGGTTTACGTCAGCGTGACGTCGCAAATCGACTCGGGGTTACGCGGATCACGATAACACGTCTACTTCGACATTATCGAACACATGGATCGGTGGACGACCGTCCAAGATCTGGTAGACCACATGTGATGACGCGTGAACAGGACCGTCACATTCGGACGTCACATTTACGTGACCGGCTCCTACCTGCTACGCACACAGCTGCCGTTACTCCTGGGATGACCAACAATCGCATCAGTGCACAAACAGTCAGGAACCGGCTCGGTGAACGTGGCATTCGTGCCTATCGGCCATACGTTGGACACATCATGACACGACGTCACCGTAACGTACGGCGGGAATGGACGACGGAACGTGCTCGCTGGACTCGGTTACAGTGGAATTCAGTGATGTTTAGCGATGAATCGCGGTTCTGTTTGCGTCGAGCGGATGGCAGAGAGCGGGTATATCGCAGACGCGGTGAACATTACGCCGACGCATGTGTACGTCAGGTCGATCTGTTCGGGGCGGAAGCGTTATGGCGTGGGGCGGTATCACCTTCGGCAGTCGCACTGAACTGTTAGTGGTGGACGGGAACCTAAACACCCAGCGGTACTGTGATGAGATCCTTGCGCCAGTTGTTGTGCCGTTCTTTAACGCCAACAGAAACGTCACACTGTTCCAACAGGACAACGCCAGGTGTCATACTGCTCGGATTTCCACCACATTATTGGAGCAGAACAATATTGAAACCCTGCCGTGGCCTGCTTTGTCACCAGACTTGTCACCCATAGAACATTTGTGGGATACGTTAGACCGCCGCGTCAGACGACGTAAGCCGGTAACGTTAAACCAACTGAGGGATGTTTTGCGTCAGGAGTGGACAAATATTGACCAGCAAGAGATTCAGACACTCTTCCGTTTGATCTGACGGCGGTGCATTGCACAGTGAGAGACACAAATGGTGCCCATACTCGGTATTGACGTCTGTGTGAAAACTCCATTAGAACCCTGTCCGACGAATTACGTCATCACGCAGCAGACAGTTTCGGAGGCTCATTATGCTTTATGTGTTCCTCTTTCAAACATGTTGGACTATCATCTTATGAATTTTCAAAGAATCTTCTTAATAAATGTTGAAATTATAGACACATAAACACCAGGTATCGTTTCTTTTTTGACTCAGTATATAATAGAGAATGGAACAGTGCACACATATTGCACGAGTTATGTATACTGTGTGTTATATATAATAGATAATGGAACAGTCCACACATATTGCACGAGTTGTGTATACTGATGTATTATATAATAGATAATGGAACATTCCACACATATTGCACGAGTTATGTATACTGAAGTGTTATATATAATAGAGAATGGAAAAGTCCACACATATTGCACGAGTTATGTATACTGAAGTGTTATATATAATATATAATGGAACAGTCCACACATATTGCACGAGTTATCTATACTGAAGTGTTATAAATAATGGAACAGTCCACAGATATTGCACGAGTTATGTATACTGAAGTGTTATATATAATAGATAATGGAACAGTCCACACATATTGCACGAGTTATCTATACTGAAGTGTTATATATAATAGAGAATGGAACAGTCCACACATATTGCACGAGCTATGTATACTGAAGTGTTATATATAATAGATAATGGAACAGTCCACACATATTGCACGAGTTATCTATACTGAAGTGTTATATATAATAGATAATGGAACATTCCACAGATATTGCACGAGTTATCTATACTGAAGTGTTATATATAATGGAACAGTCCACACATATTGCACGAGTTATCTATACTGAAGTGTTATATATAATGGAACAGTCCACACATATTGCACGAGTTATCTATACTGAAGTGTTATATATAATAGATAATGGAACACAGTCCACACATATTGCACGAGTTATCTCTACTGAAGTGTTATATATAATGGAACAGTCCACACATATTGCATGAGTTATCTATACTGAAGTGTTATATATAATAGATAATGGAACAGTCCACACAGATTGCATGAGTTATCTATGCTGAAGTGTTATATATAATGGAACAGTCCACACATATTGCATGAGTTATCTATACTGAAGTGTTATAGATAATGGAACACAGTCCACACATATTGCACGAGTTATCTATACTGAAGTGTTATATATAATAGATAATGGAACACAGTCCACACATATTGCACGAGTTATCTATGCTGAAGTGTTATATATAATAAATAATGGAACAGTCCATACATATTGCACGAATTATCTATACTGAAGTGTTATATATAATGGAACAGTCCACACATATTGTACGAGTTATGTATACTGAAGTGTTATATATAATAGATAATGGAACATTCCACACATATTGCACGAGTTATCTATACTGAAGTGTTATATATAATGGAACAGTCCACACATATTGCATGAGTTATCTATACTGAAGTGTTATATATAATAGATAATGGAACATTCCACACATATTGCACGAGTTATCTATGCTGAAGTGTTATATATAATGGAACAGTCCACACATATTGCATGAGTTATCTATACTGAAGTGTTATATATAATAGATAATGGAACATTCCACACATATTGCACGAGTTATCTATGCTGAAGTGTTATATATAATGGAACAGTCCACACATATTGCATGAGTTATCTATACTGAAGTGTTATATATAATAGATAATGGAACATTCCACACATATTGCACGAGTTATCTATGCTGAAGTGTTATATATAATGGAACAGTCCACACATATTGCATGAGTTATCTATACTGAAGTGTTATATATAATAGATAATGGAACATTCCACACATATTGCACGAGTTGTGTTTACATGAAGTCTGGTCTGTAATAAGGACAGGTATACCTAGACATGGCATTAATGGTACAACTCTTTAAAAGATGCTCTGGCAGCCACCAGTACCATGGCAACAGTGTGTCCTCTAGCGGTTCCAGGGGTGCACCCGGTATCTGCCACCCCTACATTCCGTCAATCACTGGTTCAATACGCTACGATATGCTCTCAGAGTCTATATTATGTTACAATTTGGCAATGCTTGAAAACACTTTTCGTATTCACAGTAGGCTATACAGTTAAACCTGTCTTAAGCAGCCAACCAAGGGAATCAAAGAACGTGGGTGCTTAGCACAGATGACTGCTTAATAAAGGTCAAACTTAAAATAAAACAACATATTGGGAACTAGAAACTGGCTGCTTAATACAGGTTGTCTGCTTAATGGAGGTGACCGCTAGCACAGGTTTGACTGTAGAGGTGACCACTAACACAGGTTTGACTGTAGAGGTGACCACTAACACAGGTTTGACTGTAGAGGTGACCACTAACACAGGTTTGACTGTAGAGGTGACCACTAACACAGGTTTGACTGTAGAGGTGACCACTAACACAGGTTTGACTGTAGAGGTGACCACTAACACAGGTTTGACTGTAGAGGTGACCACTAACACAGGTTTGACTGTAGAGGTGACCACTAACACAGTTTGACTGTAGAGGTGACCACTAACACAGGTTTGACTGTAGAGGTGACCACTAACACAGGTTTGACTGTAGAGGTGACCACTAACACAGGTTTGACTGTAGAGGTGACCACTAACACAGGTTTGACTGTAGAGGTGACCACTAACACAGGTTTGACTGTAGAGGTGACCACTAACACAGGTTTGACTGTAGAGGTGACCACTAACACAGGTTTGACTGTAGAGGTGACCACTAACACAGGTTTGACTGTAGAGGTGACCACTAACACAGGTTTGACTGTACTTGCATTAATGAATCTGTATCATCACCACCGAATCTGTACTATGTGTATGCTGTTATTTGGACGTACTATGTGTATGCTGTTATTTGGATGTACTATGTGTATGCTGTTATTTGGTCGTACTATGTGTATGCTGTTATTTGGACGTACTATGTGTATGCTGTTATTTGGACGTACTATGTGTATGCTGTTATTTGGTTGTACTATGTGTATGCTGTTATTTGGACGTACTATGTGTATGCTGTTATTTGGTTGTACTATGTGTATGCTGTTATTTGGACGTACTATGTGTATGCTGTTATTTGGTTGTACTATGTGTATGCTGTTATTTGGACGTACTATGTGTATGCTGTTATTTGGTTGTACTATGTGTATGCTGTTATTTGGACGTACTATGTGTATGCTGTTATTTGGTTGTACTATGTGTATGCTGTTATTTGGTTGTACTATGTGTATGCTGTTATTTGGTCGTACTATGTGTATGCTGTTATTTGGACGTACTATGTGTATGCTGTTATTTGGTCGTACTATGTTTATGCTGTTATTTGGACGTACTATGTGTATGCTGTTATTTGGTCGTACTATGTGTATGCTGTTATTTGGTCGTACTATGTGTATGCTGTTATTTGGATGTACTATGTGTATGCTGTTATTTGGTTGTACTATGTGTATGCTGTTATTTGGACGTACTATGTGTATGCTGTTATTTGGACGTACTATGTGTATGCTGTTATTTGGTTGTACTATGTGTATGCTGTTATTTGGTTGTACTATGTGTATGCTGTTATTTGGACGTACTATGTGTATGCTGTTATTTGGACGTACTATGTGTATGCTGTTATTTGGTTGTACTATGTGTATGCTGTTATTTGGTTGTACTATGTGTATGCTGTTATTTGGTTGTACTATGTGTATGCTGTTATTTGGTTGTACTATGTGTATGCTGTTATTTGGTTGTACTATGTGTATGCTGTTATTTGGTTGTACTATGTGTATGCTGTTATTTGGACGTACTATGTGTATGCTGTTATTTGGACGTACTATGTGTATGCTGTTATTTGGTCGTACTATGTTTATGCTGTTATTTGGACGTACTATGTGTATGCTGTTATTTGGTCGTACTATGTGTATGCTGTTATTTGGATGTACTATGTGTATGCTGTTATTTGGTCGTACTATGTGTATGCTGTTATTTGGTTGTACTATGTGTATGCTGTTATTTGGACGTACTATGTGTATGCTGTTATTTGGACGTACTATGTGTATGCTGTTATTTGGTTGTACTATGTGTATGCTGTTATTTGGATGTACTATGTGTATGCTGTTATTTGGTTGTACTATGTGTATGCTGTTATTTGGTTGTACTATGTGTATGCTGTTATTTGGTCGTACTATGTGTATGCTGTTATTTGGATGTACTATGTGTATGCTGTTATTTGGTCGTACTATGTGTATGCTGTTATTTGGATGTACTGTGTGTATGCTGTTATTTGGTTGTACTATGTGTATGCTGTTATTTGGACGTACTATGTGTATGCTGTTATTTGGACGTACTATGTGTATGCTGTTATTTGGTTGTACTATGTGTATGCTGTTATTTGGATGTACTATGTGTATGCTGTTATTTGGTTGTACTATGTGTATGCTGTTATTTGGTTGTACTATGTGTATGCTGTTATTTGGTTGTACTATGTGTATGCTGTTATTTGGTTGTACTATGTGTATGCTGTTATTTGGTTGTACTATGTGTATGCTGTTATTTGGATGTACTATGTGTATGCTGTTATTTGGGCGTACTATGTGTATGCTGTTATTTGGTTGTACTATGTGTATGCTGTTATTTGGACGTACTATGTGTATGCTGTTATTTGGTTGTACTATGTGTATGCTGTTATTTGGTTGTACTATGTGTATGCTGTTATTTGGTTGTACTATGTGTATGCTGTTATTTGGTCGTACTATGTGTATGCTGTTATTTGGACGTACTATGTGTATGCTGTTATTTGGACGTACTATGTGTATGCTGTTATTTGGTTGTACTATGTGTATGCTGTTATTTGGTTGTACTATGTGTATGCTGTTATTTGGTTGTACTATGTGTATGCTGTTATTTGGTTGTACTATGTGTATGCTGTTATTTGGTTGTACTATGTGTATGCTGTTATTTGGTTGTACTATGTGTATGCTGTTATTTGGTTGTACTATGTGTATGCTGTTATTTGGTTGTACTATGTGTATGCTGTTATTTGGTTGTACTATGTGTATGCTGTTATTTGGACGTACTATGTGTATGCTGTTATTTGGTCGTACTATGTGTATGCTGTTATTTGGATGTACTATGTGTATGCTGTTATTTGGTCGTACTATGTGTATGCTGTTATTTGGTTGTACTATGTGTATGCTGTTATTTGGACGTACTATGTGTATGCTGTTATTTGGACGTACTATGTGTATGCTGTTATTTGGTTGTACTATGTGTATGCTGTTATTTGGATGTACTATGTGTATGCTGTTATTTGGTTGTACTATGTGTATGCTGTTATTTGGTTGTACTATGTGTATGCTGTTATTTGGTTGTACTATGTGTATGCTGTTATTTGGTTGTACTATGTGTATGCTGTTATTTGGTTGTACTATGTGTATGCTGTTATTTGGATGTACTATGTGTATGCTGTTATTTGGGCGTACTATGTGTATGCTGTTATTTGGTTGTACTATGTGTATGCTGTTATTTGGACGTACTATGTGTATGCTGTTATTTGGACGTACTATGTGTATGCTGTTATTTGGTTGTACTATGTGTATGCTGTTATTTGGTTGTACTATGTGTATGCTGTTATTTGGTTGTACTATGTGTATGCTGTTATTTGGGCGTACTATGTGTATGCTGTTATTTGGTTGTACTATGTGTATGCTGTTATTTGGTCGTACTATGTGTATGCTGTTATTTGGATGTACTATGTGTATGCTGTTATTTGGTTGTACTATGTGTATGCTGTTATTTGGTTGTACTATGTGTATGCTGTTATTTGGACGTACTATGTGTATGCTGTTATTTGGTTGTACTATGTGTATGCTGTTATTTGGTTGTACTATGTGTATGCTGTTATTTGGGCGTACTATGTGTATGCTGTTATTTGGTTGTACTATGTGTATGCTGTTATTTGGTCGTACTATGTGTATGCTGTTATTTGGATGTACTATGTGTATGCTGTTATTTGGTTGTACTATGTGTATGCTGTTATTTGGTTGTACTATGTGTATGCTGTTATTTGGACGTACTATGTGTATGCTGTTATTTGGTTGTACTATGTGTATGCTGTTATTTGGTTGTACTATGTGTATGCTGTTATTTGGGCGTACTATGTGTAGGCTGTTATTTGGTTGTACTATGTGTATGCTGTTATTTGGACGTACTATGTGTATGCTGTTATTTGGTTGTACTATGTGTATGCTGTTATTTGGGCGTACTATGTGTATGCTGTTATTTGGGCGTACTATGTGTATGCTGTTATTTGGTTGTACTATGTGTATGCTGTTATTTGGGCGTACTATGTGTATGCTGTTATTTGGGCGTACTATGTGTATGCTGTTATTTGGTTGTACTATGTGTATGCTGTTATTTGGTTGTACTATGTGTATGCTGTTATTTGGTTGTACTATGTGTATGCTGTTATTTGGTTGTACTATGTGTATGCTGTTATTTGGATGTACTATGTGTATGCTGTTATTTGGTTGTACTATGTGTATGCTGTTATTTGGACGTACTATGTGTATGCTGTTATTTTGTTGTACTATGTGTATGCTGTTATTTGGTTGTACTATGTGTATGCTGTTATTTGGGCGTACTATGTGTATGCTGTTATTTGGTTGTACTATGTGTATGCTGTTATTTGGACGTACTATGTGTATGCTGTTATTTGGTTGTACTATGTGTATGCTGTTATTTGGGCGTACTATGTGTATGCTGTTATTTGGGCGTACTATGTGTATGCTGTTATTTGGTTGTACTATGTGTATGCTGTTATTTGGATGTACTATGTGTATGCTGTTATTTGGATGTACTATGTGTATGCTGTTATTTGGATGTACTATGTGTATGCTGTTATTTGGTCGTACTATGTGTATGCTGTTATTTGGTTGTACTATGTGTATGCTGTTATTTGGTTGTACTATGTGTATGCTGTTATTTGGTTGTACTATGTGTATGCTGTTATTTGGATGTACTATGTGTATGCTGTTATTTGGATGTACTATGTGTATGCTGTTATTTGGTTGTACTATGTGTATGCTGTTATTTGGGCGTACTATGTTTATGCTGTTATTTGGTTGTACTATGTGTATGCTGTTATTTGGTCGTACTATGTGTATGCTGTTATTTGGACGTACTATGTGTATGCTGTTATTTGGACGTACTATGTGTATGCTGTTATTTGGTCGTACTATGTTTATGCTGTTATTTGGTCATACTATGTTTATGCTGTTATTTGGTCGTACTATGTGTATGCTGTTATTTGGACATACTATGTGTATGCTGTTATTTGGATGTACTATGTGTATGCTGTTATTTGGGCGTACTATGTGTATGCTGTTATTTGGGCGTACTATGTGTATGCTGTTATTTGGTTGTACTATGTGTATGCTGTTATTTGGTCGTACTATGTGTATGCTGTTATTTGGTTATACTATGTGTATGCTGTTATTTGGACATAATATGTGTATGCTGTTATTTGGTCGTACTATGTGTATGCTGTTATTTGGACATAATATGTGTATGCTGTTATTTGGGCGTACTATGTGTATGCTGTTATTTGGGCGTACTATGTGTATGCTGTTATTTGGACGTACTATGTGTATGCTGTTATTTGGACATAATATGTGTATGCTGTTATTTGGGCGTACTATGTGTATGCTGTTATTTGGTCGTACTGTGTGTATGCTGTTATTTGGTTGTACTATGTGTATGCTGTTATTTGGGCGTACTATGTGTATGCTGTTATTTGGACGTACTATGTGTATGCTGTTATTTGGATGTACTATGTGTATGCTGTTATTTGGTTGTACTGTGTGTATGCTGTTATTTGGTCGTACTATGTGTATGCTGTTATTTGGACGTACTATGTGTATGCTGTTATTTGGTCGTACTGTGTGTATGCTGTTATTTAGTTGTACTATGTGTATGCTGTTATTTGGGCGTACTATGTGTATGCTGTTATTTGGACGTACTATGTGTATGCTGTTATTTGGATGTACTATGTGTATGCTGTTATTTGGATGTACTATGTGTATGCTGTTATTTGGTTGTACTGTGTGTATGCTGTTATTTGGTTGTACTATGTGTATGCTGTTATTTGGATGTACTGTGTGTATACTGTTATTTGGACGTACTATGTGTATGCTGTTATTTGGTTGTACTATGTGTATGCTGTTATTTGGTTGTAATATGTGTATGCTGTTATTTGGATGTACTATGTGTATGCTGTTATTTGGTTGTACTATGTGTATGCTGTTATTTGGGCGTACTATGTGTATGCTGTTATTTGGATGTACTATGTGTATGCTGTTATTTGGGTGTACTATGTGTATGCTGTTATTTGGTCGTACTATGTGTATGCTGTTATTTATCACAAATTACTGAAAGTGCACACCAAGCGCAACGCTCCACAACAATTCTCTCTCCTTCATGGTGATGGATGTATGTATGTATGTATGTATGTTCCTTTAATATCAAACCCCTCGCGGGGACTTAGACATGTTTTCCTGGGCAGGCTCAGCCAACCTAAGCGATTAACCAGTACTAAGCAATGTGTGTGAGGTGCCTTGCTCAATGACACTACATACTTGGCCTGACCAAGTATCGAACCCGAGACCGTTCGATTCCAAATCCGACGCTCTACCACTGGACCATGGACGCCACACATGGATTCCATCAGGAATGAGGTATTCAGCTCGATTAATACAAATGTGTAAAACCTTGCTTTGCAATCGACCTAAAATGAATAAGAAGTAGTAGGGACTATATATAAGCTAAAAAAAATTACAATGACCCAGACAATGACACGGTCCCCCCCTCTAAGCATTTCACCCCCCCCCTTCCCCAATGTCTACGCTAATTAATGTGCCCTCCCCTGCTGTTAATAACTTTCAATAAATCTGGGATGTATATATTTTATATAAATCATATTTCTCTCTAAACTGAACTTGCTTGCTGAACAGACTCCTTGATACGCATCGGAACGGTACGGATGTCATTCAGTGCAGTTTTTTAGCCTCGTTTTAATTTCACGAAGCAAACCAAGATGGCGGCCGCCTGTAAGGGGAGGAAGTAGAAAATTGTGAACAAAATTGACTCAATTATAGCATTTATTCTCTCGATAGTTGTCAAGAATTGGTGATAAATATGAAAATAGTATTTCCGTGAGATGATTGAAAGAGATCATTGCGAAAGAAAGACAATTTTAGGGCCCAGATAATATGGGGGCCCAACAAGCAAAAGAACCAAAACCTGGAAAACGAGAAAGGAAAACAAAGGACAATCGACAGATTATACAGAACTTTGCACACGAGTCCAATGGTAGGTTCTGTGGTACAATTGTCTTAGCATACATGTACAGTTTGAAGCTTCATAGGTGACTTGATGCTTGAAATAATGAGAATTTGGTTCGTTCCTCGAATTCAATGACTCATCTTTTTGAAACAGTTGTTTGGATAGATTTGTTTATTTTATTATTCATTCATGTATTTTCCATTTACTTTCAAACCTATTTGGTGGACTAGTTATATATTATCCATCAACATTAGGAGCAACAAACTGCAGTTCCTGGTCCCATTCTGCCAAATCCATATATAATATACTGGCACTGCTTTTTTCCAAACGGACCAAAGGGCATCATGCTGGAACAGCCTTTCAGAGTGCATCTCCACAGCTGAAACCCTGGAGGCCGTCAGGGGAGGGCTCATTTCGGCACCATAGAACTAGGGCATCGCTTTTTTATCGTGTATGCCCTGTATTTATATGCGCGCCTCACGACCACTAGGAAAGAGGTGACCATATAAGCAGCTGGCTTTCTCCTCAATCCTACATGTAGAGTGGTGGAACCTATGCTCGGCGTATTCCTGTGCTCGGCGTATTTTTTCCATTTACATCCGTATTTAAATAGTTTTAACCTATTTTCGTTGACAGAGGTGAAGCATTGTTCAATAACATTCCGTTGTGCGTACCGGTAGCCTAATGCAACTGTCACCTGACTGGTTCAGTAGCCGAATATAAACAGACAACTTGTTGGGAAATGTTTTTCAACCGAAATGTGCGATTTATGAGCAGTTCAGGTAGTTATTCGGATTGGGAAAAAAATGTACAAATAACCAGAAAAAGTTTCTTATGCGTTGTAATATTGTTAGTTATTGGTGTTACTAAGTCAAAATAATATATTCAACATTTACCCATGCATAAATAAATAAATCCATGTACGCCGTGCATAGGTGCTCTAAAGTATCTAGTTCCCCATGGAAACAGGTGCCGTTGCGATTGTTGTATTTAGGCGCATGGTTACGTAATGAAGCTAACATTTTCAACAACAATTTTATGAAAGATGTGTTCACGACTTAAGAAAATAATAATATACGGCAAGTGCATTTAACTTTTTTTATAGGCCATGATATGTAGGATTTACGCCAAGCATAGGTTCCACCACTCTATGTACATATTATATATACTTGAATATATTTTTTCAAAGAAATAAATATTGTTTAAACTATAATCATACAAAAATTGTACAATGATGCCCAGGGTGGGATTTTGTACAGTAATTGGCCATTACCAGAGACATCGATTTCAGGTGAAAAAGAGGCGTCCATGGTGGGTGTGTCTAATTACTCCAAGACACCCCAAGACTACAAAAACCGTATATATATATCATATTTCATTCATTATTTGAAAGTCCAAACAACACGAATACTGGACAATATTAAATGGCAATAACAAATAATTTGCAAATATAGGAACTCTCATTAAATACATTATCCGATCATTTTAAAGGACTCTGGCACATGACAGTGTAGCATTTCCGCGTAAACTACTCCACCTCTGACCGTGTTTTTGTTTTCCATAGCCTCATTGAATTATACTTGTCCAAAAAAGATATTATAACTATTGTACAGATTGGAAGTTCAGTGTAAATCCAAGTAAAATACTGGTAATGGTGTGGTATCCATAAATTGTCTATAGGAGTCTTTGGGTTTTTTACAACACATAGCGTAATACTGGTTAACCCCTTAGGTCTGCTAAGTTCAAGAACTGCTAAGTTTAAGCTTTTATGTTAATGTTTGTACATGTACAAAATTCATTTTTCAGTACAATCTATAAGTTACCCGCATTTTGTTTTGAAGTCGTAAATCTATGCACGTCCATTGTAAATATGCCGATGCGGGGCGCGTAAATTATCTGACGGCGGTGATCGATAAAACTGCTTGATAATCAAGAAAACAATATAATTTATGATTTTTTTATTTATTTCATTTGATAACTAAATATATTTTATGAACAGCACGTTTTTCATAGTAATTCCGACTGTTGAACTAGAGGATGACTTGGGCGAAATCATCGTCCTAGGGGTGTCACGATATACCGGTATATCGCGATATTAGGGTTCGCGATATTAAAATTGAATACCGATATTGAGCGGTATTTATCATCTAGGGCTGCAACGATTAAATCCGATTCCGCGCCACCGATTCTATACTCAATCCAAGTCCCGTCATTTTCGATTCAATTCCGAATGCCGCCTTTTAAACGTTTTCAGCGATAAACGCCGAGTTAGTCGAATACAAACAGTAAAATAAAACAAACAATCTGATTGGCTGAATTTATTCTATTTATTCAATCAATGTAAAACTTATACTTAATGAAGCATCTAAAAAGACACCATAACGTAGACGTAAACATCGACAATACTATGAGTCAATCGCCGATTTTTCCCCCACACCAACAACATCAGTGCAATTCCTGATGATTTATATACCGGGTAAGCCATAATTCATTACTTGGGCATATGCACTGGATTATCTACAGCAGTTGAATTTCTAGTCATTTCATTTGATCTCATTTCGTGTACATGTATTAAAACTATTATTAATTTATTATTATTGTCTTTTGGTTTACTTTTATTCAAACGTTAAGTGATGTGACTTGCAAGTTTTGTTCATATGTAGTAGGAACTAGGATTACACACCAGTAAATTAATTTGCTCTGAAGCTAGACTGCCCTAGGGTCTCGGTATTAAGCAACACAGAGTATGCTTCTTAGAAAGTAATCTGTAAATAATGGATTGAATCGGCACATAAAGAATCGAATCAAATCAGATCGAGCTTCTGGTGGATCGTTGCAGCCCTATTTATTATCTATGATGGGTGGCATCGGATTTTCATGACTTCACTATAAAAACGAGTTTTTGTCCTGACAAGTTTACAACATAGCTACCATCAAGTAAAAGGTTATATGCAGGGAATCTGCTTGTGTACACAACTCAATCGCTTCAACCGGTGCTTATGTATATATTCACCGTTCTCTGAAACATTTTCTAGTCGATTTAAGTTGTTATTTTATTCAGTGTTTTAATGTTTTTCAAGTTAATAAATACTTTTGAATGAGATAGTGTCTTAAAATGTGTATAATGTAATCCGTGTCATCTTATTAAATACTCTTAATAGAAAAAAATATAATCACAATGCATGAAAAATGAATAGGCAATATATCGCGATAAATATCGCGATTATTTGACAATATATCGCGATATGGGTTGCTGATATCGTGACACCCCTACTAGCGACCCTCCTGACTTCGCCCCCTGGGGTCGCTCTACTTCTCCCTAAAAAATAATTATAATTTTTTTCTTTTGCAATTTACATACAAAATGTTGTCCAGTAAGATACACTCTGACCCATTATAAAGCACTGCTTCTATTCATATGTTCTATTTAATGATGATATTGAAATATATTAAATAACACCATTTAAAGATGCAACCGCACATTTGCTCACTTCTCCCAAAAATTCTGATCTAGAATGATCCCTGACTGTTCAGGTCGTCTTACATTATGAATGAAAATTTTCGGATTCGTTTGCTGATGAAAATTCCTTTTTACTCACGATAATAACTCAGAATTTTAGTTGATTTCGCAAATGATACTAATTACACATAATATATATGAATAAAAATGTGTTTAAATTACACGTTTCATAAGTGGTTATGTCCATTTTATATAAGAAATGCATGCATATTATAATTAACGACTACAATGTCGTGCATCCATTTCGTACCGATATCGTGCATAATAAAATGAACTGCAGATTTGCTATTCAGGGCTCAAATTTCTACTCGTTGAAGTTTCTGGCACTAGCCAAATTTTGTGAGTTAAAACAATTTAAAACCTGTGAAATGTATAATTTACGTTCCTGTTTGTCTACTTTCGTTTTCTGAATGGAAACAGACATAAAACTATGATGTAGAACACAACGGTTTTTCGTTTTGCTCCTTTTGGACCAATTGGTGTGGGTTTTTGAAAATCCAAGTCAATAATAAAATCCAGTATGCGTAATTTTTCTAGCATATTCAAAGACGAAATATCTAAAATAACCAATATTTTAATGTCAGTAACAGTAGTGAGAGGAGGCAACAATCGCAAGTGCTTGTATCCCGAGTCTAGTTGGGCGATTCTGCCCTTAAAGACAATCTCCAAAAACAATATAAAAGTGAACGTCGAGACGAAGCGTGATGAAACGGCTCGCACTCGATTCACCCTATTCCTACACTCGGAACCAGTAGATATAATTGAAAAATAAAATGACATTTCAGGGTTCATTCTAGAGGGCGACGTGGGCGATATATTCGCCCTAGCGACCCTGACTTCGCCCCCTAGGGGCCCCACTTCTCCATAAAAAAACTTATTAATTTTTGTTTACAAGATTTTGTCCAGTAAGATACATTATAAAGGACTTGTATTTAATGTCATACTGTATATTTTAACCTTATTTTGCAGAAATTTATTAAAGAACACCATATAAAGGACGCAATCTCACAAAAAATCTGACCTAGAATGCAACTTGAGAGTTGACAATTTAGGTACTCGCAAAAATTTGCCAGTGCACAAAATAGTTCTATTTTAGCCCTGACTATTTGTTTTTGGTATAATCATAATTTCGATTAGTTATTCAAGACTGGTCTGGGTGCCGGACCTCAGAAAGCTCAGATGTTGAAATCAACTACTCATGATCAATTGGTGGCCTTTGCAAGTGGGATAAAATGTAGGACTATGCAAGTTATAAAGACCATAATACTTACTTGTAAGTTCCTAATCGCAGATGCAAAGCTCATCAAACTTGTCAATGTTTTCTCTAATTCTGATAAAAAAAAACTTACAACACTGCACATCCATTGGCAGCCAAGGCTGATCTTGTTGCACCCAAGACACACCATCGTCTATTATCAGGTTATTATATGATCGGGAGAAAGTTGCCTGTACGGAAAGTACCAACATGCATATTGACTTGTGAACAAATTTAGCTTGACTCTTGAGTGTCATTGACTCTTGACTTTCAAAGTCTAGTGAACTCCATGCTGTGACGTCACACACTTCTAATATTGTATTTAGATCTGGTGAATCGGTGATTATTAAAAATTCAAACAAAACATCTTACACTGTCTGACTATAAAGCGTTTTTTAACAGTTAGAATTCTAGTCACTCAGCCACGCGGCTCCTAATTCTTGTTGAAGTCAATTAGTCTAATAATTTTAAACTTTTCTGTTGAATGCAGGTTGTTGGCGTAGATACATGTACACTGCGCTCCAGCTTGAATTTGTAATGGGCAGGGTGCTAATAGAAAGTAGGGCTCTTTCGGGGGGATGCGTGGGCATGCACATACCCGCCAGGAAAATTTGGCTTTCTAGATCATCTCTGGTGCATCCTGGGTAGCATTTGATAGTCAATACATTATCTGTCGCACAATGTTATGAAATGTACATGGTAATTAGTAAGTTCGGAAGAAAAATTGCCAGGTTGAAGAGTTGGTTCTTGCCCAGGAAATGTGGGTGATCTACTCTCCGCCACAACAGACTGTCCCATCAGTAACACTCGCTAGAGGAGTGTTCACAGATAGATTGAGATATATATCTATGAAGATAGAAAACAAATATTTATTAAAAAATGGCCTAGCTGGAGCACTGTGCACATACATGTATGTGTGGAATATACTTGGATTCACTTTGGTTTCTTCGCTCTCCTGTGCAGCAATCAGAGCATATTCTTTAACACTGCCTCAAATAGTATTTTTTCAGTCACCGAATATTGAAACGTTCTTTTTAAAAACAAAGCAAAAAACGTTGATTTTTCGAGTTATTCATTGAATTTATGTTTGTATGGAAACAGATTACTTTCAATGGTTGGGACAGCCATCTTCTGTCATAAATGATTCAGATTAGTCGTTAAAGGCAGCGTTATTTCATGGATGGGCGTTTTTCGGTCATTACTCGTTCTTGCTGTGAAAGATATCTGTCGATAGAGCCATTGTCAAATTTCAACTGTCTTTTTTTTGTTGAAAGTATGAGTATTAGATGTCACCGACAGTTTGTTGATTTTGAGATGATAATGTATAGATAATGTATTGAACGACTACTTGCTCAAGTGGTGGGGCTGTTTGGGTGTCCATTAAAGGCATTAACATGTATAATGTGATTGGAGGTGTTTGTTTAAAGCTTAATGAGGCTTTATTGAAGTTCTGTGTGGCACGCTCGTTGTTTGTGTTTATGTAATAAGTAATTTATAAAGGTTGATGAAGCAGACTGATATTATAATTGTTCAATAGACGTGATGAAATAGGTTTTATAATACAGTTAATGTATGGAGATATAATGGGATTATCTTTCGGTCTATCGCTGACTTTTCCATGGACCTGTATAATTGAAGATTGTGGCAATTTTAACGAGGTTTCACGGCTCTAGATTGGTTATGTGTATTCAAATACTTTAATGGTGTATGTTATTCCATTGTATACAAAAAAACCACAAGTTGAATATTTCCTTAATTGGTATAACATTATACTTCGGATATGTGATTTGGAGTGGAGGAATGCTTGTGTTTTCAGGTAATGTGTATATTATGTTAATTGTAGGGTTTGGGCTAAAGCTGAATGACAGGGCACCCCACTCTGTGCACCCCACTCTGTGCACCCCACCCTGTCCCTTGTTTAGAGCTGAATGACAGGGCACCCCACCCTGCCCCTTGTTTAGAGCTGAATGACAGGGCATCCCACCCTGCCCCTTGTTAGCCTTGTCCTTTTGCACTTTTGAAGGCACTGGACATTCGGTCCACTAAGATTGCACATTTTACTGGATAGAAATAAAACATACTGGACCGAATATTTTAGCTCCATATAATTCTCAATTACCTGTACATTACGACATTAGTCCAAAAAACTTTCATGAGTCTTCCATGTTATGTAAGTGCATGATGACAGTAAAGAGGGACATACCAGGGGGGGCTCATTGGAGGGGGGCACACCCTGGGTTTTTATTTTGTTGGCGGTGTCGATTTGTTTGGCCGTGATACATGTATGCACAACACAGTGACCATGACCTCGAGGCGATAGCCTAGAATATTGTACTCGATAGTGGAATAAATCGCCATTTTTCAACAGTATTTCAGTTATATAATAGCAGTGAGTTAAGCAATCAGGTTTTCCTGGCAACCTCCAGTACTTACTAACCAGTTCTTTTGCAAGTAGCTGACAACTTCCCCAAACGAAACAGAGGTGGAGGGCACATTCCATTGATCAAACTCGGGACCTTTAGTGAAATTTACTTTAGAAAATGGCATTAAACCCAACACAAACAAACACACATTTGGCTTCACTAGAGCAGCACTGTATGAAGCAGCTGTTATATATTTAACTTGCAATATATGTAAGTGTACATGTACACTGTATGAAGCAGCTGGTATATATGTAGTGTACATGTACTGTATGAAGCAGCTGTTATATATTTAACTTGCAATATATGTAAGTGTACATGTACACTGTATGAAGCAGCTGGTATATATTTAACTTGCAATATATGTAAGTGTACATGTACACTGTATGAAGCAGCTGTTATATATTTAACTTGCAATATATGTAAGTGTACATGTACACTGTATGAAGCAGCTGTTATATATTTAACTTGCAATATATGTAAGTGTACATGTACACTGTATGAAGCAGCTGTTATATATTTAACTTGCAATATATGTAAGTGTACATGTACACTGTATGAAGCAGCTGGTATATATTTAACTTGCAATATATGTAAGTGTACATGTACACTGTATGAAGCAGCTGGTATATATGTAGTGTACATGTACTGTATGAAGCAGCTGGTATATATTTAACTTGCAATATATGTAAGTGTACATGTACACTGTATGAAGCAGCTGGTATATATGTAGTGTACATGTACACTGTATGAAGCAGCTGGTATATATTTAACTTGCACTATATGTAGTGTACATGTACACTGTACATTTCCAAACCATTAGTGGTTCAACAATTACATTCAGTTGAGCTTGCAAACAAATATTTTGACACTTTTTTGGAAAGTTCACAATTAAAATTAAGTGGATTGAACAGGTGAGTGTGTACGAACCAATATGATTTGTTTTTCATATTTAGAAGTAAGAATACAAATGAATAGTATAATATAGTATATGTATTTGTGTTGTTGTTTCCCTGTATAACTCGTACAATTATGTAAACATTTTAGGTCACCTGACCGCTGACTGTCGGACGGAAATTTGTGAGTGGGGTCCGTCGATGTCCATCAGTTCTTCTTGTTGACAAATATAATGTCCACTGACACATTTTATTGTTTTATTATACATTATCATGTGCGTGCGTGCATTGATTGCATCACAATCGAGTGTTTTTAGTCAACACAGTCTGCAATTTGAGATTGTCACATGTTTTCGCGACCCTAATTTCTTACAATTTTTACCAACATATATACTAGATCATCGGTTCACTGAATTACATGTTCTTGTGGGCTTGGATCTTCGGTCGGGTGACTAATTTCCAAGACTGCTTGATGTCTGCCCTTTTGCCCTTTTTAGGTATATATTTTTTTATAAGCCTTAAAAGTTGAGTTCCTTTGGGCTCGCAGATCAACTCAACTCAAATTCTTTTGCCCGATATGTTCCGCCCTTGGCCTACTGCCTGTTTGATCAGGCATAATTAACTGTCAGTTACCCCAAGTTAGAAAAATTTCAAGGGGAAGACCCCAAATACTCCTGTACGTACTCCCTTCACCGCTCTAAATGTCCCTTTTCTGACCCACTCTGCCCTCTTATTCACTCTAGAATAATCCCTATAGCTGTACAAAAATATTAGTCAGACAAGGCTAGAGCTGGAGCTTTAAGGTTTACTAGGGAGAAGCTTAAGGTATACTAGGGAGAAGCTTAAGGTATACTAGGGAGAAGTTTAAGGTATACTAGGGAGAAGTTTATGGTATACTAGGGAGAAGCTTAAGGTATACTAGGGAGAAGCTTAAGGTATACTAGGGAGAAGCTTACGGTATACAAGGGAGAAGATTAAGGTATTCTAGGGAGAAGCTTATGGTATACTAGGGAGAAGTTTATGGTATACTAGGGAGAAGTTTATGGTATACTAGGGAGAAGCTTAAGGTATACTAGGGAGAAGCTTACGGTTTACTAGGGAGAAGCTTAAGGTATTCTAGGGAGAAGCTTAAGGTTTACTAGGAAGAAACTTATGGTATACTAGGGAGAAGTTTATGGTATACTAGGGAGAAGCTTATGGTATACTAGGGAGAAGCTTAAGATATACTAGGGATAAGTTTATTGTATACAGGAAAGAAGTTTAGTGTATACAATTACATGGGAGGCATTTGTCGACTCTGCCAAATGTTCTCTATATTTTATTCAAAGGCTATTCCGCCCAAATCTCTTCCTAACTCCAAGCCCTGCCTCATTGGGATATAATGTTTCCTTTGAAAATACCCAAAACTAATTACTTTCAACAATACTACACTGTATAAAGGAAATCCATAGAGTTATGACAACTACGGTTAAGCATATGATGAGCAATTGTCGGATTGGATGTGTGCTGGTAAAACCGTAATATTGTTCATATACATGTACATACATGCCATGTTCTAACCATAACCTAGCAGATAATTTAACTGTTGCATGCTGGGTAAAATAATGGCTATTAATAGTTCAGAAAATTGTAGCAGACGACAATTCATTAAATCTATATTAACTAGTGTGTTTTTCATAGTGAAACCACTGTACATGTATATCGCACGGCATCCGGACCAAAGGAGAAGTTCAGTTTGGAGGGGATTCTGTTGGGATTCTGTTTGGAGGGGATTCTGTTTGGAAGGGATTTCAGTTTGGAGGGGATTTCAGTTTGGAGGGGTTTTCAGTTTGGAGAGGACTCTGCTTGGAGGGGTTTTCGGGGGGGGGGTCTGGGAAGTGACTCTGATCAATTATTTCTCCCCTAATGCGTGGGACACATATTATTTTGCCATTGTCGTCCGTCCGTCTGTTTTACCGTTTCCGTGCTTCATCTCCATAATCTCTTCTTGGATTTTGAGATGTGAGACATGTTTTTTTCCAAAACAATCTCTAGTTTCAATTTGTACTCAAGGAACACTCAAGGAACACTCAAGGAACAGTTCAACTCTACAACGCTTAGAAAGAGACCGAGACATGGTTTTGGCAGTTACTAAAGAACTAAATTATATTGAAAACAAAATTAGCTCAAAATTGTTATAACTATATAATGACTTGTCAGTCTAATCCGTAATTATCAAGATTAATTATTGAAAATAGTCAATGTTATATACGTACATTAAATAATTATTAAGGAACTCCCATTCACATTTAATTAGATCGTATCAATACTAATTAGTGAAACATGAAAACAGACCTTACAAAGAACAATAAAATAATGTCCTGCGATTATCACACTTGTGTGCTTCACACAGCACCTCATCGGAGAACTCATTGGAGAACACATCAGAGAACTCATTGGAGAACTCATTGGAGAACACATCGGAGAACTCATTGGAGAACTCATTGGAGAACACATCGGAGAACTCATTGGAGAACACATTGGAGAACTCATTGGAGAACACATTGGAGAACTCATTGGAGACCTCATCGGAGAACTCATTGGAGAACTCATTGGAGAACACATCGGAGAACACATTGGAGAACTCATCGGAGAACTCATTGGAGAACACATTGGAGAACTCATTGGAGAACACATTGGAGAACACATTGGAGAACACATTGGAGTAAACATTGGAGAACACATTGGAGTAAACATTGGAGAACACATTGGAGAACACATTGGAGTAAACATTGGAGAACACATTGGAGTAAACATTGGAGTAAACATTGGAGAACACATTGGAGAACACATTGGAGAACACATTGGAGAACACATTGGAGTAAACATTGGAGAACACATTGGAGAACACATTGGAGAACACATTGGAGTAAACATTACATGTTTATTATTGTAATCTATCAATATGACTGTGGTGTATACATGTACATGACTGTAGTGTATACATGTATACATGTACATGACTGTGGTGTATACATTTATACATGTACATGACTAGTTTATACATTTATACATGTACATGACTGTGGTGTATACATTTATACATGTACATGACTATTGTATACATGTACATGACTGTGGTGTATACATTTATACATGTACATGACTGTGGTGTATACATTTATACATGTACATGACTGGTGTATACATTTATACATGTACATGACTGTGGTGTATACATTTATACATGTACATGACTAGTGTATACAGTTATACGTGTACATGACTGTAGTGTATACATTTATACATGTACATGACTGTGGTGTATACATTTATACATGTACATGGCTGTAGTGTATACATTTATACATGTACATGACTGTAGTGTATATATGTATACATGTACATGACTGTGGTGTATACATGTACATGACTGTAGTGTATACATTTATACATGTACATGACTGTGGTGTATACATTTATACATGTACATGACTGTAGTTTATACATTTATACATGTACATAACTATTGTATACATGTACATGACTGTAGTGTATAGATGTACATGACTGTGGTGTATACATTTATACATGTACATGACTGTGGTGTATACATTTATACATGTACATGACTAGTGTATACATGTACATGACTATAGTGTATACATTTATACATGTACATGACTGTGGTGTATACATTTATACATGTACATAACTGTGGTGTATACATTTATACATGTACATGACTGTGGTGTATAGATTTATACATGTACATGACTGTGGTGTATAGATTGATACATGTACATGACTGTAGTTTATACATTTATACATTTACATGACTGTGGTGTATACATTTATACATGTACATTACTATTGTATACATGTACATGACTGTGGTGTATACATTTATACATGTACATGACTGTGATGTATACACATACATGACTGTGGTGTATACATTTATACATGTACATGACTGTGGTGTATACATTTATACATGACTAGTGGTGTATACATTTATACATGTACATGACTGTGGTGTATACATTTATACATGTACATGACTAGTGGTGTATACATTTATACATGTACATGACTGTGGTGTATACATTTATACATGTACATGACTAGTGTATACATGTACATGACTAGTGGTGTATATATTTATACATGTACATGACTGTGGTGTATACATTTATACATGTACATGACTGTAGTGTATACATTTATACATGTACATGACTGTAGTGTATACATTTATACATGTACATGACTAGTGGTGTATATATTTATACATGTACATGACTAGTGTATACATTTATACATGACTAGTTTATACATTTATACATGTACATGACTGTAGTGTATATATTTATACATGACTAGTTTATACATTTATACATGTACATGACTAGTGTATATATTTATACATGACTAGTGTATACATGTACATGACTGTGGTTTATACACTTATATCTTGGATGTTGAGTCATTTAACTACATTAACTCTTTCCGTGCCGAATAAATTCAAAGCAAATTGCAAACAACATAGATCTAGATAAGCTGTGGCGTAGCACCGTGTATGATCAGAATCTATGTTGTTGGCTGTTCGGAGAGGTTCTTCAGCTCCACTATCCGAATAGCAAACAGCATAGAGCCTGATCAGATGGCACATTCTGTTCTGACTGATCGGGTTCTCGGCTTTTTGCAAAGGCACTTTTATGCGACATTGGCTGTGAAAAGAGTTAACCACATAATGCCATACAACACCTTTATAGCTCTCCACATATATCCACCGCTCCACGCCGTTATCTATCCCATATATATATATTGAGTATATAGTATGTGTGCTTACTGCTTATCAGCAGTATGACGTAACAATGAGTAATTGGCCTCTTTTTTGTGGAGTAAAGTGTTACGTTGTTATCATGTGTTTTACGTTTATTTATCATCGCTACTGGTTGCCCATATGTGCGACTCCTCCTGAAAAGTCATTTTAGATTTTTGGAGGATAGTGCAATGATGCAGACCCATTCCAGAGTCTGCTCTGGTTCTTTTACGTGCACAGTGTAAAGCACCGACACAAGACCTCGGTTTAAAGTTCCATCTGAAAGACTTAAATTTGTTAGGGTCAGACGTGGGATCGAACCTGCGATCCCTGGATTACCAGTCCAGTGTGTTAACCACTGGACTACAGATCCATCTGTTAAGTTGCCCCTATTTTAAGCCAGTAATAGTTGTTAATGTCATGAACTGACAGTCACTTACTGCTCACCGCTGTGGATTGTCATGAACTGACAGTCACTTACTGCTCACCGCTGTGGATTGTCATGAACTGACAGTCACTTACTGCTCACCGCTGTGGATTTTCATGAACTGACAGTCACTTACTGCTCACCGCTGTGGATTGTCATGAACTGACAGTCACTTACTGCTCACCGCTGTGGATTGTCATGAACTGACAGTCACTTACTGCTCACCGCTGTGGATTGTCATGAACTGACAGTCACTTACTGCTCACCACTGTAGATTGTCATGAACTGACAGTCACTTACTGCTCACCACTGTGGATTTGTCATGAACTGACAGTCACTTACTGCTCACCGCTGTGGATTGTCATGAACTGACAGTCACTTACTGCTCACCGCTGTGGATTGTCATGAACTGACAGTCACTTACTGCTCACCGCTGTGGAGTTGAACCATCTTGTGTTTGGTTTATTTCAAGTGGGTAACCTCTCTGGCTGACTTGTGGGAGATCAGTGGTTCTACCCAGGATCTCTTGTGTGCCCTGAATCGATATGAAGAATGCCATCTGTTGTCGTCCACCAGTGTTTAAAGCTGCGTAGTCTCTAAGGACGGCAGCTGTTTCTGTTACACAACACTGAGCAAAACACTCAATGATCTATTTGGTCAAAAATGTTTGCGAGTTGAAATTTGATCGGAGAAACAGGTCGTTTGATGATAATGTTTGGGACAATTGGTAAATATATCAAACGTTTTTGATGAAAGCTCTGGACTATAAACCCCAAGCCTATACTGAGGTCATGGTTGTGATCTAGTCGTGTAATCATTGCTGGTTGGATATCATGGATTGTGTAATGCCAAAGTAATTACGGGCTATAGTCTGTCATTTTGAACCTTTTACCCATCCAAGTGTTTGGGTAATGACTAACCCGACTATTGTAATGTACGTCCTATTTCTGGCTATGGGTGGTTTATATTTATGTACACCAGTTTCAATAGTAACACTATTGAAATAACAAAATTCATGTTTTTTTTTTAAAGGTCACCCCCAAGGAGCATATATCTAGTATAAGTGAGGAATCATATATCTAGTATAAGTGAGGAATCATATATCTAGTATAAGTGTGTGAATGAGCATATATCTAGTATAAGTGAGGAATCATATATCTAGTAAGTGAGTGAATGAGCATATATCTAGTATAAGTGTGTGAATGAGCATATATCTAGTATAAGTGTGTGAAGGAGCATATATCTAGTATAAGTGTGTGAAGGAGCATATATCTAGTATAAGTGTGTGAAGGAGCATATATCTAGTATAAGTGTGTGAAGGAGCATATATCTAGTATAAGTGTGTGAAGGAGCATATATCTAGTATAAGTGTGTGAAGGAGCATATATCTAGTATAAGTGTGTGAAGGAGCATATATCTAGTATAAGTGTGTGAAGGAGCATATATCTAGTATAAGTGTGTGAAGGAGCATATATCTAGTATAAGTGTGTGAAGGAGCATATATCTAGTATAAGTGTGTGGAGGAGCATATATCTAGTATAAGTGTGTGAAGGAGCATATATCTAGTATAAGTGTGTGAAGGAGCATATATCTAGTATAAGTGTGTGAAGGAGCATATATCTAGGATAAGTGTGTGAAGGAGCATATATCTAGTATAAGTGAGGAATCATATATCTAGTATAAGTGTGTGAAGGAGCATATATCTAGTATAAGTGTGTGAAGGAGCATATATCTAGTATAAGTGTGTGAAGGAGCATATATCTAGTATAAGTGTGTGAAGGAGCATATATCTAGTATAAGTGTGTGAAGGAGCATATATCTAGTATACGTGTGTGGAGGAGCATACATCTAGTATAAGTGAGTGAAGGAGCATATATCTAGTATAAGTGTGTGAAGGAGCATATATCTAGTATAAGTGTGTGAAGGAGCATATATCTAGTATAAGTGTGTGGAGGAGCATATATCTAGTATAAGTGTGTGAAGGAGCATATATCTAGTATAAGTGTGTGAAGGAGCATATATCTAGTATAAGTGTGTGAAGGAGCATATATCTAGTATAAGTGTGTGAAGGAGCATATATCTAGTATAAGTGAGGAATCATATATCTAGTATAAGTGTGTGTGTGTGTGAAGGAGCATATATCTAGTATAAGTGTGTGTGAAGGAGCATATATCTAGTATAAGTGTGTGTGAAGGAGCATATATCTAGTATAAGTGTGTGTGAAGGAGCATATATCTAGTATACGTGTGTGAAGGAGCATATATCTAGGATAAGTGTGTGAAGGAGCATATATCTAGTATAAGTGAGGAATCATATATCTAGTATAAGTGTGCGAAGGAGCATATATCTAGTATAAGTGTGGAATCATATATCTAGTATAAGTGTGTGAAGGAGCATATATCTAGTATACGTGTGTGGAGGAGCATATATCTAGTATAAGTGTGTGAAGGAGCATATATCTAGTATAAGTGAGTGATGGAGCATATATCTAGTATAAGTGTGTGAAGGAGCATATATCTAGTATACGTGTGTGAAGGAGCATATATCTAGTATAAGTGTATAAGTGTGTGAAGGAGCATATATCTAGTATAAGTGTGTGGAGGAGCATATATCTAGTATAAGTGTGTGAAGGAGCATACATCTAGTATAAGTGAGGAATCATATATCTAGTATAAGTGTGTGAAGGAGCATATATCTAGTATAAGTGAGTGAAGGAGCATATATCTAGTATAAGTGTGTGAAGGAGCATATATCTAGTATAAGTGTGTGTGAAGGAGCATATATCTAGTATAAGTGTGTGAAGGAGCATATATCTAGTATAAGTGAGTGAAGGAGCATATATCTAGTATAAGTGTGTGAAGGAGCATATATCTAGTATAAGTGAGTGATGGAGCATATATCTAGTATAAGTGTGTGAAGGAGCATATATCTAGTATACGTGTGTGAAGGAGCATATATCTAGTATAAGTGTGTGAAGGAGCATATATCTAGTATAAGTGTGTGATGGAGCATATATCTAGTATAAGTGTGTATATGATAGATACCCTGTATCTGGATGTTAGACTATACTGTAATATACACAATGTATACGATAGATACCCTGTATCTGGACGTTAGACAATGGGTAATAGTAGTCACGTGAACCACATGTATGGTAGCGATACGTCATTGATCGCTGTTGATTGCATCATCGATGAAGTATCGCTGTTGATTGCATCATCGATGAAGTATCGCTGTTGATTGCATCATCGATGACGTATCGCTGTTGATTGCATCATCGATGAAGTATCGCTGTTGATTGCATCATCGATGAAGTATCGCTGTTGATTGCATCATCGATGACGTATCGCTGTTGATTGCTTCATCGATGACGTATCGCTGTTGATTGCATCATCGATGACGTATCGCTGTTGATTGCATCATCGATGACGTATCGCTGTTGATTGCATCATCGATGACGTATCTCTGTTGATTGCTTCATCGATGACGTATCTCTGTTGATTGCATCATCGATGACGTATCTCTGTTGATTGCATCATCGATGACGTATCTCTGTTGATTGCTTCATCGATGACGTATCTCTGTTGATTGCATCATCAATGACGTATCTCTGTTGATTACATCATCGATGACGTATCGCTGTTGATTGCATCATCGATGACGTATCGCTGTTGATTACATCATCGATGACGTATCTCTGTTGATTGCATCATCGATGACGTATCGCTGTTGAATGCATCATCGATGACGTATCTCTGTTGATTGCATCATCGGTGACGTATCGCTGTTGATTGCATCATCGATGATGTAACGCTGTTCTCATAATGACGTAACTTCACTGCAGTGTTCGTATTTTTACCTTTATCCACTGAAATTATATCAATTTGAATGCGGAAATAAACGGAAACTACCAGATTTGTTTGTGATATATAATTAGCACAAAGTAGTCCCCTTGTCCTTTTGATAGGTGCTAGATTCACTCTATGACTTCATGTTCCGTAATAATAGTATCGAAGGTTCGTAGAGCAAAAACCATCAATATGAAGACAAATTGATCTGATGATTACATTTAACAATTTGTATAATTTCAGAGGCGTTGTTCCAGACTCGCCCACTGCCTGATGCCCCTGGGTCAGGACTGGACTCCCTTGGCTCTAAATGGATGTCTAGGGAGAATCTACTGGCCAACCAGGCGGAGGATGATCCGAACCTGTTTGTAGCCCTGTACGAGTTCCAGTCGGGTGGAGACAATCAACTTACCATCGTCAAAGGTAAATAATTAATATTTTGTATGGTTTGAATAGTTTAGTGTCCTTATACAATGGTGTTTTTGTCTAAAACCGAGTGATTTTACTTTTGTCTGTTGCCGAGGGTCCCGAAAATATATTCATATTATGAAACGTAAATGTATAAACATAGCAATGCATACACAAACATAGTAATGCATACACAAACGTAGCAACGCATACACAAACGTAGCAACGCATAACAAATGTAGTAATGCACACAAACGTAGCAATTGCATACACAAACGTAGCAACACATACACAAACGTAGCAATGTATACACAAATGTAGCAACACATGCACAAACGTAGCAACACAAACGTAGCAACACAAACGTAGCACTGCATACACAAACGTAGCAATGCATACACAAACGTAGCAATGCATACACAAACATAGCAACGCATACACAAACATAGCAACACATACACAAACGTAGCAATGCATACACAAACGTAGCAATGTATACACAAACGTAGCAACGCATACACAAACGTAGCAATGCATACACAAACGTAGCAACGCATACACAAACGTAGCAACACATACACAAACGTAACAATGCATACACAAATGTACAAACGTACAAACGTAGCAATGCATACACAAACGTAGCAATGCATACACAAACGTAGCAATGCATACACAAACATAGCAACGCATACACAAATGTAGCAACGCATACACAAACGTAGCAATGCATACACAAATGTAGCAATGCATACACAAATGTAGCAATGCATACACAAATGTAGCAATGCATACACAAATGTAGCAATGCATACACAAACATAGCAATGCATACACAAATGTAGCAATGCATACACAAATGTAGCAACGCATACACAAACATAGCAATGCATACACAAACGTAGCAACGCATACACAAACGTAGCAATGCATACACAAATGTAGCAACGCATACACAAACGTAGCAACGCATACACAAATGTAGCAATGCATACACAAACGTAGCAATGCATACACAAACGTAGCAACGTATACACAAATGTAGCAATGCGTACACAAATGTAGCAATACACAAACGTAGCAATGCATACACAAACGTAGCAACACATACACAAATGTAACAATGCATACACAAAATTTACAAACGTAGCAATGCATACACAAACGTAGCAACGCATACACAAACATAGCAATGCATACACAAACTTAACAATGCATACACAAATGTAGCAACACATACACAAATGTAGCAATGCATACACAAACGTAGCAACGCATACACAAATGTAGCAATGCATACACAAATGTAGCAACACATACACAAATGTAGCAATGCATACACAAACGTAGCAATGCATACACAAATGTAGCAATGCATACACAAACGTAGCAATGCATACACAAACGTAGCAACGCATATACAAATGTAGCAACACATACACAAACGTAACAATGCATACACAAACATACAAACGTAGCAATGCATACACAAATGTAGCAATGCATACACAAACATAGCAATGCATACACAAACGTAGCAATGCATACACAAATGTAGCAATGCATACACAAATGTAGCAATGCATACACACACATAGCAATGCATACACAAATGTAGCAATGCATACACAAATGTAGCAATGCATACACAAACATAGCAACGCATACACAAACGTAGCAATGCATACACAAACATAGCAACACATACACAAATGTAGCAACGCATACACAAATGTAGCAATGCATACACAAACGTAGCAACGCATACACAAACGTAGCAATGCATACACAAATGTAGCAATGCATACACAAACGTAACAATGCATACACAAACATACAAACGTAGCAATGCATACACAAATGTAGCAACACATACACAAACATAGCAATGCATACACAAACATAGCAATGCATACACAAATGTAGCAATGCATACACAAATGTAGCAATGCATACACACACATAGCAATGCATACACAAATGTAGCAATGCATACACAAATGTAGCAATGCATACACAAACATAGCAACGCATACACAAACGTACAAATGTAGCAATGCATACACAAACGTAGCAATGCATACACAAACATAGCAACACATACACAAACGTAGCAACGCATACACAAATGTAGCAATGCATACACAAACGTAGCAACGCATACACAAACATAGCAATGCATACACAAATGTAGCAATGCATACACAAACGTAGCAATGCATACACAAACGTAGCAATGCACACACAAATGTAGCAACGCATACACAAATGTAGCAATGCATACACAAATGTAGCAATGCATACACAAATGTAGCAACACATACACAAACATAACAACGCATACACAAACAGCAACGCATACACAAACGTAGCAACGCATACACATACATAGAAACTGTTGACGCTATCGACAAACGGCACAGCTTTACTGAAAATATATTATTACAGTGAAACCTGTGTTAAGCACAGAAAGTGGCTGCTTAGCACAGGTAGTTCTTTAATATAGGTCAAATGTATAATAAACCAACATAACGGGAATCTGGAAACTGGCTCCTTAATACAGGTTGGTTGCTTAATGGAGGTGATCACTAACACAGGTTTCACTGTACAACAACCAATTTTGATTTTACATAACGGATATAGTCTATAAGGGCATGCATTAAATAACCAATTTTGTTGGGGTTCTCCATGAAAGCATTGCAACATTACTGGGATCCCGGGATCTAAGTATAACTCTTGTGTGACCCATATAGATATTTCAGGATTCCTGGGATATAGGTATAACTATGTGTGACCCATATATATATTGCAGGGTTCCTGGGATCTAGGTATAACTCTGTGTGACCCATATAGATATTGCAGGATTCCTGGGATCTAGGTATAACTCTGTGTGACCCATATAGATATTGCAGGATTCCTGGGATATAGGTATAACTCTGTGTGACCCATATAGATATTGCAGGATTCCTGGGATATAGGTATAACTCTGTGTGACCCATATATATATTGCAGGGTTCCTGGTATCTAGGTATAACACTGTGTGACCCATATAGACATTGCGGATTCCAGGGATCTATGTATAACTCTGTGTGACCCATATAGATATTACAGGGTTCCTGCGATCTAGGTATAACACTGTGTGACCCATATAGATATTGCAGGGTTCCTGGGATCTAGGTATAACACTGTGTGACCCATATAGATATTACAGGGTTCCTGCGATCTAGGTATAACACTGTGTGACCCATATAGATATTGCAGGGTTCCTGGGATCTAGGTATAACTCTGTGTGACCCATATAGATATTACAGGGTTCCTGCGATCTAGGTATAACACTGTGTGACCCATATAGATATTGCAGGATTCCTGGGATATAGGTATAACTATGTGTGACCCATATATATATTGCAGGGTTCCTGGGATCTAGGTATAACTCTGTGTGACCCATATAGACATTGCGGATTCCAGGGATCTATGTATAACTATGTGTGACCCATATATATATTGCAGGGTTCCTGGGATCTAGGTATAACTATGTGTGACCCATATATATATTGCAGGATCCCTGGGATCTAGGTATAACTCTGTGTGACCCATATAGATATTGCAGGATTCCTGGGATTTTGTTGCAACACTATGTGACCCACATAAACTGCAGGATTCCCTGGATCCCAAACTCTAGGTGTGAGACTGTTTGACCTATATAAACATTGCAGGATTCCCTGGATCCCAAGCTCTATGTGCGAGACTGTTTGACCTATATAAACATTGCAGGATTCTCGGGATCCCAAGCTCTATGTGCGAGACTGTTTGACCTATATAAACATTGCAAGATTTCCGGGATCCCAAGCTCTATGTGCGAGACTGTTTGACCTATATAAACATTGCAAGATTCCCGGGATCCCAAGCTCTATGTGCGAGACTGTTTGACCTATATAAACATTGCAAGATTCCTGGGATCCCAAGCTATATGTGCGAGACTGTTTGACCTATATAAACATTGCAGGATTCTCGGGATCCCAAGCTCTAGGTGTGACCTATTGTTTTTTAATGACCATCCAGATAAAAAGTTTGGAATAATAAATTGTGTCGCTCAGCCTAACCCTTGCATGATTGCAAGCCTGATATTTCTGAGGCCTCTGTCGTTCGTTCGAGTAGGTGTGAACATTTTACTTCCATTTATCATGTTTACCGACTAGAGGAAATTCTGAATAGCAATGAAGGTGAATACATGCAGTGTGCTGTGTGCAGCCGCAGTTGTAAGTTAGCATAGTAATAAGACAGTTGTCTATGACAGTTATATAGTAGTGAACTGTATGGAGGTGCCACAAAATATCTACTTTGTACTCTTTAGATCATTTTAACACATGTTCAACATTACAGAGAGCAGTTCTAATATGTATACTTAAATGCAAAAGAAACGCAACCCTATATATATGTATAAATTTTGAATAATCAACGTTCATCGCATTAATTAATCCATTCACCCCCAAAGTAACTGACATGGACTGGTGCATGATATTTTCAGACCAATAAATTAATAAGAAAATTACATTTGGGCCAGTTCATTTATCAAAATGGGTAATTTTTGTCTAAAAATAGTAATATTACTGGCAAAAAGTGCAGATCCTGATGAGACAGCTCGTCTGGATCTACACTTTTTGTAAGCCTATCGAAAGGCCTGTGGTGTTGAATGGGTTAATGTCATTAAACGAGTGTTTGCACATGACAATCGCCTAAAAAGAATCCATTTGTCACATTTTCATGTATAATCCGTAGTTAATGTGTCGCTAGACAAATGTTTGCAATATAGAGTACCGGTATGTACATGGAGAATAAAATTCTAAAATGCTGCGTTTCTTTTGAGTTTGCGTATACACTGAGTGTTTTCTCATGGTGCCCGAAGTGTTGTATAGTATGTTGAAGAATTTGGTACTTGAACTTGATTGTGTTTGTAATTGATAGATGAAGGGATCATGAAGCAGCTCGCTATGTTAATTGTAGAGAGGAAGGTATTGTTCATTTAGTGTTACAGCTAGTAGTAGTGGGGTGCAGCACTGTACCAGTTGTAGGGCGGCACACACTACACTCTATGCAACATATGTAACCAAGGGACACAATTCTACTGTGCATTCATAAACATGTTTATAAATTAGAAATATATTGAAAATAAGCGGACAACATTTCTTATTGTGAGGCAAATGAGGTACACTCTTATTCAACTCGTTTCAGAGACAGTAACAGTTATTCCATTCCCAAGGTTAAGGGTTTTAGGGGTTCCATTCCCAGGATTAAGGGTTTTGGGGGGAAATCATTCGCTTATAATGGCTGTCAGGTGTGGAACGGGTTGCCGTCACATTTTAGATCTATTAGTAATCACAGTCAGTTTAAAAAATCTGTGACGGAACATTTTATGCAATCAGTATCAATCTAGTCCTTTAATCTGGTCATTATTTTTATTTCATTTAATGTTTTATTTCCAATGTATTGAGTTTTAGTAAATACCTGTTCAATGTCAGGCAATTCCCTGTGATATTATATAAATATTCATGCAATCATGTGCTATGTTACTGTAATTCACTACATCTATCTATCTATCTATCTATCTATCTATCTATCTATCTATCTATCTATCTATCTATCTATCTATCTATCTATCTATCTATTCTATCTATCTATCTATCTATCTATCTATCTATCTATCTATCTATCTATCTATCTATCTATCTATCTATCTATCTATCTATCTATCTATCTATCTATCTATCTATCTATCTATCTATCTATCTATCTATCTATCTATCTATCTATCTATCTATCTATCTATCTATCTATCTATCTATCTATCTATCTATCTATCTATCTATCTATCTATCTATCTATCTATCTATCTATCTATCTATCTATCTATCTATCTATCTATCTATCTACATACATTAACGACAGCCTTTTAGCTATCCTGCAGTGGATGTGTAGTTGCCATATCTATCCCACCTCCATTGATATTACTGGGACTAAATGAGATTCTGGCCTTTATTATGAACATTGGTTTGGCTACTACATTGTCAATATATATCGTATTGGTAATGACGTCAAGAGATGCTTCCATGAGGGAAAGGGTTAATGTATGTCATATTGATAATAGCGTCAAGAGGTGCTTCCATGAGGGAAAGGGTTAATGTATGTTGTATTGGTAATGGCGTCAAGAGGTGCTTCTATGAGGGAAAGGGTTAATATATGTCATATTGGTAATGGCGTTAAGAGGTGCTTCTATGAGGGAAAGGGTTAATGTATGTTGTATTGGTAATGGCGTCAAGAGGTGCTTCTATGAGGGAAAGGGTTAATGTATGTTGTATTGGTAATGATGTCAAGAGGTGCTTCTATGAGGGAAAGGGTTAATATATGTGGTATTGGTAATGACATCGAGAGGTGCTTCTATGAGGGAAAGGGTTAATGTATGTCGTATTGGTAATGACGTCGAGAGGTGCTTCTATGAGGGAAAGGGTTAATGTATGTTGTATTGGTAATGGCGTCAAGAGGTGCTTCTATGAGGGAAAGGGTTAATGTATGTTGTATTGGTAATGGCATCAAGAGGTGCTTCTATGAGGGAAAGGGTCAATATATGTCATATTGGTAATGGCATCAAGAGGTGCTTCTATGAGGGAAAGGGTTAATGTATGTGGTATTGGTAATGGCATCAAGAGGTGCTTCTATGAGGGAAATGGTTAATGTATGTGGTATTGGTAATGGCATCAAGAGGTGCTTCTATGAGGGAAAGGGTTAATGTATGTGGTATTGGCAATGGCATCAAGAGGTGCTTCTATGAGGGAAAGGGTTAATGTATGTTGTATTGGTAATGACGTCAAGAGGTGCTTCTATGAGGGTAACGGTTAAAGCGACAACAAATGCATTTTTACATATAATTAGAATTTCTTCTATAATTACAAATTCTTCCGGAATAATTCGAACACACAAATCTGTACCATAAATCTTGTTATTCAGGATACACATGTTGTAATACGCATGTATGTTGACCATATTTACACATGTAATACGCATGTATGTTGACCATATTTACACATGTAATACGCATGTATGTTGACCATATTTACACATGTTGTAATACGCATGCATGTTGACCATATTTACACATGTAATACGCATGTATGTTGACCATATTTACACATGTAATACGCATGCATGTTGACCATATTTACACATGTAATACGCGTGTATGTTGACCATATTTACACATGTTGTAATACGCATGTATGTTGACCATATTTACACATGTTGTAATACGCATGTATGTTGACCATATTTACACATGTTGTAATACGCATGCATGTTGACCATATTTACATTATGCCAACAAACGTTGTATACGACACTTGTTTATATTAGTTGAAATACTCAGTGTTTGAGGCAAATATTTGGAAAAATAATTATACCATATAATAGGATATTGCATTCTGTAGAAATTTACATCTTCACCGATGTGCATTTACTGTCGCTTTAAAGTACACAAGGGAGAAGTTTGTTAGACAAGGGACCTCACACTGAGCTCAAAATAGGTTGACGTGATGGTTCAAGGAGACATATGTACATCTCCGGAATTGTCATGAGCATAATACCCGGGTTAGAAATAACAGGGTTCCCGCTGTCGGTCACGAAATAACAGGGTTCCCGCTGTCGGTCACCAAATAACATGGTTGCCGCTGTCGGTCATGAAATAACAGGGTTGCCACTGTCGGTCACCAAATAACAGGGTTGCCGCTGTCGGTCACGAAATAACAGGGTTGCCGCTGTCGGTCACCAAATAACAGGGTTGCCGCTGTCGGTCACGAAATAACAGGGTTCCCGCTGTCGGTCACGAAATAACAGGGTTGCCGCTGTTGGGCACGAAATAACAGGGTTGCCGCTGTCGGTCACGAAATAACATGGTTGCTGCTGTCGGTCACCAAATAACAGGGTTCCCACTGTCAGTCACCAAATAACAGGGTTCCCACTGTCGGTCACCAAATAACAGGGTTTGCCACTGTCAGTCACCAAATAACAGGGTTCCTGCTGTCGGTCACTAAATAACAGGGTTCCCGCTGTCGGTCATGAAATAACAGGGTTCCCGCTGTCGGTCACGAAATAACAGGGTTGCCGCTGTCGGTCACGAAATAACAGTGTTGCCGCTGTCGGTCACCAAATAACAGGGTTGCCGCTGTCGGTCACCAAATAACAGGGTTGCCGCTGTCAGTCACCAAATAACAGTGTTGCCGCTGTCGGTCACCAAATAACAGGGTTGCCGCTGTCGGTCACCACATAACAGGGTTGCCGCTGTCGGTCACCAAATAACAGGGTTGCCGCTGTCGGTCACCAAATAACAGGGTTGCCGCTGTCGGTCACCAAATAACATGGTTGCCGCTGTCGGTCACCAAATAACAGGGTTGCCGCTGTCGGTCACCAAATAACAGGGTTACCGCTGTCGGTCACCAAATAACAGGGTTGTCGCTGTCGGTCACCAAATAACCGGGTTGCCGCTGTCGGTCACCAAATAACCGGGTTGCCGCTGTCGGTCACCAAATAACCGGGTTGCCGCTGTCGGTCACGAATGGCCAATAATTGCAACATAAAGCAAATACTCGTGCAAAACTTTCAGAAGTGGCGAAAATATTTGGCGCAACATTTTTGTTTTGTCAAAAACCGTCTCTGTGGCCTAGTGGTTAAGACGTCCTCCTACGGAGTGGGAGGTCGAAGGTTCGAATCTCGTTAGGGGTTCATTCTGAAATGGCCTGTTGGTGAGCTGCCAGCTAGTTAAATAATGGTTACCGATTGCCTACCAGCCTGGCGCCAGGCATACATGTATAGGATTCGGGAAGTACTGATGTTCATAAAAAAGAGGTGTCTCATAAGTCAGAAATGGCTGGCCCTTTAAATAGGGGTGACACTATAATAAACAAACACTTTACTTTTACATGGCTTCAAATATTTACCCCTGAACTATATGGCTCTTAGTTGGCTCCAAAGTTTTCAAATTGGCTCCAGTTTTTCTCAATTGGCGACAGAAGTGGTGCAGACAAACATTCAGACAGAGTGAACCCTGAATTATGCTTCCCTGACATCATTCATAGACTGTCCCTTATGTTCACCATGGGAGATGGGTGATTTAGACTAATAACATATAGTAACATTATTAATCTCTGCTTGTAATAAACAAATGAGACAGATAGAGACTAATATATATGTTGAGTAATTCCTCTTCCTTGCCAGGCTTTGCAAAGTTTACAGTGCTACTTGATTGTGGTAATTTGTTCAGATTTTCAGCTAGTATATTATTCCCAGATCAGTCCCTGATTTTGCTATTAATTCTCAAGTTTTTTGCTGAGTCATGCTGCAGCAGAAGAGAGGGAATACAAATTGTTCCTTGTCTGACTGTATCAATGAGCTTACCATACAGCATTGTGCATTCTGTAACAAATGTACAGATAAATGCTGTAAACCGAGATATAGTACCACAAAGCTAAATACAAAATGTGTGATTATGTATACTTGTTTATTGATAAACATAAATCATTGTGTATACTTGCTTATTGATAAACATAAATCATTGTGGATACTTGCTTATTGATAAACATAAATCATTGTGTATACTTACTTATTGATAAACATAAATCATTGTGGATACTTGCTTATTGATAAACATAAATCATTGTGTATACTTGCTTATTGATAAACATAAATCATTGTGTATACTTGCTTATTGATAAACATAAATCATTGTGGATACTTACTTATTGATAAACATAAATCATTGTGGATACTTGCTTATTGATAAACATAACTCATTGTGTATACTTGCTTATTGATAAACATAAATCATTGTGGATACTTGCTTATTGATAAACATAAATCATTGTTGTATACTTGCTTATTGATAAACATAAATACTTGTGGATACTTGCTTATTGATAAACATAAATCATTGTTGTCTACTTACTTATTGATAAACATAAATCAGTGTGTATACTTGCTTATTGATAAACATAAATCATTGTGGATACTTGCTTATTGATAAACATAAATCATTGTTGTCTACTTACTTATTGATAAACATAAATCAGTGTGTATACTTGCTTATTGATAAACATAAATCATTGTCTACTTGCTTATTGATCAACATAAATCATTGTTGTCTACTTACTTATTGATAAACATAAATCAGTGTGTATACTTGCTTATTGATAAACATAAATCATTGTCTACTTGCTTATTGATAAACATAAATCATTGTGTATACTTGCTTATTGATAAACATAAATCATTGTGTATACTTGCTTATTGATAAACATAAATCATTGTCTACTTGCTTATTGATAAACATAAATCATTGTGTATACTTGCTTATTGATAAACATAAATCATTGTGTATACTTGCTTATTGATAAACATAAATCATTGTCTACTTGCTTATTGATAAACATAAATCAGTGTGTATACTTGCTTATTGATAAACATAAATCATTGTCAACTTGCTTATTGATAAACATAAATCATTGTCTACTTGCTTATTGATAAACATACATCATTGTCTACTTGCTTATTGATAAACATAAATCAGTGTGTCTACTTGCTTATTGATAAACATAAATCATTGTCTACTTGCTTATTGATAAACATAAATCAGTGTGTCTACTTGCTTATTGATAAACATAAATCATTGTCTACTTGCGTATTGATAAACATACATCGTTGTCTACTTGCTTATTGATAAACATAAATCACAGTGTCTACTTGCTTATTGATAAACATAAGTCATTGTCTACTTGCTTATTGATAAACATAAATCATTGTATCAGCCGCGGCGTAACGCCGCCTCTGATCAGGATCTATATTGTTTGCTATACAGATAAGTATTTTAGTGCCACTATCTGAATAGCAAACAGCATAGAGCCTGATCAGATGGCATGTTCTGTGTTGGCAGATCTGACTATGCTGTTTGCAAAAGCGACTTTAGTTGTGATTAACAGGTTACGGGTTAAGGACACAATCACGTGCTTTCTCACTTCTCCCAAATATTCTCACCCAGAGTGAGCCCTGTCATCTCACAATAAAATTTATATATTTTTCCAAGTTTCTTAAAACATAGAATTAATTTCTATATTGAAGAAACACTTTATTTAATACTGGTTTTGTAACAAATGCATGTACATGACAGGGAAGCCAGTGGTTTTGTAACAAATACAAGTACATGACAGGGCTCACAAGCCAGTGGTTTTGTAACAAATGCAAGTACATGACAGGGCTCACAAGCCAGTGGTTTTGTAACAAATACAAGTACATGACAGGGCACAAGCCAGTGGTTTTGTAACAAATGCAAGTACATGACAGGGCTCACAAGCCAGTGGTTTTGTAACAAATGCAAGTACATGACGGGGCACAAGCCAGTGGTTTTGTAACAAATACAAGTACATGACAGGGCACAAGCCAGTGGTTTTGTAACAAATGCAAGTACATGACGGGGCACAAGCCAGTGGTTTTGTAACAAATGCAAGTACATAGCAGGGCTCACAAGCCAGACCCAATTTTTTGGGAGAAAAGCGCGCGATTGCGTCATCTAATGGTATTATTTAATAAATTTCAACATAATAGGATTAAAATACACAATATGACCATTAAATACAATATTTGAATAGAAGGATTGCTTTACAATGCCGTATCTTACTGGACAATGACCATTAAATACAATATTTGAATAGAAGGAGTGCTTTACAATGCCGTATCTTACTGAACAATGACCATTAAATACAATATTTGAATAGAAGGAGTGCTTTACAATGCCGTATCTTACTGAACAATATTGTGTCTGATTTATTTTAAAAATTGTAAAAATTAAAAAATTGAATTAATTTGTTTTGGGGGAGAAGTGGTGGTGGCCAAGGGGCGAAGTCAGGGTACCAAGGGTGACTACTTCGCCCATGTCGCCCTCTAGAATGAGCCCTGCATGATAATTAACAACCATTTTAGACATTGTGACGAATGTTTGTCTGGAAAATTTGTATATATTTCCAGGAATTTTATATGATGAATGATATATGGATAGAGGTACAGAACCATGACCATCTGTATTGTACCTACTGAATCATCCATGCTTATCATATAACTAAATGTTTTGTGGAAGTCGTGATAGCGCAATGGTAGGGCGTTCAGTTCATGAGCGAAAGGCTCCGAGTTTGCGACCAGCTGTAGCCGTTATGATTGTGCCCTTAGGCAAGGCAATTCCACATTGCCTCTTCTCTCTCCCTCATGGCGATGGATTCCATCAGAAATGAGGACTCGAGAGCGACTAATATAAGTTATAAGAACTTGTTTCGCAATTGAGCAAAATAAATTTGTATAAGCTAACTAAATGCTTGTTTGTAGCATATTTTCAAACATATTGACAGAACTGGCATGATAAATGATAATAATTATATAGATAGAATGCAGGGTGTGTGTTTTACGTTTATTTGTCGTCGCTACCGGTTGCCCATATGAGCGATGCCTCCTGAAGAGATCAGTCATTTTAGATTTGGAGGATAGTGCAAGGATACAGACAGAGACCCATTCCAGAGTCTCCTCTGGTTCTATTACGTGCACGGTGTAAAGCACCGACATGAGACCTCGGTTTAACGTCCCATCTGAAAGACTGTTAATTGTATTAGGGTCAGACGGGGGATCGAACCTGTCATCCCTGGATTACCAGTCCAGCGTGTTACCACTGGACTTGTTACCACTGGACTACAGATCCGTCTGCAGGGTGTAACAGTGTACATAACCAAGCACCATATAATAGTGTCTGAACCTGCATAGTATTGTAGTATCAGACTGTAAGCTAATTAAACTGCAAATAAACTTGTCTGTTAGCCACCTTTCACTAATGAATTATTCAAAGTATTCATCTAAGTAGAAACTTGTTTGTCTGATTGTCATTAGTGCTTGTAGATTGTCATTAGTGCTTGTAGATTGTCATTAGTGCTTGTAGATTGCCATTAGTGCTTGTAGATTGTCATTAGTGCTTGTAGATTGTCATTAGTGCTTGTAGATTGTCATTAGTGCTTGTAGATTGCCATTAGTGCTTGTAGATTGCCATTAGTGCTTGTAGATTGCCATTAGTGCTTGTAGATTGTCATTAGTTCTTGTAGATTGTCATTAGTGCTTGTAGATTGCCATTAGTGCTTGTAGATTGCCATTAGTGCTTGTAGATTGTCATTAGTGCTTGTAGATTGCCATTAGTGCTTGTAGATTGCCATTAGTGCTTGTAGATTGTCATTAGTGCTTGTAGATTGTCATTAGTGCTTGTAGATTGCCATTAGTGCTTGTAGATTGCCATTAGTGCTTGTAGATTGTCATTAGTGCTTGTAGATTATCATTAGTGCTTGTAGATTGTCATTAGTGCTTGTAGATTGCCATTAGTGCTTGTAGATTGTCATTAGTGCTTGTAGATTGTCATTAGTGCTTGTAGATTGCCATTAGTGCTTGTAGATTGCCATTAGTGCTTGTAGATTGCCATTAGTGCTTGTAGATTGTCATTAGTGCTTGTAAGATTGCCATTAGTGCTTGTAGATTGTCATTAGTGCTTGTAGATTGTCATTAGTGCTTGTAGATTGTCATTAGTGCTTGTAGATTGCCATTAGTGCTTGTAAGATTGCCATTAGTGCTTGTAGATTGTCATTAGTGCTTGTAGATTGCCATTAGTGCTTGTAGATTGTCATTAGTGCTTGTAGATTGCCATTAGTGCTTGTAGATTGCCATTAGTGCTTGTAGATTGCCATTAGTGCTTGTAGACCATTAGTGCTTGTAGATTGCCATTAGTGCTTGTAGATTGTCATTAGTGCTTGTAGATTGCCATTAGTGCTTGTAGATTGTCATTAGTGCTTGTAGATTGTCATTAGTGCTTGTAGATTGTCATTAGTGCTTGTAGATTAGTGCTTGTAGATTGCCATTAGTGCTTGTAGATTGCCATTAGTGCTTGTAGATTGCCATTAGTGCTTGTAGATTAGTGCTTGTAGATTGCCATTAGTGCTTGTAGATTGCCATTAGTGCTTGTAGATTGCCATTAGTGCTTGTAGATTGCCATTAGTGCTTGTATATTGCCATTAGTGCTTGTAGATTGCCATTAGTGCTTGTAGATTGTCATTAGTGCTTGTAGATTGCCATTAGTGCTTGTAGATTGTCATTAGTGCTTGTAGATTGCCATTAGTGCTTGTAGATTATCATTAGTGCTTGTAGATTGTCATTAGTGCTTGTAGATTGTCATTGTTGCCCAATAAATTCTATTTCGGTTTCAAGAGTTTGTCTCAATAGAATTCCTTGTATTATTGGTTCCCGGCAGAATCTATGTATTATTGGTTCCCGGCAGAATCTATGTATTATTGGTTCCCGGCAGAATCTATGTATTATTGGGTTCCCATCAGAGTTGTCTCCCAACATGGTTTGTGATATTACTGGTTCCCAGTAGAGTTTGTGGTATTACTGGTTCCCAGTAGCATTTGTGGTATTACTAGTTCCAGGCAAAGTGTTGTATTATTGGTTCCTGGCAGATTGTTTTATTGCTTGTTCCCTAGCAGAACTTGTACTATTGGTTCCTAGCAGGGTTTGCTGTATTATTCCTGGTATTATTTGTTCCTGGTATCAATTTGTTGTATTATTCTTTCCCTAGAGTTTATGCTAGTATGTATGACCCCCGGCCAGAGTTTATGCTAGTATTTATGACCCCAGCCAGAGTTTATGCTAGTATTTATGACCTCCGGCCAGAGTTTATGCTAGTATTTATCACCCCCGGCCAGAGTTTATGCTAGTATTTACCACCCCGGCCAGAGTTTATGCTAGTATGTATCACCCCCGGCCAGAGTTTATGCTAGTATTTATGACCCCCAGCCAGAGTTTATGCTAGTATTTACCACCCCGGCCAGAGTTTATGCTAGTATTTACCACCCCGGCCAGAGTTTATGCTAGTATTTACTGGCCAGAGTTTATGCTAGTATTTACCACCCGGCCAGAGTTTATGCTAGTATTTACCACCCCGGCCAGAGTTTATGCTAGTATTTACCACCCCGGCCAGAGTTTATGCTAGTATTTACCACCCCGGCCAGAGTTTATGCTAGTATTTACCGGCCAGAGTTTATGCTAGTATTTACCACCCCGGCCAGAGTTTATGCTAGTATTTACCACCCCGGCCAGAGTTTATGCTAGTATTTAGGCCAGAGTTTATGCTAGTATTTACTGGCCAGAGTTTATGCTAGTATTTACCACCCCGGCCAGAGTTTATGCTAGTATTTACCACCCCGGCCAGAGTTTATGCTAGTATTTACTGGCCAGAGTTATGCTAGTATTTACCGGCCAGAGTTTATGCTAGTATTTACCACCCCGGCCAGAGTTTATGCTAGTATTTACCACCCCGGCCAGAGTTTATGCTAGTATTTACCACCCCGGCCAGAGTTTATGCTAGTATTTACCACCCCGGCCAGAGTTTATGCTAGTATTTACTGGCCAGAGTTTATGCTAGTATTTACCACCCCGGCCAGAGTTTATGCTAGTATTTACCACCCCGGCCAGAGTTTATGCTAGTATTTACGGCCAGAGTTTATGTAGTATTTACCGGCCAGAGTTTATGCTAGTATTTACCACCCCGGCCAGAGTTTATGCTAGTATTTACTGGCCAGAGTTTATGCTAGTATTTACCACCCCGGCCAGAGTTTATGCTAGTATTTACCACCCCGGCCAGAGTTTATGCTAGTATTTACCGGCCAGAGTTTATGCTAGTATTTACCACCCCGGCCAGAGTTTATGCTAGTATTTACCACCCCGGCCAGAGTTTATGCTAGTATTTACCACCCCGGCCAGAGTTTATGCTAGTATTTACTGGCCAGAGTTTATGCTAGTATTTACCACCCCGGCCAGAGTTTATGCTAGTATTTACTGGCCAGAGTTTATGCTAGTATTTACCACCCCGGCCAGAGTTTATGCTAGTATTTACCACCCCGGCCAGAGTTTATGCTAGTATTTACCACCCCGGCCAGAGTTTATGCTAGTATTTACTGGCCAGAGTTTATGCTAGTATTTACCACCCCGGCCAGAGTTTATGCTAGTATTTACCACCCCGGCCAGAGTTTATGCTAGTATTTACCACCCCGGCCAGAGTTTATGCTAGTATTTACTGGCCAGAGTTTATGCTAGTATTTACCACCCCGGCCAGAGTTTATGCTAGTATTTACCACCCCGGCCAGAGTTTATGCTAGTATTTACCACCCCGGCCAGAGTTTATGCTAGTATTTACCACCCCGGCCAGAGTTTATGCTAGTATTTACCACCCCGGCCAGAGTTTATGCTAGTATTTACCACCCCGGCCAGAGTTTATGCTAGTATTTACTGGCCAGAGTTTATGCTAGTATTTACCACCCCGGCCAGAGTTTATGCTAGTATTTACCACCCCGGCCAGAGTTTATGCTAGTATTTACCACCCCGGCCAGAGTTTATGCTAGTATTTACTGGCCAGAGTTTATGCTAGTATTTACCACCCCGGCCAGAGTTTATGCTAGTATTTACCACCCCGGCCAGAGTTTATGCTAGTATTTACTGGCCAGAGTTTATGCTAGTATTTACCACCCCGGCCAGAGTTTATGCTAGTATTTACCACCCCGGCCAGAGTTTATGCTAGTATTTACCACCCCGGCCAGAGTTTATGCTAGTATTTACTGGCCAGAGTTTATGCTAGTATTTACCACCCCGGCCAGAGTTTATGCTAGTATTTACTGGCCAGAGTTTATGCTAGTATTTACCACCCCGGCCAGAGTTTATGCTAGTATTTACCACCCCGGCCAGAGTTTATGCTAGTATTTACCACCCCGGCCAGAGTTTATGCTAGTATTTACCACCCCGGCCAGAGTTTATGCTAGTATTTACCACCCCGGCCAGAGTTTATGCTAGTATTTACCACCCCGGCCAGAGTTTATGCTAGTATTTACCACCCCGGCCAGAGTTTATGCTAGTATTTACCACCCCGGCCAGAGTTTATGCTAGTATTTACCACCCCGGCCAGAGTTTATGCTAGTATTTACTGGCCAGAGTTTATGCTAGTATTTACCACCCCGGCCAGAGTTTATGCTAGTATTTACCACCCCGGCCAGAGTTTATGCTAGTATTTACCACCCCGGCCAGAGTTTATGCTAGTATTTACCACCCCGGCCAGAGTTTATGCTAGTATTTACCACCCCGGCCAGAGTTTATGCTAGTATTTACTGGCCAGAGTTTATGCTAGTATTTACCACCCCGGCCAGAGTTTATGCTAGTATTTACCACCCCGGCCAGAGTTTATGCTAGTATTTACCACCCCGGCCAGAGTTTATGCTAGTATTTACCACCCCGGCCAGAGTTTATGCTAGTATTTACCACCCCGGCCAGAGTTTATGCTAGTATTTACCACCCCGGCCAGAGTTTATGCTAGTATTTACCACCCCGGCCAGAGTTTATGCTAGTATTTACCACCCCGGCCAGAGTTTATGCTAGTATTTACCACCCCGGCCAGAGTTTATGCTAGTATTTACCACCCGGCCAGAGTTTATGCTAGTATTACCACCCCGGCCAGAGTTTATGCTAGTATTTACCACCCCGGCCAGAGTTTATGCTAGTATTTAATGGCCAGAGTTTATGCTAGTATTTACCACCCCGGCCAGAGTTTATGCTAGTATTTACCACCCGGCCAGAGTTTATGCTAGTATTTACCACCCCGGCCAGAGTTTATGCTAGTATTTACCACCCCGCCAGAGTTTATGCTAGTATTTACTGCCAGAGTTTATGCTAGTATTTACCCCCGGCCAGAGTTTATGCTAGTATTTACCACCCCGGCCAGAGTTTATGCTAGTATTTACTGGCCAGAGTTTATGCTAGTATTTACCACCCCGGCCAGAGTTTATGCTAGTATTTACCACCCCGGCCAGAGTTTATGCTAGTATTTACTGGCCAGAGTTTATGCTAGTATTTACCACCCCGGCCAGAGTTTATGCTAGTATTTACCACCCCGGCCAGAGTTTATGCTAGTATTTACCACCCCGGCCAGAGTTTATGCTAGTATTTACCACCCCGGCCAGAGTTTATGCTAGTATTTACCACCCCGGCCAGAGTTTATGCTAGTATTTACCACCCTGGCCAGAGTTTATGCTAGTATTTACTGGCCAGA
>CM026400.1:55858050-55886734 GCA_014843695.1 Archivesica marissinica
TCCTTGCTGGCAACCTCATTGTTAATGTATTGGTTTGTATAGTCGTCTCCTTGCTGGCAACCTCATTGTTAATGTATTGGTTTGTATAGTCGTCTCCTTGCTGGCAACCTCATTGTTAATGTATTGGTTTGTATAGTCGTCTCCTTGCTGGCAACCTCATTGTTAATGTATTGGTTTGTATAGTCGTCTCCTTGCTGGCAACCTCATTGTTAATGTATTGGTTTGTATAGTCGTCTCCTTGCTGGCAACCTCATTGTTAATGTATTGGTTTGTATAGTCGTCTCCTTGCTGGCAACCTCATTGTTAATGTATTGGTTTGTATAGTCGTCTCCTTGCTGGCAACCTCATTGTTAATGTATTGGTTTGTATAGTCGTCTCCTTGCTGGCAACCTCATTGTTAATGTATTGGTTTGTATAGTCGTCTCCTTGCTGGCAACCTCATTGTTAATGTATTGGTTTGTATAGTCGTCTCCTTGCTGGCAACCTCATTGTTAATGTATTGGTTTGTATAGTCGTCTCCTTGCTGGCAACCTCATTGTTAATGTATTGGTTTGTATAGTCGTCTCCTTGCTGGCAACCTCATTGTTAATGTATTGGTTTGTATAGTCGTCTCCTTGCTGGCAACCTCATTGTTAATGTATTGGTTTGTATAGTCGTCTCCTTGCTGGCAACCTCATTGTTAATGTATTGGTTTGTAGTCGTCTCCTTGCTGGCAACCTCATTGTTATGTATATCGTCCTCCTTGCTGGCAACCTCATTGTTAATGTATAGTCGTCTCTTGCTGGCAACCTCATTGTTAATGTATAGTCGTTCTCCTTGCTGGCAACCTCATTGTTAATGTATTGGTTTGTATAGTCGTCTCCTTGCTGGCAACCTCATTGTTAATGTATTGGTTTGTATAGTCGTCTCCTTGCTGGCAACCTCATTGTTAATGTATTGGTTTGTATAGTCGTCTCCTTGCTGGCAACCTCATTGTTAATGTATTGTATAGTCGTCTCCTTGCTGGCAACCTCATTGTTAATGTATTGGTTTGTTAGTCGTCTCCTTGCTGGCAACCTCATTGTTAATGTATTGGTTTGTTAGTCGTCTCCTTGCTGGCAACCTCATTGTTAATGTATTGGTTTGTATAGTCGTCTCCTTGCTGGCAACCTCATTGTTAATGTATTGTATAGTCGTCTCCTTGCTGGCAACCTCATTGTTAATGTATGTTAGTCGTCTCCTTGCTGGCAACCTCATTGTTAATGTATAGTCGTCTCCTTGCTGGCAACCTCATTGTTAATGTATTGGTTTGTTAGTCGTCTCCTTGCTGGCAACCTCATTGTTAATGTATTGGTTTGTATAGTCGTCTCCTTGCTGGCAACCTCATTGTTAATGTATTGGTTTGTATAGTCGTCTCCTTGCTGGCAACCTCATTGTTAATGTATTGGTTTGTATAGTCGTCTCCTTGCTGGCAACCTCATTGTTAATGTATTGGTTTGTATAGTCGTCTCCTTGCTGGCAACCTCATTGTTAATGTATTGGTTTGTCAGGCTGACATATGTGTATATTTGGAGATATGTGATGGTTGATGTGATTGGTTTGTCAGGCTGACATATGTGTATATGGCTGACATATGTGTATATTTGGAGATATGTGATGGTTAATGTGATTGGTTTGTCAGGCTGACATATGTGTATATTTGGAGATATGTGATGGTTGCTGTGATTGGTTTGTCAGGCTGACATATGTGTATATTTGGAGATATGTGATGGTTGCTGTGATTGGTTTGTCAGGCTGACATATGTGTATATTTGGAGATATGTGATGGTTTGCTGTGATTGGTTTGTCAGGTGACATATGTGTATATTTGGAGATATGTGATGGTTGATGTGATTGGTTTGTCAGGCTGACATATTTGGAGATATGTGATGGTTAATGTATTGGTTTGTCAGGCTGACATATGTGTATATTTGGAGATATGTGATGGTTGATGTGATTGGTTTGTCAGGCTGACATATGTGTATATTTGGAGATATGTGATGGTTGATGTGTTGGTTTGTCAGGCTGACATATGTGTATATTTGGAGATATGTGATGGTTGATGTGATTGGTTTGTCAGGCTGACATATGTGTATATTTGGAGATATGTGATGGTTGATGTGATTGGTTTGTCAGGCTGACATATGTGTATATTTGGAGATATGTGATGGTTAATGTATTGGTTTGTCAGGCTGACATATGTGTATATTTGGAGATATGTGATGGTTGCTGTGATTGGTTTGTCAGGCTGACATATGTGTATATTTGGAGATATGTGATGGTTGCTGTGATTGGTTTGTCAGGCTGACATATGTGTATATTTGGAGATATGTGATGATTGATGTGATTGGTTTGTCAGGCTGACATATGTGTATATTTGGAGATATGTGATGGTTGATGTGTTGGTTTGTCAGGCTGACATATGTGTATATTTGGAGATATGTGATGGTTGATGTGATTGGTTTGTCAGGCTGACATATGTGTATATTTGGAGATATGTGATGGTTAATGTGATTGGTTTGTCAGGCTGACATATGTGTATATTTGGAGATATGTGATGGTTGCTGTGATTGGTTTGTCAGGCTGACATATGTGTATATTTGGAGATATGTGATGGTTGATGTGTTGGTTTGTCAGGCTGACATATGTGTATATTTGGAGATATGTGATGGTTGCTGTGATTGGATTGTCAGGCTGACATATGTGTATATTTGGAGATATGTGATGGTTGCTGTGATTGGTTTGTCAGGCTGACATATGTGTATATTTGGAGATATGTGATGGTTAATGTGATTGGTTTGTCAGGCTGACATATGTGTATATTTGGAGATATGTGATGGTTGCTGTGAATTAAATGTGAAAGGATGTTTCATACTGTTTCAAACATTGTCGTGACGTTGTACCGTTGTATTATTATTAATATTGGACTGCTGTCAAACGGCAGCATATTATAGTAAATCCTATGCATACATGTACGAAATTAACAATTTTAGTTAGTAGGATCTTGCTATATAAGTGTGTGTTTTAAGTAAGATATATGCCTCAAACGGATCCAATATGTAAACTATTGGCACTGTCGTCGACGCTACGCACCTCATACAGTCCAATATTGTACATATTGGATCGTTTTGCACTTATATCCTCTATACATATCAAGTTGTGACTGCTGTAACATACCCAGAGAGAACACATTGTTTTTGATCAATTTACTTCATGCGGTATTATGGTAGTTCATGTTCAAGGTAAACTTTATAATAAAGTACAATAAATGTTTGGATAGGTTACACAAATATGTGGACAATAATGACTGGTGGTGATGGGGACACACCAGTCTCCTCAGTGATGTACTTGTACTCTCAGTGAAACTCATTAAATATGTGGACAATAATGACTGGTGGTGATGGGGACACACCGGTCTCCTCAGTGATGTACTTGTACTCTCAGTGAAAGTCATTAAATATGTGGACAATAATGACTGGTGGTGATGGGGACACACGGGTCTCCTCAGTGATGTACTTGTACTCTCAGTGAAACTCATTAAATATGTGGACAATAATGACTGGTGGTGATGGGGACACACCGGTCTCCTCAGTGATGTACTTGTACTCTCAGTGAAACTCATTAAATATGTGGATGCAGAAACAGTTGAACTTAATATGCTGGTAAGAGAACGTATAACTGATTCTGGGAAATGGGGAAAATGTTCAGATCGATCGGAACAATCTGAATTATAGTTCCAAGAAGAATTTAAAGCCAAAGATGGGGAAATTGATGAAAAAGATCAAGTGTCTGAAGGAGATTACGGTGCTCATCAGTAAGTTCATCTATTTCTATTCTTCACATTTAGACATGCATCAGGTGTATCACAGGCAAATAGGGTTATCTTTATAAAACATGGCAATGAGAGACATAAGGTGCTCATCAGTAAGTTCATCTATTTCTATTCTTCACATTTAGACATGCATCAGATGTATCACAGGCAAATAGGGTTATCTTTATAAAACAAGGCAATGAGAGACATAAGGTGCTCATCAGTAAGTTCATCTATTTCTATTCTTCACATTTAGACATGCATCAGGTATATCACAGGCAAATAGGGTTATCTTTATAAAAACATGGCAATGAGAGACATAAGGTGCTCATCAGTAAGTTCATCTATTTCTATTCTTCACATTTAGACATGCATCAGGTATATCACAGGCAAATAGGGTTATCTTTATAAAACAAGGCAATGAGAGACATTAATCGTTTTTCTATTACCTCCCTTGATGGATAAAGTCATATTTATCCCTAAATGTATATTGGTCCTTTTAGTTGGACAACGATAAAAACAGAGGAAACCAATTAAGAGGACCAATATACTATTATGAGTATTCAGGGGCAGTAACTGACTAATGTTTCTCATTTCAATGTTGTTTGGATGGCTTTACATACACCGCAACTCTAGTCATTTGTATATTATATCGAGGATAATATCAATCGTAATTTTGTAAATTGAGTTTGTTAATTTGTAAATGGTGTTATGTGCAAATGGTGTGGGTGTTTTGTATCGGTTATATAAGGCAAAACAGTATTTTTATTTTGAAAACATCAACATTTATATTTAGTTTATCAAATATGTCTTTATCTTAATTGTTAGACAATTGTGTACAACATTGTATTAATCGCTCTCGAGACCTGATGGACCATGAGGGAGAGAGAAAAGACAATGTGGAATTGATCCTAAGTGCACAATCATAACGGCTACAGCTTGGTGTGAACTATAGGCCTCGAGCCCTCTACCACTATGCTATATATCATATATATATATGTTCAGTAGACCGCCTACTGGTCTACCTACTGTTCTGCCTGTTCAGTAGACCACCTACTCTTCAGTAGACCACCTACTGTTCCGCCTACTCCTCAGTAGACCACCTACTGTTCCACCTACTCTTCAGTAGACCACCTACTGTTCAGTAGACCACCTACTCTTCAGTAGACCACCTACTGTTCAGTAGACCACCTACTGTTCCGCCTACTGTTCAGTAGACCACCTACTGTTCCGCCTACTCCTCAGTAGACCACCTACTGTTCCACCTACTCTTCAGTAGACCACCTACTATTCCACCTGTTCTTCAGTAGACCACCTACTGTTCCACCTACTCTTCAGTAGACCACCTACTGTTCCACCTACTCTTCAGTAGACTACCTACTGTTCCACCTACTCTTCAGTAGACCACCTACTGTTCAGTAGACTACCTACTGTTCCACCTACTCTTCAGTAGACCACCTACTGTTCAGTAGACCACCTACTGTTCCACCTACTCCTCAGTAGACCACCTACTGTTCCACCTACTCTTCAGTAGACTACCTACTGTTCCACCTACTCTTCAGTAGACCACCTACTGTTCCACCTACTCCTCAGTAGACCACCTACTGTTCAGTAGACCACCTACTGTTCTACCAACTGTTCAGTAGACCACCTACTGTTCCACCAACTGTTCAGTAGACTACCTACTGTTCCACCTACTCTTCAGTAGACCACCTACTGTTCCACCTACTCTTCAGTAGACCACCTACTGTTCCACCAACTGTTCAGTAGACCACCTACTGTTCCACCAACTGTTCAGTAGACTACCTACTGTTCCACCTACTCTTCAGTAGACCACCTACTCTTCAGTAGACCACCTACTGTTCCACCTACTCTTCAGTAGACCACCTACTGTTCCACCAACTGTTCAGTAGACCACAGGTCTACTGTTCCACCTACTCTTCAGTAGACCACCTACTGTTCCACCTACTCCTCAGTAGACCACCTACTGTTCCACCAACTGTTCAGTAGACCACCTACTGTTCCACCTACTCTTCAGTAGACCACCTACTGTTCCACCTACTCTTCAGTAGACCACCTACTCTTCAGTAGACCACCTACTGTTCCACCAACTGTTCAGTAGACCACCTACTGTTCCACCTACTCTTCAGTAGACCACCTACTCTTCAGTAGACCACCTACTGTTCCACCTACTCTTCAGTAGACCACCTACTCTTCAGTTGACTACCTACTGTTCCACCTACTCTTCAGTAGACCACCTACTCTTCAGTAGACCACCTACTGTTCCACCTACTCTTCAGTAGACCACCTACTGTTCCACCTACTGTTCAGTATACCACCTACTGTTCAGTAGACTACCTACTGTTCCACCTACTGTTCAGTAGACCACCTACTGTTCCACCTACTGTTCAGTAGACCACCTACTGTTCAGTAGACTACCTACTGTTCCACATACTCTTCAGTAGACCACCTACTGTTCCACCTACTCTTCAGTAGACCACCTACTGTTCCACCTACTCTTCAGTAGACCACCTACTGTTCAGTAGACTACCTACTGTTCCACCTACTCTTCAGTAGACCACCTACTGTTCAGTAGACCACCTACTGTTCCACCTACTCCTCAGTAGACCACCTACTGTTCCACCTACTGTTCAGTAGACTACCTACTGTTCCACCTACTCTTCAGTAGACCACCTACTGTTCAGTAGACCACCTACTGTTCCACCTACTCCTCAGTAGACCACCTACTGTTCAGTAGACCACCTACTGTTCCACCAACTGTTCAGTAGACCACCTACTGTTCCACCAACTGTTCAGTAGACTACCTACTGTTCCACCTACTCTTCAGTAGACCACCTACTGTTCCACCTACTCTTCAGTAGACCACCTACTGTTCCACCAACTGTTCAGTAGACCACCTACTGTTCCACCAACTGTTCAGTAGACCACCTACTGTTCAGTAGACTACCTACTGTTCCACCTACTCTTCGGTAGACCACCTACTGTTCAGTAGACTACCTACTGTTCCACCTACTCTTCAGTAGACCACCTACTGTTCAGTAGACCACCTACTGTTCCACCTACTGTTCAGTAGACCACCTACTGTTCCACCTACTGTTCAGTAGACTACCTACTGTTCCACCTACTGTTCAGTAGACCACCTACTGTTCCACCTACTGTTCAGTAGACCACCTACTGTTCAGTAGACTACCTACTGTTCCACACACTCTTCAGTAGACCACCTACTGTTCCACCTACTCTTCAGTAGACCACCTACTGTTCAGTAGACTACCTACTGTTCCACCTACTCTTCAGTAGACCACCTACTGTTCAGTAGACCACCTACTGTTCAGTAGACTACCTACTGTTCCACCTACTCTTCAGTAGACCACCTACTGTTCAGTAGACTACCTACTGTTCCACCTACTCTTCAGTAGACCACCTACTGTTCAGTAGACTACCTACTGTTCCACCTACTCTTCAGTAGACCACCTACTCCTCAGTAGACCACCTACTGTTCCACCTACTGTTCCACCTACTCTTCAGTAGACCACCTACTCCTCAGTAGACCACCTACTGTTCCACCTACTCTTCAGTAGACCACCTACTGTTCAGCCTACTGACGATTAGCATAGTGGTTAAGCACACTAGCTTCTCATCAATGCAACCCAGGTTCGGTCCTCGGACCTTGAAGTATGTGAGATGGTACGGTGGTTGCCAGATCAGACACGTGTGTTTTCTCCGGGTACTCCGGTTTCCTCCCACACGAATGACCACATTTACGCTTTCATCCGCTCCAACGAGAGTGATTAATATAAGTTGTTAGAACTTGCTTCGCAATCGTTGTAAAATAAATAACGTTTAAATTTTAAATGAAGAACCAACAATGCACACGGAGCATGGTTGGAAATTAATGTTTTGTATTACAAAACCTACCTATAATTGTGGGTATTGCATGTACTTTTCTGTACTGTAATTAAAGAGGCAGTATTTGTTACAGCAAAACTTGTTGCCTTAATGTAAACACCTGGGTTAACAATGCTAATAGTAACTCTGATCAGAGACAACTTTTGGTGAACTTCTTTCTACAGTGGTATCATTGTTGTCCATCAGAAACCCGATATATAAACCACCTACTGTATTGTCAACAGTTTTATTTTCATGTTTAGGAAAACTTCCAAAGTGACTCAGTCTGTGTCCATCGTTTATTTAATGTGGGATGAATTGTTTTTGACTTGTGAAGAAATCGGACAATCCCATTCAAATTTATCTTGGCAGAAGCCCATTAATATCAATTATCAGCTTGTCAATTTTACCAAGGTCACACCACATGCTTATCTAAGTACGTATTTGGTTTATTCATTTATTGTATGTAGCATGCAATCCTAACTTAGCTGCCAATTGTGTACGTCCACTTGGAAAGCAATAGCGGCTATACCCATTCATATTGTGTTCGTCTTTTGTTCTGAATGTAAGTCTTAGTTTAGCATGATTAACATCGTCTGTTAGTCTTCCGTAATCTCTATTGTGATGATGATCATAGACGTCAATGTCCTCATCACTGCTAGTACCATCATCATCGGCACTGCCGCTGTCATCATTTCTCTCACCATCATGATATCTGTCATTCATGAGACACTGTCCATCACACACTGTCATCGGCATCATCATTATCAAATTAATCATCATCATCATCACAGAGGTTGTCCTGGTTGGTAATTTAATATAAATATCATCCTCATCATCACAGTTAAGCTATCCTCACACAGTTAAGCTACCATCACACAGTTAAGCTATCCTCACACAGTTAAGCTACCATCACACAGTTAAGCTATCCTCACACAGTTAAGCTACCATCACACAGTTAAGCTATCCTCACACAGTTAAGCTACCATCACACAGTTAAGCTACCATCACACAGTTAAGCTATCCTCACACAGTTAAGCTACCATCACACAGTTAAGCTATCCTCACACAGTTAAGCTATCCTCACACAGTTAAGCTACCATCACACAGTTAAGCTACCATCACACAGTTAAGCTATCCTCACACAGTTAAGCTACCATCACACAGTTAAGCTACCATCACACAGTTAAGCTACCATCACACAGTTAAGCTACCATCACACAGTTAAGCTACCATCACACAGTTAAGCTACCATCACACAGTTAAGCTACCATCACACAGTTAAGCTACCATCACACAGTTAAGCTACCATCACACAGTTAAGCTACCATCACACAGTTAAGCTACCATCACACAGTTAAGCTACCATCACACAGTTAAGCTACCATCACACAGTTAAGCTATCCTCACACAGTTAAGCTACCATCACACAGTTAAGCTACCATCACACAGTTAAGCTATCCTCACACAGTTAAGCTACCATCACACAGTTAAGCTACCATCACACAGTTAAGCTACCATCACACAGTTAAGCTATCATCACACAGTTAAGCTATCATCACACAGTTAAGCTACCATCACACAGTTAAGCTACCATCACACAGTTAAGCTATCCTCACACAGTTAAGCAAAGCTACCATCACACAGTTAAGCTATCCTCACACAGTTAAGCTATCCTCACACAGTTAAGCTATCCTCACAGTTAATATATCCTCACACAGTTAAGCTATCATCACACAGTTAAGCTATCATCACACAGTTAAGCTACCATCACACAGTTAAGCTACCATCACACAGTTAAGCTATCATCACACAGTTAAGCTATCATCACACAGTTAAGCTACCATCACACAGTTAAGCTACCATCACACAGTTAAGCTATCCTCACACAGTTAAGCAAAGCTATCATCACACAGTTAAGCTATCCTCACACAGTTAAGCTATCCTCACAGTTAATATATCCTCACACAGTTAAGCTATCATCACACAGTTAAGCTACCATCACACAGTTAAGCTATCATCACACAGTTAAGCTATCCTCACAGTTAATCTATCCTCACACAGTTAAGCTATCATCACACAGTTAAGCTATCATCACACAGTTAAACTAACCTCACACAGTTAAGCTATCATCACACAGTTAAGCTATCATCACACAGTTAAGCTACCATCACACAGTTAAGCTATCATCACACAGTTAAGCTATCCTCACACAGTTAAGCTATCATCACACAGTTAAGCTATCCTCACACAGTTAAGCTATCATCACACAGTTACGCTATCCTCACACAGTTAAACTATCCTCACACTGTTAAGCTATCATCACACAGTTAAGCTATCCTCACACAGTTAAGCTATCATCATATAATACACAGTTGGAAAGTATACAAATCGTTGAACTCTATAATACACAGTTGGAAAGTATACAAATTGTTGAACTCTATAATACACAGTTGGAAAGTATACAAATCGTTGTACTCTATAATACACAGTTGGAAAGTATACAAATCGTCGAACTCTGTAATACACAGTTGGAAAGTATACAAATCGTTGTACTCTATAATACACAGTTGGAAAGTATACAAATCGTTGTACTCTATAATACACAGTTGGAAAGTATACAAATCGTTGTACTCTATAATACACAGTTGGAAAGTATACAAATCGTTGTACTCTATAATACACAGTTGGAAAGTATACAAATCGTTGAACTCTATAATACACAGTTGGAAAGTATACAAATCGTTGTACTCTATAATACACAGTTGGAAAGTATACAAATCGTTGTACTCTATAATACACAGTTGGAAAGTATACACATTGTTGTACTCTATAATACACAGTTGGAAAGTATACAAATCGTTGTACTCTATAATACACAGTTGGAAAGTATACAAATCGTTGTACTCTATAATACACAGTTGGAAAGTATACAAATCGTTGTACTCTATAATACACAGTTGGAAAGTATACAAATCGTTGTACTCTATAATACACAGTTGGAAAGTATACAAATCGTCGAACTCTGTAATACACAGTTGGAAAGTATACACATTGTTGAACTCTATAATACACAGTTAGAAAGTATACAAATCGTTGAACTCTATAATACACAGTTGGAAAGTATACAAATCGTTGAACTCTATAATACACAGTTGGAAAGTATACAAATCGTCGAACTCTGTAATACACAGTTGGAAAGTATACAAATCGTTGAACTCTATAATACACAGTTAGAAAGTATACAAATCGTCAAACTCTGTAATACACAGTTGGAAAGTATACAAATCGTTGAACTCTATAATACACAGTTAGAAAGTATACAAATCGTCAAACTCTGTAATACACAGTTGGAAAGTATACAAATCGTTGAACTCTGTAATACACAGTTGGAAAGTATACAAATCGTTGAACTCTATAATACACAGTTGGAAAGTATACAAATCGTTGAACTCTATAATACACAGTTGGAAAGTATACAAATCGTTGAACTCTGTAATACACAGTTGGAAAGTATACAAATCGTTGAACTCTATAATACACAGTTGGAAAGTATACACATTGTTGAACTCTATAATACACAGTTGGAAAGTGATCATGCAGATAATAACAGCCTTATGGCATGCAATATGACCGTGTAAAATGATTTTTCGAATAATCGTTTCCCACATATAAAGCTCCAATAAAATCTCAATTATATATCACACCTGGCTTTACCTATTTAGTGGTTAATTGCTCTCAAATTGCTGACATTTTATTGCTCATTTAACCAAATTTGGCAACCCTAGTAAGATCTTGATTTCCAAATAAGATTTAAATACATGGAGTATGGGAGAAAGATAAACATTATTTTACTGTGTTAGGTAATTAATTAACACCTGTCGTAGGAATCTCTGTCTGTCTGTCTGTCTGTCTGTCTGTCTGTCTGTCTGTCTGTCTGTCTGTCTGTCTGTCTGTCTGTCTGTCTGTCTGTCTGTCTGTCTGTCTGTCTGTCTGTCTGTCTGTCTGTCTGTCTGTCTGCCTGTCTGCCTGTGTGTCTGTCTGCCTGTGTGTCTGTCTGCCTGTGTGTTTGTCTGCCTGTGTGTGTGTGTCTGTCTGTCTGTCTGTCTGTGTGTCTGTCTGTCGGTCTGCCTGTCTGCCTGTCTGTCTGTCTGTCTGTCTGCTGCCTGTGTGTCTGTCTGCCTGTGTGTTAACAGGATAACTTTTCCATAAATTGTGGATGAATCTTTGTGGATATATAGAGGGTTGGTCCAGGAGGAAGTGATTCCATTTTTGTTACAGCGGTCAGCCCCGTGCAGGGGTTTGCGCCTGTCCGAGTGCTATTCTCAGATTTGAGATCTGCTGAAGGTTTTACAGAACCGTTCACTCAGATTTTGAGATCTGCTGAAGGTCTTATAGAACCGTTCACTCAGATTTGAGATCTGCTGATGGTCTTACAGAACTGTTCACTCAGATCTGCTGAAGGCACAACAATGAGGGTTATGATATTTTTGTACAAACCTAGTAGCAATTATTGTTGCTATAGTAACCTCATGTAGCAAATCTCTGTGAAACTGTTGATACAATGGAACAGGAAAATCTATTGAAATAAGTCAAGGTTTCATGTACAGGGTGGAAACACTGGGTAGTATCAGGTCACATGTACAGGGTGGAAACACTGGGTAGTGTCAGGTCACATGTACAGGGTGGAAACACTGGGTAGTATCAGGTTACATGTACAGGATGGAAACACTGGGTAGTATCAGGCAAAATGTACAGGGTGGAAACACTGGGTAGTATCAGGTCACATGTACAGGATGGAAACACTGGGTAGTATCAGGTCACATGTACAGGATGGAAACACTGGGTAGTATCAGGTCACATGTACAGGATGGAAACACTGGGTAGTATCAGGTCACATGTACAGGATGGAAACACTGGGTAGTATCAGGCTACATGTACAGGGTGGAAACACTGGGTAGTATCAGGTCACATGTACAGGATGGAAACACTGGGTAGTATCAGGTCACATGTACAGGGTGGAAACACTGGGTAGTATCAGGTCACATGTACAGGGTGGAAACACTGGGTAGTATCAGGTCACATGTACAGGGTGGAAACACTGGGTAGTATCATGCTACATGTACAGGGTGAAACACTGAGTAGTATCGGGTCACATGTACAGGGTGAAACACTGGGTAGTATCAGGTTACATGTACAGGGTGAAACACTGGGTAGTATCAGGTCACATGTACAGGGTGGAAACACTGGGTAGTATCAGGTTACATGTACAGGTTGAAAACACTGGGTAGTATCATGCTACATGTACAGGGTGGAAACACTGGGTAGTATTGGGTCACATAGGGTGAGATTGCATTGTACAGCAGGGAGAGAGATGAGGCAATGTGGAATTTAAATGGCACAATCGTAACGGCTCCAGCGGGGCTCGAACTCCGGACCTTTCACACATGAAGCGAACGCGCTACCTTTGCGCTATCACGATCAATCAACCACTACACACAGCATAGTTCCATGTGATCAATCAACTACTACACACAGCATAGTTCCATGTGATCAATCAACCACTACACACAGCATGTGATCAATCAACCACTACACACAGCATAGTTCCATGTGATCAATCAACCACTACACACAGCATAGTTCCATATGATCAATCATCCACTACACACAGCATAGTTCCATGTGATCAATCATCCACTACACACAGCATATTTCCATATGATCAATCATCCACTACACACAGCATAGTTCCATATGATCAATCAACCACTACACACAGTATAGTTCCATGTGATCAATCATCCACTACACACAGCATAGTTCCATGTGATCAATCAACCACTACACACAGCATGTGATCAATCAACCACTACACACAGCATAGTTCCATGTGATCAATCAACCACTACACACAGCATAGTTCCATGTGATCAATCAACCACTACACACAGCATAGTTCCATATGATCAATCATCCACTACACACAGCATAGTTCCATATGATCAATCATCCACTACACACAGCATAGTTCCATATGATCAATCATCCACTACACACAGCATAGTTCCATATGATCAATCATCCACTACACACAGCATAGTTCCATGTGATCGCATAGTTCCATGTGATCAATCAACCACTACACACAGCATGTGATCAATCAACCACTACACACAGCATAGTTCCATGTGATCAATCAACCACTACACACAGCATAGTTCCATGTGATCAATCAACCACTACACACAGCATAGTTCCATATGATCAATCATCCACTACACACAGCATAGTTCCATATGATCAATCATCCACTACACACAGCATGTGATCAATCAACCACTACACACAGCATAGTTCCATGTGATCAATCAACCACTACACACAGCATAGTTCCATGTGATCAATCAACCACTACACACAGCATAGTTCCATGTGATCAATCAACCACTACACACAGCATAGTTCCATGTGATCAATCAACCACTACACACAGCATATTTTTAGACGGACTCCGCCCTCTCCGATCACATTTGACAGGCAGATTAGGATATGTTCGATGACGCTTGACCACTCATCATCCCGGGTCAAAGTTGACCCACTACGCATTTTCACCAAGAGTCAAACAAGCGTGTTTACTGATTTTCATGCGTCAAAAGCTCGGATCAAATGAACGCCCTGTACAGATATCGCCTCCTGTACTTTGAGCTTTCTTGCCCAGTCTACTTTAGTTTCATTTTCGGATTGTTGATGTAAATGCAGTGTGAAAGTCTGATTTTAACGTCTCTATATTGTATGGATTTGCACACATTTCTATACTAAATATAGAACTCTGTCTGGTTGGAAGTGAAAGAAATGTTTTGGGTGACCCAATTCTGTCAACGACTTTGGCTCTGGTGATAATTTTTGTGGCAATTGTTCACCACAAACAACATTATGAGTGGGAAAATGTAGAAATAAATAGACAACAATGAACAGATTTATTGCCAAATTAACAGATAATGCTGGTTATGGAAGAAACTAAAGTGGTTTTATTTCAGGAATCACAAGTTAATAGTTTCCGGTTGAGTATGAATAGTTTCTATTGGGGTATGAACTAATATTATAACTTTAAATACACCCAATGTAGTTCATACCCCAATGGAAACTATTAACCCGCAGTGCATTCCTTATATTTACATTAATTATTCTTTTCAATGAGACAGAAAAAATATATCACACTTTCCATTTAAAAGTTATTTAGTCCAAATTTCGACTTATCGTGTGGCGGGGATATGATAATTAGATCATCCTTGGAACAGCGGAACCTGTAAGACACGCCTTTTCTCTCGATGAACGCTGTGAATGCGCATGCCCATGACATCGAGTGCACATGTCAGCTGCATATCATTGCCCGTAACATCGAGTGTATATGTCAGCTGCATATCATTGCCCATGACATCGAGTGCACATGTCAGCTGCATATCATTGCCCGTAACATCGAGTGTATATGTCAGCTGCATATCATTGCCCGTAACATCGAGTGCACATGTCAGCTGCATATCATTGCCCGTAACATCGAGTGCACATGTCAGCTGCATATCATTGCCCGTAACATCGAGTGCACATGTCAGCTGCATATCATTGCCCGTAACATCGAGTGTATATGTCAGCTGCATATCATTGCCCGTAACATCGAGTGCACATGTCAGCTGCATATCATTGCCCGTAACATCGAGTGTATATGTCAGCTGCATATCATTGCCCGTAACATCGAGTGCACATGTCAGCTGCATATCATTGCCCGTAACATCGAGTGCACATGTCAGCTGCATATCATTGCCCGTAACATCGAGTGTACATGTCAGCTGCATATCCTTGCCCGTAACATCGAGTGCACATGTCAAGCTGCATATCATTGCCTGTAACATCGAGTGCACATGTCAAGCTGCATATCATTGCCCGTAACATCGAGTAACATCGTGGCTGCATATCATTGCCCGTAACATCGAGTAACATCGTGGCTGCATATCATTGCCCGTAACATCGAGTGCACATGCCAGCTGCATATCATTGCCCGTAACATCGGCTGCACATGACAGCTGCATATCATTGCCCGTAACATTGAGTGCACATGACAGCTGCATATCATTGCCCGTAACATCGAGTGCACGTGTCAGCTGCATATCATTGCCCGTAACATCGGCTGCACATGACAGCTGCATATCATTGCCCGTAACATCGAGTGCACGTGTCAGCTGCATATCATTGCCCGTAACATCGGCTGCACATGACAGCTGCATATCATTGCCCGTAATATAGCGTTCACAGGTCAGCTGCATATCATTGCCCGTAACATCGAGTGCACATGTCAGCTGCATATCATTGCCCGTAACATCGAGTGCACATGTCAGCTGCATATCATTAGTTGGAAATCCTCATGAATATGAAATTGCATACAATCAGGGCACACACGTTCATCAAAGGAAATGCAATAGTGATGTAAATAATTGTTGTATCTTACAGGGGAGCAGATGACTATACTGGGGTACAATAAAGGGGGAGAATGGTGTGAGGTGAAGAATAAGGCAGGAGAGATAGGCTGGGTACCGAGTAACTACATCGCACCAGTAAACAGCCTAGACAAGTTCAGCTGGTACCATGGACAGATATCACGGTAAGTAGTGTAATGTACAAGAGATAGTCGAGTATGTATCATGGTAAATACATGTAGATAGACCGGATACCCACGTCCCACCATTAAACAAATGTTTACCATGTCTACGTGATCGTACACGTAACAGCTCAGTTACTCCACTACTCCACTAGAACAGCTCAGTTACTCCACTACTCCTCTAGAACAGTTCAGTTACTCCACTACTCCACTAGAACAGCTCAGTTACTCCACTACTCCTCTAGAACAGTTCAGTTACTCCACTACTCCTCTAGAACAGCTCAGTTACTCCACTACTCCTCTAGAACAGCTCAGTTACTCCACTACTCCACTAGAACAGCTCAGTTACTCCACTACTCCTCTAGAACAGCTCAGTTACTCCACTACTCCTCTAGAACAGTTCAGTTTCTCCACTACTCCTCTAGAACAGCTCAGTTAATCCACTACTCCACTAGAACAGTTCAGTTACTCCACTACTCCTCTAGAACAGTTCAGTTACTCCACTACTCCTCTAGAACAGCTCAGTTACTCCACTACGACTCTAGAATAGCTCAGTTACTCCACTAGAACAGCTCAGTTACTCCACTACTCCTCTAGAACAGCTCAGTTACTCCACTACTCCTCTAGAACAGCTCAGTTACTCCACTACTCCTCTAGAACAGTTCAGTTACTCCACTACTCCACTAGAACAGCTCAGTTACTCCACTACTCCTCTAGAACAGTTCAGTTACTCCACTACTCCTCTAGAACAGCTCAGTTACTCCACTACTCCATTAGAACAGCTCAGTTACTCCACTACTCCATTAGAACAGCTCAGTTACTCCACTACTCCTCTAGAACAGTTCAGTTACTCCACTACTCCACTAGAACAGCTCAGTTACTCCACTAATCCATTAGAACAGCTCAGTTACTCCACTACTCCATTAGAACAGCTCAGTTAATCCACTACTCCTCTAGAACAGTTCAGTTACTCCACTACTCCTCTAGAACAGCTCAGTTACTCCACTACTCCTCTAGAACAGTTCAGTTACTCCACTACTCCTCTAGAACAGCTCAGTTACTCCACTACTCCTCTAGAACAGCTCAGTTACTCCACTACTCCACTAGAACAGCTCAGTTACTCCACTACTCCTCTAGAACAGCTCAGTTACTCCTCTAGAACAGCTCAGTTACTCCACTACTCCACTAGAACAGCTCAGTTACTCCACTAATCCGTTAGAACAGCTCAGTTACTCCACTACTCCATTAGAACAGCTCAGTTAATCCACTACTCCTCTAAAACAGTTGTTACTCCACTACTCCACTAGAACAGCTCAGTTACTCCACTACTCCTCTAGAACAGTTCAGTTACTCCACTACTCCTCTAGAACAGTTCAGTTACTCCACTACTCCTCTAGAACAGTTCAGTTATTCCACTACTCCTCTAGAACAGTTCAGTTAATCCACTACTCCATTAGAACAGCTCAGTTTCTCCACTACTCCATTAGAACAGCTCAGTTAATCCACTACTCCTCTAGAACAGTTCAGTTACTCCACTACTCCTCTAGAACAGCTCAGTTAATCCATTACTCCTCTAGACCAGCTCAGTTACTCCACTACTCATCTAGAACAGCTCAGTTACCCCCACTACTCCACTAGAAGTTGAACAGCTCAGTTACTCCACTACTCCATTAGAACAGCTCAGTTACTCCACTACTCCTCTAGAACAGTTCAGTTACTCCACTACTCCTCTAGAACAGTTCAGTTACTCCACTACTCCATTAGAACAGCTCAATTACTCCACTACTCCACTAGAACAGCTCAGTTACTCCACTACTTCTCTAGAACAGTTCAGTTACTCCACTACTCCTCTAGAACAGCCCAGTTACTCTTCTAGAACTATTCAGTTACTCCACCACTCCTCTAGAGCAGTTGTTACTCCACTACTCCTCTAGAACAGCTCAGTTACTCCACTGCTCCTCTAGAACAGTTCAGTTACTCCACTACTCCGCTAGAACAGCTCAGTTACTCCACTACTCCTCTAGAACAGCTCAGTTACTCCACTACTCCTCTAGAACAGTTCAGTTTCTCCACTACTCCTCTAGAACAGCTCAGTTAATCCACTACTCCACTAGAACAGTTCAGTTACTCCACTACTCCTCTAGAACAGTTCAGTTACTCCACTACTCCTCTAGAACAGCTCAGTTACTCCACTAGAACAGCTCAGTTACTCCACTAGAACAGCTCAGTTACTCCACTACTCCTCTAGAACAGCTCAGTTACTCCACTACTCCTCTAGAACAGCTCAGTTACTCCACTACTCCTCTAAAACAGTTGTTACTCCACTAGAACAGCTCAGTTACTCCACTACTCCTCTAGAACAGTTCAGTTACTCCACTACTCCTCTAGAACAGCTCAGTTACTCCACTAGAACAGCTCAGTTACTCCACTACTCCTCTAGAACAGTTCAGTTACTCCACTACTCCTCTAGAACAGCTCAGTTACTCCACTACTCCATTAGAACAGCTCAGTTACTCCACTACTCCATTAGAACAGCTCAGTTACTCCACTACTCCTCTAGAACAGTTCAGTTACTCCACTACTCCACTAGAACAGCTCAGTTACTCCACTAATCCATTAGAACAGCTCAGTTACTCCACTACTCCATTAGAACAGCTCAGTTAATCCACTACTCCTCTAGAACAGTTCAGTTACTCCACTACTCCTCTAGAACAGCTCAGTTACTCCACTACTCCTCTAGAACAGTTCAGTTACTCCACTACTCCTCTAGAACAGCTCAGTTACTCCACTACTCCTCTAGAACAGCTCAGTTACTCCACTACTCCTCTAGAACAGCTCAGTTACTCCACTACTCCTCTAGAACAGCTCAGTTACTCCACTACTCCTCTAGACCAGCTCAGTTACTCCACTACTCATCTAGAACAGCTCAGTTACTCCACTACTCCACTAGAAGTTGAACAGCTCAGTTACTCCACTACTCCATTAGAACAGCTCAGTTACTCCACTACTCCTCTAGAACAGTTCAGTTACTCCACTACTCCTCTAGAACAGTTCAGTTACTCCACTACTCCATTAGAACAGCTCAATTACTCCACTACTCCACTAGAACAGCTCAGTTACTCCACTACTTCTCTAGAACAGTTCAGTTACTCCACTACTCCTCTAGAACAGCCCAGTTACTCCTCTAGAACTATTCAGTTACTCCACCACTCCTCTAGAACAGTTGTTACTCCACTACTCCTCTAGAACAGCTCAGTTACTCCACTACTCCTCTTGAACAGTTCAGTTACTCCACTACTCCTCTAGAACAGTTCAGTTACTCCACTACTCCTCTAGAACAGTTCAGTTACTCCACTACTCCTCTAGAACAGTTCAGTTACTCCACCACTCCTCTAGAACAGTTCAGTTACTCCACTACTCCTCTAGAACAGTTCAGTTACTCCACTAGAACAGCTCAGTTACTCCACTACTCCTCTAGAACAGTTCAGTTACTCCACTACTCCACTAGAACAGCCCAGTTACTCCACTACTCCTCTAGAACAGCTCAGTTACTCCACTACTCCTCTAGAACAGTTCAGTTACTCCACTACTCCTCTAGAACAGTTCAGTTACTCCACTACTCCTCTAGAACAGCTCAGTTACTCCACTACTCCACTAGAACAGCTCAGTTACTCCACTACTCCTCTAGAACAGTTCAGTTACTCCACTACTCCTCTAGAACAGCTCAGTTACTCCACTACTCCTCTAGAACAGCTCAGTTACTCCACTACTCCACTAGAACAGCTCAGTTACTCCACTACTCCTATAGAACAGCTCAGTTACTCCTCTAGAACAGCTCAGTTACTCCACTACTCCACTAGAACAGCTCAGTTACTCCACTAATCCATTAGAACAGCTCAGTTACTCCACTACTCCATTAGAACAGCTCAGTTAATCCACTACTCCTCTAAAACAGTTGTTACTCCACTACTCCTCTAGAACAGCTCAGTTACTCCACTACTCCACTAGAACAGCTCAGTTACTCCACTACTCCTCTAGAACAGTTCAGTTACTCCACTACTTCTCTAGAACAGTTCAGTTACTCCACTACTCCTCTAGAACAGTTCAGTTACTCCACTACTCCTCTAGAACAGTTCAGTTACTCCACTACTCCATTAGAACAGCTCAGTTTCTCCACTACTCCATTAGAACAGCTCAGTTAATCCACTACTCCTCTAGAACAGTTCAGTTACTCCACTACTCCTCTAGAACAGCTCAGTTAATCCATTACTCCTCTAGACCAGCTCAGTTACTCCACTACTCATCTAGAACAGCTCAGTTACCCCACTACTCCACTAGAAGTTGAACAGCTCAGTTACTCCACTACTCCATTAGAACAGCTCAGTTACTCCACTACTCCTCTAGAACAGTTCAGTTACTCCACTACTCCTCTAGAACAGTTCAGTTACTCCACTACTCCATTAGAACAGCTCAATTACTCCACTACTCCACTAGAACAGCTCAGTTACTCCACTACTTCTCTAGAACAGTTCAGTTACTCCACTACTCCTCTAGAACAGCCCAGTTACTCCTCTAGAACTATTCAGTTACTCCACCACTCCTCTAGAACAGTTGTTACTCCACTACTCCTCTAGAACAGCTCAGTTACTCCACTACTCCTCTAGAACAGTTCAGTTACTCCACTACTCCTCTAGAACAGCTCAGTTACTCCACTACTCCTCTTGAACAGTTCAGTTACTCCACTACTCCTCTAGAACAGTTCAGTTACTCCACTACTCCTCTAGAACAGTTCAGTTACTCCACTACTCCTCTAGAACAGTTCAGTTACTCCACCACTCCTCTAGAACAGTTCAGTTACTCCACTACTCCTCTAGAACAGTTCAGTTACTCCACTAGAACAGCTCAGTTAAGTTACTCCACTAGAACAGCTCAGTTACTCCACTACTCCTCTAGAACAGTTCAGTTACTCCACTACTCCACTAGAACAGCCCAGTTACTCCACTACTCCTCTAGAACAGCTCAGTTACTCCACTACTCCTCTAGAACAGTTCAGTTACTCCACTACTCCTCTAGAACAGTTCAGTTACTCCACTACTCCTCTAGAACAGCTCAGTTACTCCACTACTCCACTAGAACAGCTCAGTTACCTACTCCTGAACAGTCAGTTACTCCACTACTCCTCTAGAACAGTTCAGTTACTCCACTACTCCTCTAGAACAGCTCAGTTACTCCACTACTCCTCTAGAACAGCTCAGTTACTCCACTACTCCTCTAGAACAGCTCAGTTACTCCACTACTCCTCTAGAACAGTTCAGTTACTCCACTAGAACAGCTCAGTTACTCCACTACTCCTCTAGAACAGTTCAGTTACTCCACTACTCCACTAGAACAGCTCAGTTACTCCACTACTCCTCTAGAACAGCTCAGTTACTCCACTACTCCTCTAGAACAGTTCAGTTACTCCACTACTCCTCTAGAACAGCTCAGTTACTCCACTACTCCTCTAGAACAGTTCAGTTACTCCACTACTCCTCTAGAACAGTTCAGTTACTCCACTACTCCTCTAGAACAGCTCAGTTACTCCACTACTCCTCTAGAACAGTTCAGTTACTCCACACTCTCTAGAACAGCTCAGTTACTCCACTACTCCCTAGAACAGTTCAGTTACTCCACTAGAACAGCTCAGTTACTCCACTACTCCTCTAGAACAGTTCAGTTACTCCACTACTCCACTAGAACAGCCCAGTTACTCCACTACTCCTCTAGAACAGCTCAGTTACTCCACTACTCCTCTAGAACAGTTCAGTTACTCCACTACTCCTCTAGAACAGTTCAGTTACTCCACTACTCCTCTAGAACAGCTCAGTTACTCCACTACTCCTCTAGAACAGCTCAGTTACTCCACTACTCCTCTAGAACAGTTCAGTTACTCCACTACTCCTCTAGAACAGCTCAGTTACTCCACTACTCCTCTAGAACAGCTCAGTTACTCCACTACTCCTCTAGAACAGCTCAGTTACTCCACTACTCCTCTAGAACAGTCAGTTACTCCCTAGAACAGCTCAGTTACTCCACTACTCCTCTAGAACAGCTCAGTTACTCCACTACTCCTCTAGAACAGCTCAGTTACTCCACTACTCCTCTAGAACAGCTCAGTTACTCCACTACTCCTAGAACAGCTCAGTTACTCCACTACTCCTCTAGAACAGTTGTTACTCCACTACTCCTCTAGAACAGCTCAGTTACTCCACTACTCCTCTAGAACAGCTCAGTTACTCCACTACTCCTCTAGAACAGTTCAGTTACTCCACTACTCCTCTAGAACAGTTCAGTTACTCCACTACTCCTCTAGAACAGTTCAGTTACTCCACTACTCCTCTAGAACAGCTCAGTTACTCCACTACTCCACTAGAACAGCTCAGTTACTCCACTACTCCTCTAGAACAGCTCAGTTACTCCACTACTCCTCTAGAACAGTTCAGTTACTCCACTACTCCTCTAGAACAGCTCAGTTACTCCACTACTCCTCTAGAACAGCTCAGTTACTCCACTACTCCTCTAGAACAGCTCAGTTACTCAGCTCAGTTACTCCACTACTCCACTAGAACAGCTCAGTTACTCCACTACTCCTCTAGAACAGCTCAGTTACTCCACTACTCCTCTAGAACAGTTCAGTTACTCCACTACTCCACTAGAACAGCTCAGTTACTCCACTAGAACAGCTCAGTTACTCCACTACTTCTAGAACAGTTCAGTTACTCCACTATTGAACAGGTTCCTTGTTTTTGGTGTTTACTACTCCTCTAGAACAGTCAGTTACTCCACTACTCCTCTAGAACAGTCAGTTACTCCACTACTCCTCTAGAACAGCTCAGTTACTCCACTACTCCTCTAGAACAGTTCAGTTACTCCACTACTCCTCTAGAACAGCTCAGTTACTCCACTACTCCTCTAGAACAGTTCAGTTACTCCACTACTCCTCTAGAACAGCTCAGTTACTCCACTACTCCTCTAGAACAGTTCAGTTACTCCACTACTCCTCTAGAACAGTTCAGTTACTCCACTAGGTCTCCCTAGAACAGCTCAGTTACTCCACTACTCCTCTAGAACAGTTCAGTTACTCCACTACTCCACTAGAACAGCTCAGTTACTCCACTACTCCTCTAGAACAGTTCAGTTACTCCACTACTCCTCTAGAACAGCTCAGTTACTCCACTACTCCACTAGAACAGCTCAGTTACTCCACTACTCCCTAGAACAGCTCAGTTACTCCACTACTCCTCTAGAACAGTTCAGTTACTCCACTACTCCACTAGAACAGCTCAGTTACTCCACTACTCCTCTAGAACAGCTCAGTTACTCCACTACTCCTCTAGAACAGCTCAGTTACTCCACTACTCCACTAGAACAGCTCAGTTACTCCACTACTCCTCTAGAACAGTTCAGTTACTCCACTACTCCTCTAGAACAGCTCAGTTACTCCACTACTCCTCTAGAACAGCTCAGTTACTCCACTACTCCTCTAGAACAGCTCAGTTACTCCACTACTCCTCTAGAACAGCTCAGTTACTCCATTACTCCACTAAAACAGTTCAGTTACTCCACTAGAACAGCTCAGTTACTCCACTACTCCTCTAGAACAGCTCAGTTACTCCACTACTCCTCTAGAACAGTTCAGTTACTCCACTACTCCACTAGAACAGTTCAGTTACTCCACTACTCCACTAGAACAGCTCAGTTACGCCACTACTCCTCTAGAACAGCTCAGTTATGCCACTACTCCTCTAGAACAGTTCAGTTACTCCACTACTCCTCTAGAACAGCTCAGTTACTCCACTACTCCACTAGAACAGCTCAGTTACTCCACTACTCCCCTAGAACAGCTCAGTTACTCCACTAGAACAGCTGAATTACTCCACTACTCCACTAGAACAGCTCAGTTACTCCACTACTCCACTAGAACAGCTCAGTTACTCCACTACTCCACTAGAACAGCTCAGTTACTCCACTACTCCTCTAGAACAGCTCAGTTACTCCACTACTCCTCTAGAACAGCTCAGTTACTCCACTACTCCTCTAGAACAGCTCAGTTACTCCACTAGAACAGTAGTTACTCCACTACTCCTCTAGAACAGTTCAGTTACTCCACTAGAACAGCTCAGTTACTCCACTACTCCCCTAGAACAGTTCAGTTACTCCACTACTCCACTAGAACAGTTCAGTTACTCCACTAGAACAGCTCAGTTACTCCACTACTCCTCTAGAACAGTTCAGTTACTCCACTACTCCACTAGAACAGCCCAGTTACTCCACTACTCCTCTAGAACAGCTCAGTTACTCCACTACTCCTCTAGAACAGTTCAGTTACTCCACTACTCCTCTAGAACAGTTCAGTTACTCCACTACTCCTCTAGAACAGTTCAGTTACTCCACTACTCCTCTAGAACAGCTCAGTTACTCCACTACTCCACTAGAACAGCTCAGTTACTCCACTACTCCTCTAGAACAGTTCAGTTACTCCACTACTCCTCTAGAACAGCTCAGTTACTCCACTACTCCTCTAGAACAGTTCAGTTACTCCACTACTCCACTAGAACAGCTCAGTTACTCCACTACCCTAGAACAGTTCAGTTACTCCACTACTCCACTAGAACAGCTCAGTTACTCCACTACTCCACTAGAACAGCTGAATTACTCCACTAGAACAGCTCAGTTACTCCACTACTCCTCTAGAACAGCTCAGTTACTCCACTACTCCTCTAGAACAGCTCAGTTACTCCACTAGAACAGTAGTTACTCCACTACTCCTCTAGAACAGTTCAGTTACTCCACTAGAACAGCTCAGTTACTCCACTACTCCTCTAGAACAGTTCAGTTACCCACTACTCATCTAGAACAGTTCAGTTACTCCACTACTCCACTAGAACAGCTCAGTTACTCCACTACTCCCCTAGAACAGTTCAGTTACTCCACTACTCCACTAGAACAGCTCAGTTACTCCACTACTCCACTAGAACAGCTGAATTACTCCACTAGAACAGCTCAGTTACTCCACTACTCCTCTAGAACAGCTCAGTTACTCCACTACTCCTCTAGAACAGCTCAGTTACTCCACTAGAACAGTAGTTACTCCACTACTCCTCTAGAACAGTTCAGTTACTCCACTACTCCACTAGAACAGCTCAGTTACTCCACTACTCCCCTAGAACAGTTCAGTTACTCCACTACTCCACTAGAACAGCTCAGTTACTCCACTACTCCACTAGAACAGCTGAATTACTCCACTAGAACAGCTCAGTTACTCCACTACTCCTCTAGAACAGCTCAGTTACTCCACTACTCCTCTAGAACAGCTCAGTTACTCCACTAGAACAGTAGTTACTCCACTACTCCACTAGAACAGTTCAGTTACTCCACTACTCCTCTAGAACAGCTCAGTTACTCCACTACTCCACTAGAACAGTTCAGTTACTCCACTACTCCTCTAGAACAGCTCAGTTACTCCACTACTCCTCTAGAACAGCTCAGTTACTCCACTACTCCACTACTCCTCTAGAACAGCTCAGTTACTCCACTGCTCCTCTAGAACAGCTCAGTTACTCCAATACTCTTCTAGAACAGCTCAGTTACTCCACTACTCCTCTAGTAATGGAATTTGAAAACAGAGCTAAAACATCGCCTATCTGTAAGTTCTTGTTTGTTTCAGAATGTCGCGGGTCAATGAATCTGTACTATTTCAGCAGTTCTCTTGTTTGTTTCAGGAATGCCTCAGAGTATTTATTGAGCAGCGGTATAAACGGCAGCTTCCTTGTACGCGAGAGTGAAAGTAGTCCCGGGCAGAGGTCGATATCCGTGCGATACGAGGGTCGCGTTTATCACTACAGAATCAGTGAGGATTCGGATGGGAAGGTAAGATATTAGTTAACGTACACACCCTATGATATAACCGATTGTCAACAACTACATAATGAATGTGACTCGAGGTACAGAATCATTAACAACTACATAATGAATGTGACTCGAGGTACAGAATCATCAACAACTACATAATGAATGTGACTCGAGGTACAGAATCATCAACAACTACATAATGAATGTGACTCGAGGTACAGAATCATTAACAACTACATAATGAATGTGACTCGAGGTACAGAATCATTAACAACTACATAATGAATGTGACTCGAGGTACAGAATCATCAACAACTACATAATGAATGTGACTCGAGGTACAGAATCATCAACAACTACATAATGAATGTGACTCGAGGTACAGAATCATCAACAACTACATAATGAATGTGACTCGAGGTACAGAATCATCAACATTTGTGTGTGGTGTTTTTGTGGTGGGTGTTTTTGGTGTGGGTGTTTTTGTGTGTGGTGTGCTACATAATGAATGTGACTCGAGGTACAGAATCAGATGTTTCTGATGGGAATGTAGGACATCGCTCGAATTTTACGGAATTGCTATCTAGTACTATTGTCCTGCAAACCTATGCACAGAGATCATTTTTCAATCCAACCAAGATAATGTCAATGGAATATTTTTTTGCTGCTGCCTGTTGGTCTATTTTAGAAATAGATAAATTTGATAAACAGAAGTAACATCTATATGGCATTCCTGGAATTTCCTGAAATAGTGGCCAATTTTATAAGAAAAAACATAGCTTTTTGTCTCTCCCACTTTAGTGGAAATCGAGACTAAGCAGTCACGTTTCTGCTGCCATCAAAAATTACAAAAAATGTCAAATGTAATGGTTTGATAACTTATGTACTATTTCTAGGTATTATACCATGCCCCCTCCTTCCTAAAAAGTCCCACTCATCCAAGCGTGACCTTGAACTTGAATTTTGGCCAAAAATATATTTCAGATTGCATAAAATAAACCCTCAAACATATCATTTCTCAAAAAGCGTGAAAGGTATTGCTTTGAAACTTTGCATACACATCTGAGTATGAATTCTCTACACCCACAGTGAGTCCCCACCCTACCACTGACCTTGAACTTTGCATACACATCTGAGTATGAATTCTCTATACACCCACAGTGAGTCCCCACCCTACCACTGACCTTGAACTTTGCATACACATCTGAGTATGAATTCTCTACACCCACAGTGAGTCCCCACCCTACCACTGACCTTGAAACTTTGCATACACATCTGAGTATGAATTCTCTACACCCACAGTGAGTCCCCACCCTACCACTGACCTTGAAACTTTGCATACACATCTGAGTATGAATTCTCTACACCCACAGTGAGTCTTGGAAAGCAAAAGAGGCATTTTTTATTTCTCTAAGCCAACACTTGTACAAACATTAGTCTAGTCTTTCTGCATTTTATTAAGACAAATTTGTGGAAGTTGTGATAGCTCAGTAGTAGCGCGTTCGCTTCAGGTGCGAAAGGTCCGGAGTTTGAGTCCCGCTGGAGCCGTTACGATTGTGCCCTTAGGCAAGGCATTTAAATTCCACATGCCTCTTCTCTCTCCTTTGTGTCGATGGATTCCATCAGGAATCAGGTCTCGAGTGATTATATAAGTTGTAAGAACTTGTTTCGCAATCGAGCTAAGACAAATTTGCCCGAGATGCTAAACATTTAATTTCTTGCTTTATTCAAGTTGAAGAGATGTGATATATTTTGTCTGGTCAATGTATAATAGAGATGCTATATTTGTTTGTCCAGGTATATGTGTCTGTAGTCTGGTCAATGTATAATAGAGATGCTATATTTGTTTGTCCAGGTATACATGACATTAGTCTGGTCAATGTATAATAGAGATGCTATATTTGTTTGTCCAGGTATATGTGTCTGTAGTCTGGTCAATGTATAATAGAGATGCTATATTTGTTTGTCCAGGTATATGTGTCTGTAGTCTGGTCAATGTATAATATAGATGCTATATTTGTTTGTCCAGGTATATGTGTCTTTAGTCTGGTCAATGTATAATAGAGATGCTATATTTGTTTGTCCAGGTATATGTGTCTTTAGTCTGGTCAATGTATAATAGAGATGCTATATTTGTTTGTCCAGGTATATGTGTCTGTAGTTAGTCAATGTATATAGAGATGCTATATTGTTTGTCCAGTATATGTGTCTGTAGTCTGGTCAATGTATAATAGAGATGCTATATTTGTTTGTCCAGGTATATGTGTCTGTAGTCTGGTCAATGTATAATAGAGATGCTATATTTGTTTGTCCAGGTATATGTGTCTGTAGTCTGGTCAATGTATAATAGAGATGCTATATTTGTTTGTCCAGGTATACATGACATTAGTCTGGTCAATGTATAA
>CM026400.1:55887734-55913528 GCA_014843695.1 Archivesica marissinica
AACAACTACATAATGAATGTGACTCGAGGTACAGAATCATCAACAACTACATAATGAATGTGACTCGAGGTACAGAATCATCAACAACTACATAATGAATGTGACTCGAGGTACAGAATCATCAACAACTACATAATGAATGTGACTTGAGGTACAGAATCATTAACAACTACATAATGAATGTGACTCAAGGTACAGAATCATCAACAACTACATAATGAATGTGACTCGAGGTACAGAATCATCAACAACTACATAATGAATGTGACTCGAGGTACAGAATCATCAACAGCTACATAATGAATGTGACTCGAGGTACAGAATCAGATGTTTCTGATGGGAATGTAGGACATCGCTCGAATTTTACGGAATTGCTATCTAGTACTATTGTCCTGCAAACCTATGCACAGAGATCATTTTTCAATCCAACCAAGATAATGTCAATGGAATATTTTTTTGCTGCTGCCTGTTGGTCTATTTTAGAAATAGATAAATTTGATAAACAGAAGTAACATCTATATGGCATTCCTGGAATTTCCTGAAATAGTGGCCAATTTTATAAGAAAAAACATAGCTTTTTGTCTCTCCCACTTTAGTGGAAATCGAGACTAAGCAGTCACGTTTCTGCTGCCATCAAAAATTACAAAAAATGTCAAATGTAATGGTTTGATAACTTATGTACTATTTCTAGGTATTATACCATGCCCCCTCCTTCCTAAAAAGTCCCACTCATCCAAGCGTGACCTTGAACTTGAATTTTGGCCAAAAATATATTTCAGATTGCATAAAATAAACCCTCAAACATATCATTTCTCAAAAAGCGTGAAAGGTATTGCTTTGAAACTTTGCATACACATCTGAGTATGAATTCTCTACACCCACAGTGAGTCCCCACCCTACCACTGACCTTGAACTTTGCATACACATCTGAGTATGAATTCTCTACACCCACAGTGAGTCCCCACCCTACCACTGACCTTGAACTTTGCATACACATCTGAGTATGAATTCTCTATACACCCACAGTGAGTCCCCACCCTACCACTGACCTTGAACTTTGCATACACATCTGAGTATGAATTCTCTACACCCACAGTGAGTCCCCACCCTACCACTGACATTGAAACTTTGCATACACATCTGAGTATGAATTCTCTACACCCACAGTGAGTCTTGGAAAGCAAAAGAGGCATTTTTTATTTCTCTAAGCCAACACTTGTACAAACATTAGTCTAGTCTTTCTGCATTTTATTAAGACAAATTTGTGGAAGTTGTGATAGCTCAGTAGTAGCGCGTTCGCTTCAGGTGCGAAAGGTCCGGAGTTTGAGTCCCGCTGGAGCCGTTACGATTGTGCCCTTAGGCAAGGCATTTAAATTCCACATGCCTCTTCTCTCTCCTTTGTGTCGATGGATTCCATCAGGAATCAGGTCTCGAGTGATTATATAAGTTGTAAGAACTTGTTTCGCAATCGAGCTAAGACAAATTTGCCCGAGATGCTAAACATTTAATTTCTTGCTTTATTCAAGTTGAAGAGATGTGATATATTTTGTCTGGTCAATGTATAATAGAGATGCTATATTTGTTTGTCCAGGTATATGTGTCTGTAGTCTGGTCAATGTATAATAGGATTTATAGTTTCCATATACAAAATTATTTTTTAGCTCGAATGCGAAATTTTCAAGTATTTCTTAGTCTCAATGTATAATAGAGATCCTCAATATTGATTGTCCAGGCATAAGGGAGAGAAGAGGCAATGTAATTTAAATGCAACTTGCCTAGCATAATCGTAACTGCTCCAGTAGGGGCTCGAACTCCGGACCTTTCGCACCTTAATAGAAGTGCAATTTGTTTGTCCAGGTATAACGACTTAGTCTACAATGTATAATAGAGATGCTATATTTGTTTGTCCAGGTATATGTGTCTGTAGTCTAGTCAATATATAATAGAGATGCTATATTTGTTTGTCCAGGTATATGTGTCTGTAGTCTAGTCAATGTATAATAGAGATGCTATATTTGTTTGTCCAGGTATATGTGTCTGTAGTCTGGTCAATGTATAATAGAGATGCTATATTTGTTTGTCCAGGTATACATGACATTAGTCTGGTCAATGTATAATAGAGATGCTATATTTGTTTGTCCAGGTATATGTGTCTGTAGTCTAGTCAATGTATAATAGAGATGCTATATTTGTTTGTCCAGGTATATGTGTCTGTAGTCTGGTCAATGTATAATAGAGATGCTATATTTGTTTGTCCAGGTATACGTGTCTGTAGTCTGGTCAATGTATAATAGAGATGCTATATTTGTTTGTCCAGGTATATGCATTAGTCTGGTCAATGTATAATAGAGATGCTATATTTGTTTGTCCAGGTATATGTGTCTGTAGTCTAGTCAATGTATAATAGAGATGCTATATTTGTTTGTCCAGGTATATGTGTCTGTAGTCTGGTCAATGTATAATAGAGATGCTATATTTGTTTGTCCAGGTATACATGACATTAGTCTGGTCAATGTATAATAGAGATGCTATATTTGTTTGTCCAGGTATATGTGTCTGTAGTCTGGTCAATGTATAATAGAGATGCTATATTTGTTTGTCCAGGTATATGTGTCTGTAGTCTAGTCAATGTATAATAGAGATGCTATATTTGTTTGTCCAGGTATACATGACATTAGTCTGGTCAATGTATAATAGAGATGCTATATTTGTTTGTCCAGGTATATGTGACTGTAGACCATAGATTCAACACACTAGCTGAACTAGTCCATCACCACTCTATACACTCTGATGGTCTAGTCACCACCTTGTTGTACCCGGCTCCAAAGAGGACCAAGCCTACTGTGTTTGGTTTGAGCCCGGAACCGGACCGCTGGGAGATTGAGAGGACGGAGATTGCTATGAAGCACCGGCTCGGGGGTGGCCAGTACGGTGATGTGTACGAGGCTATCTGGAAGAGATACAACAAAACCGTTGCCGTGAAAACTCTCAAGGTAAGTGATGTCTTGATTATTGAGGGGACGAGGGAGGGGGAGGGGAGGAGAGACATGAGAAAGCAGTTTTTTCGCACTATTTGTAAAATATTGACATGTGTGGAGGACTGGTAGTCTGTGTTGTTTTGAAGTCATTTAGTGGCTGAGTGGTTACTGTCCTTGACTCCAAATCACTTGCCCCTCACCGCTGTAGGTTTGAATCACACCAGGGTCAGGGTTCTCTCTGTCTGAATGTTTGTCTGCGCCACTTCTGTCTCCAATTGAAAAATACTGGAGCCAATTAAAATACCTTGGAGCCAACTTAGAACCATATAGTTTACAAATAAATATCTGAAGCCATGTATTTGACAAAAACATGTGCCGAAAAAGAAAGAAATTAAAAAAAAAAATTAAAACATTTTTTTATAATCCAAATATTTTCGCCAATTCACAAAATTAAGCGCCAATATTGGTTTTTTGTCGCAATTGGCACCATTGGTGACCGACAGCGGGAACCCTGAGGATGTTGAATTCTTTCATGTGAGGAAGCTATCCAGATAGCTTGTGGAAGGTTGGTGGTTCCACCCATTCCCCCGTCCGTGTCTGAAATACTGCTTGGTGGAACACCCGGGGTCTTCCTGCACCAATAATAGCTGGAGAGTCGCCGTATGACCCAAGCTGTTGGTGCGACCCAGGGTCTTCCTGCACCAATAATAGCTGGAGAGTCGCCGTATGACCCAAGCTGTTGGTGCGACCCGGGGTCTTCCTGCACCAATAATAGCTGGAGAGTCGCCGTATGACCCAAGCTGTCACCCGGGTCTTCCTGCACCAATAATAGCTGGAGAGTCGCCGTATGACCCAAGCTGTTGGTGCGACCCAGGGTCTTCCTGCACCAATAATAGCTGGAGAGTCGCCGTATGACCCAAGCTGTTGGTGCGACCCGGGGTCTTCCTGCACCAATAATAGCTGGAGAGTCGCCGTATGACCCAAGCTGTTTGTGCGACTTTGAACACAAAAACAAACAAGTTGAAGTGATTTATGTGTTGGAGTTTGTTAATAAAGCATATTCTCAATGTATTATCATTCTGTTTATAGGAAGATACAATGGCATTAAAAGATTTCTTGGAAGAGGCAGGCATAATGAAAGCTATGAAACACCCAAATCTCGTGCAATTGTTAGGTAAGATATGCGCTATGGAAATGTTAGTAAATGTTGGAAACCACTGCCCTCTATGTCTCCTTATCATAATCATCCATGTTAGTAAATGTTGGGAACCACTGCCCTCAATGTCTCCTTATCATAATCATCCATGTTAGTAAATGTTGGGAACCACTGCCCTCTATGTCTCCTTATCATAATCATCCATGTTAGTAAATGTTGGAAACCACTGCCCTCTATGTCTCCTTATCATAATCATCCATGTTAGTAAATGTTGGGAACCACTGCCCTCAATGTCTCCTTATCATAATCATCCATTCTGTTATTTTATGTCGTAGTAAATGTTAGTGTAGTACAACTTTATTTAGTTAGCATTGTCTTGTATCCTGACATCGCTGCCTACACAAGTCTTGTATCCTGACATCGCTGCCTATACAACTCTTGTAACCTGACATCGCTGCCTATACAACTCTTGTATCCTGACATCGCTGCCTATACAACTCTTGTATCCTGACATCGACATTGCTGCCTATACAACTCTTGTATCCTGACATTGCTGCCTACACAAGTCTTGTATCCTGACATCGCTGCCTACACAAGTCTTGTATCCTGACATTGCTGCCTATACAACTCTTGTATCCTGACATATCACTGCCTATACAAGTCTTGTATCCTGACATATCACTGCCTTCACAAGTCTTGTATCCTGACATATCACTGCCTACACAAGTCTTGTATCCTGACATCGCTGCCTACACAAGTCTTGTATCCTGACATCACTGCCTATACAACTCTTGTATCCTGACATCGACATCGCTGCCTATACAACTCTTGTATCCTGACATCGCTGCCTATACAACTCTTGTATACTGACATATCACTGCCTATACAAGTCTTGTATCCTGACATCGCTACCTATACAACTCTTGTATCCTGACATCGACATCGCTGCCTATACAACTCTTGTATCCTGACATCGCTGCCTTCACAAGTCTTGTATCCTGACATATCACTGCCTACACAACTATTGTATCCTGACATATCACTGCCTACACAAGTCTTGTATTATGACATATCACTGCCTATACACACATCTTGTATCCTGACATATCACTGCCTACACACAAATCTTGTATTCTGACATCACTGCCTACACAAGTCTTGTATCCTGACATATCACTGCCTACACACATCTTGTATTCTGACATCACTGCCTACACAAGTCTTGTATCCTGACATATCACTGCCTACACACAAATCTTGTATTCTGATATCACTGCCTACACAAGTCTTGTATCCTGACATATCACTGCCTACACACAAGTCTTGTATCCTGACATTCACTGCCTACACAAGTCTTGTATCCTGACATATCACTGCCTACACACAAGTCTTGTATCCTGACATATCACTGCCTACACACAAGTCTTGTATCCTGACATATCACTGCCTACACACAAGTCTTGTATCCTGACATATCACTGCCTACACACAAGTCTTGTATCCTGACATCGCTACCAACACAAGTCTTGTATCATGACATCACTACCTGCACACAAGTCTTGTATCCTGACATCGCCACCTACACAAGTCTTGTATCCTGACATCACTACCTACACACAAGTCTTGTATCCTGACATCGCTACCTACACAAGTCTTGTGTCCTGACATCGCTACCTACACAAGTCTTGTATCCTGACATCGCTACCTACACACAAGTCTTGTATCCTGACATCGCTACCTACACAAGTCTTGTATCCTGACATCGCTACCTACACACAAGTCTTGTATCCTGACATCGCTACCTACACAAGTCTTGTATCCTGACATCGCTACCTACACACAAGTCTTGTATCCTGACATCGCTACCTACACACAAGTCTTGTATCCTGACATCGCTACCTACACACAAGTCTTGTATCCTGACATCACTACCTACACAAGTCTTGTATCCTGACATATCACTGCCTACACAAGTCTTGTATCCTGACATATCACTGCCTACACAAGTCTTGTATCCTGACATTCACTGTCTACACAAGTCTTGTATCCTGACATATCACTGCCTACACAAGTCTTGTATCCTGACATATTACTGTCTACACAAGTCTTGTATCCTGACAATCACTGTCTACACAAGTCTTGTATCCTGACATATCACTGCCTACACAAGTCTTGTATCCTGACATATCACTGCCTACACAAGTCTTGTATCCTGACATCGCTACCTACACACAAGTTTTGTATCCTGACATATCACTGCCTACACAAGTCTTGTATCCTGACATCGCTACCTACACACAAGTCTTGTATCCTGACATCGCTACCTACACACAAGTCTTGTATCCTGACATATCACTGCCTACACAAGTCTTGTATCCTGACATATCACTGCCTACACAAGTCTTGTATCCTGACATCGCTACCTACACACAAGTTTTGTATCCTGACATATCACTGCCTACACAAGTCTTGTATCCTGACATCGCTACCTACACACAAGTCTTGTATCCTGACATCGCTACCTACACACAAGTTTTGTATCCTGACATATCACTGCCTACACAAGTCTTGTATCCTGACATATCACTGCCTACACAAGTCTTGTATCCTGACATCACTACCTACACAAGTCTTGTATCCTGACATCACTGCCTACACAAGTCTTGTATCCTGACATCACTGCCTACACAAGTCTTGTATCCTGAAATCGCTACCTACACACAAGTCTTGTATCCTGACATTCACTGCCTACACACGACTTGTATCCTGACACATCACTGCCTACACAAGTCTTGTATCCTGACATATCACTGTCTACACAAGTCTTGTATCCTGACATATCACTGCCTACACAAGTCTTGTATCCTGACATCACTACCTACACACAAGTCTTGTATCCTGACATATCGCTACCTACACACAAGTTTTGTATCCTGACATATCGCTACCTACACACAAGTCTTGTATCCTGACATCGCTACCTACACACAAGTTTTGTATCCTGACATATCACTACCTACACACAAGTCTTGTATCCTGACATATCGCTACCTACACACAAGTTTTGTATCCTGACATATCGCTACCTACACACAAGTCTTGTATCCTGACATATCGCTGCCTACACACATATCGCTGCCTACACACATATCGCTGCCTACACACATATCGCTGCCTACACACATATCGCTGCCTACACACATATCGCTGCCTACACACAAGTTTTGTATCCTGACATATCGCTACCTACACACATATCGCTGCCTACACACATATCGCTGCCTACACACACATCGCTGCCTACACACATATCGCTGCCTACACACATATCGCTGCCTACACACATCGCTGCCTACACACATATCGCTGCCTACACACATATCGCTGCCTACACACATATCGCTGCCTACACACATATCGCTTCCTACACACATATCGCTGCCTACACACATATCGCTGCCTACACACATATCGCTGCCTACACACATCGCTGCCTACACACATATCGCTGTCTACACACATATCGCTGCCTACACACACATCGCTGCCTACACACACATCGCTGCCTACACACACACATCGCTGCCTACACACATCGCTGCCTACACACATATCGCTGCCTACACACATATCGCTGCCTACACACATATCGCTGCCTACACACATATCGCTGCCTACACACATATCGCTGCCTACACACATATCGCTGCCTACACACATATCGCTGCCTACACACACATCGCTGCCTACACACACATCGCTGCCTACACACATATCGCTGCCTACACACATCGCTGCCTACACACATATCGCTGCCTACACACATATCGCTGCCTACACACATATCGCTGCCTACACACATATCGCTGCCTACACACATATCGCTGCCTACACACATATCGCTGCCTACACACATCGCTGCCTACACACATATCGCTGCCTACACACATATCGCTGCCTACACACATATCGCTGCCTACACACATATCGCTGCCTACACACATATCGCTGCCTACACACATATCGCTGCCTACACACATATCGCTGCCTACACACATATCGCTGCCTACACACATATCGCTGCCTACACACATATCGCTGCCTACACACATATCGCTGCCTACACACATATCGCTGCCTACACACATATCGCTGCCTACACACATATCGCTGCCTACACACATATCGCTGCCATTCCACAGAAGACAGTTCTGTTGATGAACATCCCCATTCATATTCCATATATACTGGCGAGAGTACGGTACGTGGTGGAGATAGAACACATGTATGTAGGGTAGAATAATCGTGAGATAGAACACATGTATGTAGGGTAGAATAATCGTGAGATAGAACACATGTATGTAGGGTAGAATAATCGAGATAGAACACATGTATGTAGGGTAGAATAATCGAGATAGAACACATGTATGTAGGGTAGAATAATCGTGAGATAGAACACATGTATGTAGGGTAGAATAATCGTGAGATAGAACACATGTATGTAGGGTAGAATAATCGTGAGATAGAACACATGTATGTAGGGTAGAATAATCGTGAGATAGAACACATGTATGTAGGGTAGAATAATCGTGAGATAGAACACATGTATGTAGGGTAGAATAATCGTGAGATAGAACACATGTATGTAGGGTAGAATAATCGAGATAGAACACATGTATGTAGGGTAGAATAATCGTGAGATAGAACACATGTATGTAGGGTAGAATAATCGAGATAGAACACATGTATGTAGGGTAGAATAATCGTGAGATAGAACACATGTATGTAGGGTAGAATAATCGAGATAGAACACATGTATGTAGGGTAGAATAATCGAGATAGACACATGTATGTAGGGTAGAATAATCGAGATAGAACACATGTATGTAGGGTAGAATAATCGTGAGATAGAACACATGTATGTAGGGTAGAATAATCGAGATAGAACACATGTATGTAGGGTAGAATAATCGTGAGATAGAACACATGTATGTAGGGTAGAATAATCGTGAGATAGAACACATGTATGTAGGGTAGAATAATCGTGAGATAGAACACATGTATGTAGGGTAGAATAATCGTGAGATAGAACACATGTATGTAGGGTAGAATAATCGTGAGATAGAACACATGTATGTAGGGTAGAATAATCGAGATAGAACACATGTATGTAGGGTAGAATAATCGTGAGATAGAACACATGTATGTAGGGTAGAATAATCGAGATAGAACACATGTATGTAGGGTAGAATAATCGTGAGATAGAACACATGTATGTAGGGTAGAATAATCGGAGATAGAACACATGTATGTAGGGTAGAATAATCGAGATAGAACACATGTATGTAGGGTAGAATAATCGAGATAGAACACATGTATGTAGGGTAGAATAATCGTGAGATAGAACACATGTATGTAGGGTAGAATAATCGTGAGATAGAACACATGTATGTAGGGTAGAATAATCGTGAGATAGAACACATGTATGTAGGGTAGAATAATCGTGAGATAGAACACATGTATGTAGGGTAGAATAATCGTGAGATAGAACACATGTATGTAGGGTAGAATAATCGTGAGATAGAACACATGTATGTAGGGTAGAATAATCGAGATAGAACACATGTATGTAGGGTAGAATAATCGTGAGATAGAACACATGTATGTAGGGTAGAATAATCGTGAGATAGAACACATGTATGTAGGGTAGAATAATCGTGAGATAGAACACATGTATGTAGGGTAGAATAATCGTGAGATAGAACACATGTATGTAGGGTAGAATAATCGTGAGATAGAACACATGTATGTAGGGTAGAATAATCGAGATAGAACACATGTATGTAGGGTAGAATAATCGTGAGATAGAACACATGTATGTAGGGTAGAATAATCGTGAGATAGAACACATGTATGTAGGGTAGAATAATCGTGATAGAACACATGTATGTAGGGTAGAATAATCGTGAGATAGAACACATGTATGTAGGGTAGAATAATCGTGAGATAGAACACATGTATGTAGGGTAGAATAATCGTGAGATAGAACACATGTATGTAGGGTAGAATAATCGTGAGATAGAACACATGTATGTAGGGTAGAATAATCGTGAGATAGAACACATGTATGTAGGGTAGAATAATCGAGATAGAACACATGTATGTAGGGTAGAATAATCGAGATAGAACACATGTATGTAGGGTAGAATAATCGTGAGATAGAACACATGTATGTAGGGTAGAATAATCGTGAGATAGAACACATGTATGTAGGGTAGAATAATCGTGAGATAGAACACATGTATGTAGGGTAGAATAATCGTGAGATAGAACACATGTATGTAGGGTAGAATAATCGTGAGATAGAACACATGTATGTAGGGTAGAATAATCGAGATAGAACACATGTATGTAGGGTAGAATAATCGAGATAGAACACATGTATGTAGGGTAGAATAATCGTGAGATAGAACACATGTATGTAGGGTAGAATAATCGAGATAGAACACATGTATGTAGGGTAGAATAATCGTGAGATAGAACACATGTATGTAGGGTAGAATAATCGTGAGATAGAACACATGTATGTAGGGTAGAATAATCGTGAGATAGAACACATGTATGTAGGGTAGAATAATCGTGAGATAGAACACATGTATGTAGGGTAGAATAATCGTGAGATAGAACACATGTATGTAGGGTAGAATAATCGTGAGATAGAACACATGTATGTAGGGTAGAATAATCGAGATAGAACACATGTATGTAGGGTAGAATAATCGTGAGATAGAACACATGTATGTAGGGTAGAATAATCGAGATAGAACACATGTATGTAGGGTAGAATAATCGTGAGATAGAACACATGTATGTAGGGTAGAATAATCGAGATAGAACACATGTATGTAGGGTAGAATAATCGAGATAGAACACATGTATGTAGGGTAGAATAATCGAGATAGAACACATGTATGTAGGGTAGAATAATCGTGAGATAGAACACATGTATGTAGGGTAGAATAATCGAGATAGAACACGTGTATGTAGGGTAGAATAATCGAGATAGAACACATGTATGTAGGGTAGAATAATCGAGATAGAACACATGTATGTAGGGTAGAATAATCGTGAGATAGAACACATGTATGTAGGGTAGAATAATGTGAGATAGAACACATGTATGTAGGGTAGAATAATCGTGAGATAGAACACATGTATGTAGGGTAGAATAATCGAGATAGAACACATGTATGTAGGGTAGAATAATCGTGAGATAGAACACATGTATGTAGGGTAGAATAATCGTGAGATAGAACACATGTATGTAGGGTAGAATAATCGTGAGATAGAACACATGTATGTAGGGTAGAATAATCGTGAGATAGAACACATGTATGTAGGGTAGAATAATCGTGAGATAGAACACATGTATGTAGGGTAGAATAATCGTGAGATAGAACACATGTATGTAGGGTAGAATAATCGTGAGATAGAACACATGTATGTAGCGTAGAATAATCGAGATAGAACACATGTATGTAGGGTAGAATAATCGTGAGATAGAACACATGTATGTAGGGTAGAATAATCGTGAGATAGAACACATGTATGTAGGGTAGAATAATCGTGAGATAGAACACATGTATGTAGGGTAGAATAATCGAGATAGAACACATGTATATAGGGTAGAATAATCGAGATAGAACACATGTATGCAGGGTAGAATAATCGATTTCTCAATGCAAGATGGAAGAGTCCATTATACCAGATACTTTGATAGAAGACTATAGAAAACCAATTCAGTGTCCACCTGATGCCATCCATGCATGCATGAATAAACGAATGCAGTGTCCACCTGATGCCATCCATGCATGCATGAATAAACGAATGCAGTGTCCACCTGATGCCATCCATGCATGCATGAATAAATGAATGCAGTGTCCACCTGATGCCATCCATGCATGCATGAATAAACGAATGCAGTGTACACCTGATGCCATCCATGCATGCATGAATAAACGAATGCAGTGTCCACCTGATGCCATCCATGCATGCATGAATAAACGAATGCAGTGTCCACCTGATGCCATCCATGCATGCATGAATAAACGAATGCAGTGTCCACCTGATGCCATCCATGCATGCATGAATAAACGAATGCAGTGTCCACCTGATGCCATCCATGCATGCATGAATAAACGAATGCAGTGTCCACCTGATGCCATCCATGCATGCATGAATAAACGAATGCAGTGTCCACCTGATGCCATCCATGCATGCATGAATAAACGAATGCAGTGTCCACCTGATGCCATCCATGCATGCATGAATAAACGAATGCAGTGTACACCTTATGCCATCCATGCATGAATGAATAAACGAATGCAGTGTCCACCTGATGCCATCCATGCATGCATGAATAAACGAATGCAGTGTCCACCTGATGCCATCCATGCATGCATGAATGCTATTGCACTATTTGTTGTTTAGCGATTGTGCTATATATTGCAGGAGTCTGTACGCGAGAACCACCATTCTACATCGTTACTGAGTTTATGACGCAGGGAAATCTGCTTGACTTTCTGCGTGGCAGAACCAAGGACGATATAGGACCAACGATATTGATGTACATGGCAACTCAGATATCCTCGGCCATGGCTTATTTAGAAGAAAAGTTATTTATACATAGGTATGTTGTTACTTCATCTTCCAGTGTCGGTGGCACATAGGTATGTTGTTACTTCATCTTCCAGTGTCGGTGGCACATAGGTATATTGTTACTTCATCTTCCAGTGTCGGTGGCACATAGGTATGTTGTTACTTCATCTTCCAGTGTCGGTGGCACATAGGTATGTTGTTACTTCATCTTCCAGTGTCGGTGGCACATAGGTATATTGTTACTTCATCTTCCAGTGTCGGTGGCACATAGGTATGTTGTTACTTCATCTTCCAGTGTCGGTGGCACATAGGTATATTGTTACTTCATCTTCCAGTGTCGGTGGCACATAGGTATATTGTTACTTCATCTTCCAGTGTCGGTGGCACATAGGTATGTTGTTACTTCATCTTCCAGTGTCGGTGGCACATAGGTATGTTGTTACTTCATCTTCCAGTGTCGGTGGCACATAGGTATATTGTTACTTCATCTTCCAGTGTCGGTGGCACATAGGTATATTGTTACTTCATCTTCCAGTGTCGGTGGCACATAGGTATATTGTTACTTCATCTTCCAGTGTCGGTGGCACATAGGTATATTGTTACTTCATCTTCCAGTGTCGGTGGCACATAGGTATGTTGTTACTTCATCTTCCAGTGTCGGTGGCACATAGGTATGTTGTTACTTCATCTTCCAGTGTCGGTGGCAAATAGGTATGTTGTTACTTCATCTTCCAGTGTCGGTGGCACATAGGTATATTGTTACTTCATCTTCCAGTGTCGGTGGCACATAGGTATATTGTTACTTCATCTTCCAGTGTCGGTGGCACATAGGTATGTTGTTACTTCATCTTCCAGTGTCGGTGGCACATAGGTATATTGTTACTTCATCTTCCAGTGTCGGTGGCACATAGGTATATTGTTACTTCATCTTCCAGTGTCGGTGGCACATAGGTATGTTGTTACTTCATCTTCCAGTGTCGGTGGCACATAGGTATATTGTTACTTCATCTTCCAGTGTCGGTGGCACATAGGTATATTGTTACTTCATCTTCCAGTGTCGGTGGCACATAGGTATGTTGTTACTTCATCTTCCAGTGTCGGTGGCACATAGGTATGTTGTTACTTCATCTTCCAGTGTCGGTGGCACATAGGTATGTTGTTACTTCATCTTCCAGTGTCGGTGGCACATAGGTATATTGTTACCTCATCTTCCAGTGTCGGTGGCACATAGGTATATTGTTACCTCATCTTCCAGTGTCGGTGGCACATAGGTATGTTGTTACTTCATCTTCCAGTGTCGGTGGCACATAGGTATGTTGTTACTTCATCTTCCAGTGTCGGTGGCACATAGGTATATTGTTACTTCATCTTCCAGTGTCGGTGGCAGGGCTTAATCATGATATGGCAGTGGATGCGCGTTCGCTTCTGGTGCGAAAGGTCCGGAGTTTGAGCCCTGCTGGAGCTGTTACGATTGTGCCCTTAGGCAAGGCATTTAATTTCCACGTTGCCTCTTCTCTCTCCCTCGTGGCGATGGATTCCATCAGGAATGAGGTCTCGAGGGTGATTAATATAAGTTGTAAGAACTTGTTTCGCAATCGAGCTAAAATAAATTTGTATAAACTAAGAGCTTAATTAGGGAATGAATTTCGGCCTCCACACACTTTAAATGCCCAGTGGGCCTCCGTGGCTGAGTGGTTTAGGTTGACTTCATTTGGTCCTCACTGCTGTAGGTTTCAATCCCATTTAGTGTGTCGAAGTAGCTATCCATATGGCTTGTGAAAGGTCGGTGGTTATACATGTGTGCCTGAAATTCTGTTCGGAGGGGTTATGCTCCCTTGTAAATTAATCTTTGTGGATTTGCGCCCTTGTCAATAAATCTTTGTGGATTTGCGACCTTGTTGAATAAATCTTTGTGGATATGCGCCTTTGTAAATAAATCTTTGTGGATTTGCGACCTTGTTGAATAAATCTTTGTGGATATGCGCCTTTGTAAATAAATCTGTGGATTTGCGCCCTTGTCAATAAATCTTTGTGGATTTGCGACCTTGTTGAATAAATCTTTGTGGATATGCGCCTTTGTAAATAAATCTTTGTGGATTTTCGCCCTTGTTGAATAAATCTTTGTGGATATGCGCCCTTGTCAATAAATCTTTGTGGATTTGCTCCCTTGTAAATAAATCTTTGTGGATTTGTGCCCTTGTCAATAAATCTTTGTGGATTTGCTCCCTTGTAAATAAATCTTTGTGGATTTGCGCCCTTGTCAATAAATCTATGTGGATTTGCTCCCTTGTAAATAAATCTATGTGGATTTGCGCCCTTGTAAATTAATCTTTGTAGATTTGCGCCCTTGTCAATAAATCTTTGTAGATTTGCGCCCTTGTAAATAAATCTATGTGGGTTTGCGCCCTTGTAAATAAATCTATGTGGATTTGCGCCCTTGTAAATAAATCTATGTGGATTTGCGCCCTTGTAAATTAATCTTTGTAGATTTGCGCCCTTGTCAATAAATCTTTGTGGATTTACGCCCTTGTAAATAAATCTTTGTGGATTTACGCCCTTGTAAATAAATCTTTGTGGATAGGATTTGGGAAGTACTGATGTTCATAAAATAATGATGTCTCATAAGTCAGTAATGACTGGCCCTTTAAATAGGGGACACTATAATAAACAAACACTTTACTTTTATATCAAACACTCGTCATTGGTTTATGACATTTTGTTCAATATTTGTATATTTATCTCTTGTAGGGATTTGGCAGCTAGAAATTGTCTTGTTGGCGATAGTCATCTAGTGAAGGTGGCTGACTTTGGCCTGGCTCGTCTGATGAAGGACGATACATACACCGCTCATGCCGGGGCAAAGTTTCCCATCAAGTGGACTGCCCCAGAAGGACTAGCATTTAATAGATTCTCCACAAGATCTGATGTCTGGGGTTAGTAGAAATGTTCATAGATTCTCCACAAGATCTGATGTCTGGGGTTAGTAGAAATGTTCATAGATTCTCCACAAGATCTGATGTCTGGGGTTAGTAGAAATGTTCATAGATTCTCCACAAGATCTGATGTCTGGGGTTAGTAGAAATGTGAATATGTGGCATGTTGGAAGAAACTGGAGTTGGATATGATAAATGAATATTTTCGCTTGTATGGCTGTTCCAAAAACGATATTAGACTTTTTGGAAGTGTCCAATTTTTTTATGCCACAAATTTTAAGAAAACATGCTAAAGTGATTTGTGTACATTCCTTTCATCGAGCTACGAAGACTATCCTGGTCAATATAAACTTACATAATTTTCAACAAGTACATTAAAATTGTCAAAATAGTTTTTTACTGCAAAACTTACCATAAACAATTCCCAGCCATATGCCTACCCAACAGATCATTTATCAGAATTTGAACCATCTCAAGACATTGGACACCTAGCATTTAGATATTCATTTATATCTCCTAATGAGGGAGTCACATCTTTGTTTCCCCATTGTTCACACTAAATCTCCAAAACCCTTTGTATTTTCACCAAACTTGTCAGGAAGCATAACCATGATGTCTAGTTGTGCATACTGTAAGTCTGTCGATGATATTTGGCAGATTTATGGCCCTTTGAACATTTTTTATAACACAAAGCTTGTCCACTCTTCGTCTCCAAAGCTTCATAATACCTCGTATGACTTTATTGCAAATACTTCATACAAATTGAGAATATAAGTAGAAATTGTTTCTGAAAAACTAACACAAAGCTTGTCCACTCTTCGTCTCCAAAGCTTCATAATACCTCGTATGACTTTATTGCAAATACTTCATACAAATTGAGAATATAAGTAGAAATTGTTTCTGAAAAACAACACATGTCTCCCCTCCTCCCATGCATGTCTCCCCTCCTCCCATGCATGTCTCCCCTCCTCCCATGCATGTCTCCCCTCCTCCCATGCATGTCTCCCCTCCTCCCATGCATGTCTCCCCTCCTCCCATGTACTGTTGCTTCATATATTACACTTACATGCTTTTACCATGGAAGCAATGCATGGGGGAGGGGGAGACATATATTGTTTTTCAGAAACAATTTCTGCTTATATATTCTCAATTTGGGATATTGTTGTTGCCCCCCCATACTCCAGGGTTGGTCTCGTACCTGACCTTTCAGAGTTCGATAGATGTTCATTGGAGTTTTGTTTCAGCATTTGGTGTATTGTTGTTGCCCCCATACTCCAGGGTTGGTCTCGTACCTGACCTTTCAGAGTTCAATAGATGTTCATTGGATTTTTGTTTCAGCATTTGGGATATTGTTGTTGCCCCCCATACTCCAGGGTTGGTCTCATACCTTTCAGAGTTCAATAGATGTTCATTGGAGTTTTGTTTCAGCATTTGGTGTATTGTTGTTGCCCCCATACTCCAGGGTTGGTCTCGTACCTTTCAGAGTTCAATAGATGTTCATTGGATTTTTGTTTCAGCATTTGGTGTATTGCTGTGGGAGCTGGCAACGTATGGCATGTCCCCGTATCCCGGGGTTGATCTGACGGAAGTGTACCACCTTCTAGAGAGAGGCTACCGGATGGAACGCCCCCAGGGATGCCCCGCCCATATATACCAACTCATGATGAAATGTAAGATTATTCTTTTAACCGTGTACGGAATGTTACGTTTGTGTGAGTTGTGGTTCTATTTCTATCGCTGTGTCAAGCCAGCAAATACATATTGTTGAGATAATTAATCTGGCTATTTGAAATTGATTATAATGTATAAAATATGGTAGGATATCACCATGACGTGTGGCATCCATGATCCAGTGGTAGAGCGTCGGATTTGGAATCGAACGGTCTCGGGTTCGATACTCGGTCAGGCCACGTATGTTTTATTATACAAATTTATTTTAGCTCGATTGCGAAACAAGTTATTTCAACTTATATAAATCACTCTCGAGACCTCATTCCTGATGGAATCCATCGCTACGAGGGAGAGAGAAGAGGCAACGTGGAATTTAAATGCCTTGCCTAAGGGCACAATTGTAACTGCTCCAGTGGGGCTCGAACTCCGGACCTTTCGCACCTGAAGCGAACGCGCATCCACTGCGCTATCACGACTTCCACGTATGTAGTGTCATTGAGCAAGGCCCCTCACACACATTGCTTAGTACTGGTTAATCGCTTAGGTCGGCTAAGCCTGCCCAGGAAAACATGTCTAAGTCCCCGCTAGGGGGTTTGACATTAAAGGAACATACATACATGAGTGTCAGATCCTTTATTTGTCATTAGTGTGAACTGTATTAGTTTATACAAATTTAGTTTAGTTTGTTTTGGAATTTTGCAAATACACTGAACACAAGCAAAGTGATGTCATCAATTATACATTGTAATCAATTTCAAATACCCAGCATTCTGATTTACTTCCTGTCATTTTTAAATACCCAGCATTCTCATTTACTTCCTGTCATTTTTAAATACTAGCTGGAGTGTTTGTGCATGTAACATCTTGTCTTCTTGTTTTAATCATAGGTTGGCAATGGGACCCCAAAGACAGACCCACCTTCCAAGATATTTTAATGTCGCTGGAAAATATGTTTGATAAAACAAACGTAAATGAAGGTGAGTGAATGAATATGATAGATAAAACAAACGTAAATGAAGGTGAGTGAATGAATATGTTTGATAAAACAAACGTAAATGAAGGTGAGTGAATGAATATGATAGATAAAACAAACATAAATGAAGGTGAGTGAATGAATATGATAGATAAAACAAACGTAAATGAAGGTGAGTGAATGAATATGATAGATAAAACAAACGTAAATGAAGGTGAGTGAATGAATATGATAGATAAAACAAACGTAAATGAAGGTGAGTGAATGAATATGATAGATAAAACAAACGTAAATGAAGGTGAGTGAATGAATATGATAGATAAAACAAACGTAAATGAAGGTGAGTGAATGAATATGATAGATTTTTTGAACAATTTTGGTTAGTTTATGGTTAGTTGTTCTGTGTTGTTTTTTATAAATATTAAAATAATGGGAGAGGGGATTTATGGATTTTGAATTAAATAATCAAATGAAATAAATTAGTAATGGAGATAAGTATCTCGTTAAGAACTTATTTATTGTTGGCTATATGCCAAAGAAAAAGTTGTTTGTTATCATATGTGTGTGTTTTTCGTTTATTTATCGTTGCTACCTGTTGCCCACATTAGCGCCGACTCCCGAAGATATTAGTCATTTTAGATTTTTGGGGGATAGTGCAATGATACAGACAGAGACCCATTCCAGAGTCTCCTCTGGTTCTTTTACATGCACGGTGTAAAACACTGACACAAGACCTCGGTTTAACGTCCCATCTGAAAGACTGTTAATTTTATTATGGTCAGATGGGGATCGAACCTGCGATCCCTGGATTACCAGTCCAACGTGTTAACCACTGGACTACAGAATCCCACTGGGGGTGTCAAATTATTTCACGTGAGGAGCTGGTCTTTGTTCTGCCCACGCCGGAAATATTGCTCGAAGGGGCACCCGGGGTCTTCCTTCACCAACAATAGCTGGAAAGTGGCCATACTACCCAAGCTGTTGGAGCAACGTTGAACACCCAAAACAAATACATCACTTCAGAGTAACACCATCCGGGGCCTCATAGCAATACCTTGAGAATAGGGTAACACCATCCGGGGCCTCATAGCAATACCTCGAGAATAGAGTAACACCATCCGGGGCTTCATAGCAATACCTCGAGAATAGAGTAACACCATCCGGGGCCTCATAGCAATACCTCGAGAATAGAGTAACACCATCCGGGGCCTCATAGCAATACCTCGAGAATAGAGTAACACCATCCGGGGCCTCATTACCTCGAGAATAGAGTAACACCATCCAGGGCCTCATAGCAATACCTTGAGAATAGGGTAACACCATCCGGGGCCTCATAGCAATACCTCGAGAATAGAGTAACACCATCCGGGCCTCGAGAATAGAGTAACTTCCCCTGAATATTGTAGACTAAGGTCACTACTCTCGTAACATTGTAAACAATGCTGTCTAAATTTTATTTTAAAACATTACTATAAATGACATAATTATATATTTGGTGGTAAGTTACTAGTTGATTAAAGTCTTAGTGCTTCGAGAATTAGGGCATCCTACAAACAAGTACTTTAATACTATAAATACAAAACTAAAGCATGTCAAGATTGATTGAATTTATATATTGATTGAATTGAATTTATATATTGATTGAATTGAATTTATATATTGATTGAATTGAATTTATATATTGATTGAATTGAATTTATATATTGATTGAATTGAATTTATATAATATTGATTGAATTTATATATTGATTGAATTGAATTTATATAATATTGATTGAATTTATATATTGATTGAATTGAATTTATATATTGATTAAATTGAATTTATATATTGATTGAATTGAATTTATATAATATTGATTGAATTTATATAATATTGATTGAATTTATATATTGATTGAATTGAATTTATATAATATTGATTGAATTGAATTTATATAATATTGATTGAATTTATATAATATTGATTGAATTGAATTTATATAATATTGATTGAATTTATATATTGATTGAATTGAATTTATATAATATTGATTGAATTTATATATTGATTGAATTGAATTTATATAATATTGATTGAAGTTATATAATATTGATTGAAGTTATATATGGTAATGGTGGTTGGTTAAGCTTGGTGGTTCTTATATTAATCGCTCTCATTGGCGCGGAATACAACGTATATGTGGGAGGAAACCGGATAACACACATCTGTCCGATCTGGAAACCACCGTACCATTTCGGATACTTCCCGGTGCGAGGATCGTACCCGGGTTGTATTGGTGAAAAGCAAACTATCCACTGCACTAATCGGACAGCTGTCCCGGTGTTACCGAATGAAATATAAGTGAAATGTTTTACTTTCCAGAAGTAGAGAAGGAATTAGAAAAGAATGACCCCATTGGTGGGAAGAAGGTTCGAGCCCCGAGTTCAGAGAGCAGTGACGGTAGGCACAGTGCAGGTAGGTCATCTTGGCCTGTGGCCTGGCAGTCACCTGCCTCTCACCACTGGGTTTCAAGCCCTTCTGTGGTTGATACTTTCGTGTGATGAAGTGTGATTAAGCTATCAGCTTGTAGAATATCAGTGTTTGTCTACCATGGTTCCACGGACACATTCAGTCTTCCACCATCTCTTACAGCATGCTTGTAGAATATCAGTGTTTGTCTACCATGGTTAGTCCGCCTTCGTGGTCGAGTGGTTAAGGTCGCTGACTTGTATACCACTGTAACCTATCATCACTGATGGTCACGGGTTCGAGCCCCGCTCAGACCGTGTCTCATTTATATGAAAAAGTTGGCAGTTTCTTACGGAGGTTGGTGCACCCAATTACTGGTTAACCGCTGGAGCCTGCCCAGGAAAGGTGTTGTTAGGTAAACTGCCCGCCGGCGATGTAGCCCAAAATGGTGCTGATGCAGGCGTAAAACCCGAAATATAACATAAAATATAAAAAAAATATAACTACCATGGTTCCAAGGACACATTCAGTCTTCCACCATCTCTTACAGCATGCTTGTAGATCAGTGTTTGTCTACCATGGTTCCAAGGACACATTCAGTCTTCCACCATCTCTTACAGCATGCCTGTAGATCAGTGTTTGTCTACCATGGTTCCACGGACACATTCAGTCTTCCACCATCTCTTACAGCATGCTTGTAGAATATCAGTGTTTGTCTACCATGGTTCCACGGACACATTCAGTCTTCCACCATCTCTTACAGCATGCCTGTAGATCAGTGTTTGTCTACCATGGTTCCATGGACACATTCAGTCTTCCGCCATCTCGGCAGGAAGTCATTCAAGCGTATCTGGTGTGACTACAATCAAATTTGTCTTAAGCAGCCAGCCAAGGGAATCACAGAAAGTGGCTGCTTAGCACAGGTGGCTGCTTAATAGAGGGCAAATATATAATGAAAGTAATATATTGGGAATCTGAAAACTGGCTGCATAATGCAGGTTGGCTGCTTAATAGAGGTGACCACTAAGACGATGGTATAAAGTATAGAAAAACATGGAATCTGGATCTGCTCATCTGGATTTACACTTTTTGTAAGCCTATTGAGAGGCCTTTGGTGTCGAAAGGGTTAATATAATTGATAAACTATTGAAAACTATATACATTGTCAGTTTTAGCAAATGCTGCAATTTGCCCTAGTTTTTAGTCAGGTTTGTCTACATTTACATCCAGTGCCCGAGGTTATTACACTTCTCTCAGAACTCAAGCTCAAATGATTTAATTGGTTGATTCTGAGTTTTACTGCCAGCTGAACCAATCAGACGCTTGAGACTGAGTTTGAGATAGGAGAAAAGCTTTATAACCTCGAGGCCATCATGCATATGTAAAATGTTTCATATTATTGGTCCTTTTTCAGGCCCCACACCTCCAGCCGGTAGGCGAGTTCTTCCCCCTGATACCGACTTCAGCCTGCAACAAGTCAGCGATATCCTTGGACGTAAATCCGGAGGGCGTAAAAAGGGTTCGGCACCAACTCCGCCGCGCCGCACTGTCTCTGCAATCAAGGAACAGGAAGAAAGCCCTGACTCGGAGTTGAAATCCAAAATGAAACTGCAGAAGGCAAAGATTGAAAGTAACACTATTCCCGAGTATCCGTTTGAGGCAAATAACTTTGCGAATACAAAAGATCTGAGTGAATTCATAAATGCTCCACGTGTTCCGCAGTTGCCTCCAAGTCAGAAAACATTTCAAAGAGCCGATAACTCTAAAGATAGTGCCGCGGCAAAGGGCAGCGAAGTGCGGGGCGCGATGGAGGATTCTGGGATTTCTAGAGGAACTGGAAGTAGCGACAGTCTAAAGCACTTAGCTATTGACAAGTCAAAGTATATGATAAATACAGAGACGGCTACACGATCTGCTGCTGATGCGAAATCTCCCAGAATGCCTCAGGGGAAGGACCCCCGTACTAGCGGGAGGAAGTTCTCGTACCCGATGATTAAGCAGGAATATAAAGTTGCAAATGAATCGAGTGGGAATAGAAGTGTGGACATAGGGACCAGCACTATGGAGGAAAATGTGCAGTTGGCGTCCACTAGTTTCCGCGGAAAACAATATCCCAAGGTGCCTTTACCCCTACCGCAATCTGCTAGCTTGCGTAAGAAACGTATAGAACGTCCTAAACTGAACATGAGTCATAGTGTAGATGCAGAAACTGAAGAAGTAGTTACTGTAGGGAAACTGGACGTTAACAACGTAACTCAGACAATAAATAGATATGGTACCATTCCTAAAGGCGTGAGAATCGGTGAATATCTTGCCTCGATGCAAAGTGATGCTGCTGCCCAGCAACATAGGGAATTATCTACGGTAGAGGATCACGATTCGGGAACCGACACTGCCAGTGTTAACTCGTGTCCTGCACTACAACTACATGCAAACGGGCTCCAGCTTAATGCAGTTGGTACCTCAAATGCTTCGGGTGGGGCGTCTGGGATTGCAGGGTCAAAAGGTGCTAGGGGGGAAAATGAAGCCGGAATACAACAGGAGTCAAATGTTCGGCCGTCGGCGGTCGTAAAATCTCAGTCGTCACATGTGATAGTTGATAATCCTAAAGCTCAATACAGTGGTCTACAGCGACAAAAATCTGACCTTATTCCTGTCACTAAACTCCCCTTGGGGGAGGGGCGAGAGTCGCCGCTTCATGGTGAGCAGAAACCAAAACCTAGTCCCAGATTCTCCAGATTTTTCCTTGATCAAACAGAAAATGTATTAAAATTGGAGGACCTAGATAAACACGCGACACATTCGGAAAGACCCATTTCTTCCCCTAAGCTTTCACAAGGACAGAAGGGTGTGAAAGACTTGTCACACAGTCAGTCTAGTACAGAATCAACGCTCGTTAGTAGCCCTGATTCTATATTTGACTCGAGACTGCGCGGTTCGATTGATCACAAAGTTGCGCTACGACCTGCGTTTCAGCCGAAGCCAAGATCTGCCTCGACTACCGAGGAGTTTGTGCGCGAATCAGACCTGGCTAATCAGGCCGGTGATTCTAATGCTTCTGTGTTGTCGAAGGTGGCGAAATTTCAACCAGTTGGATCTGAATTTAGCTCATTTAGACCTTTTCAGCGTGGCGATGGAGTACGCGATTCTTTCAAGGATGACAAAACCGCTAAAGTTCCACCTGATGTACCAAATAAACCACGCGGTCAGGACGATAAACCGGTTGTTAGTGGACTTAAACCTGTTGGGGCTGGTACCCCAACATCAAGCAAACCAGTGGACAGTTTTAATAATGGTGACAATGCGGAAGACGGCAACCAAAAACCAGTAACCAAGGAGACCATTGTTAGTGCGTCTGATAGGTTGAAATTGTGTATAGATTCTTTATCAACAGCAGGGAACAAGTCGAGTGTGAATTTTTTGGAATTAGTAGAGGAGATGCAATGCTTCTACGAAATGTGTTCTGTGTTTATCGACAGCTTACCTCCGCACGCCAAGTTTCACACAAAAGAACTGCTGTCCCGCTTGCAATCCCAGCAGCAAAACCTGAAAACGTTCACAAGCTCGACACCGACCGGCGGGGGGAAGTTGCTCGGCGATATACAATCTGTAAACAAAGAAATTATAGATGTAATACAGAGATAAGAAATGTGGTAGTTAGGAATTAGTTTAATATTTGTTTTATCGGAGCTTCAGTTCACATGTAAGCTTTGGCAATGTTAGGCAGTCTCCAGAAGTAAGCAGCAACGGCAGCGGCAGCTATATAAACTACTTGCCAATATAAACTACCTGCCAATATAACTACCTACCAATATAAACTACCTACCAATATAAACTACCTACCAAGGTAGCCAATATAAGTAGTCGGCAACAATAGTGGCATTCCCCGGTGGTTCTGGGGCATCCACGTATGGCATTCCCCGGTGGTTCTGGGGCATCCACGTATGGCATTCCCCGGTGGTTCTGGGGCATCCACGTATGGCATTCCCCGGTGGTTCTGGGGCATCCACGTATGGCATTCCCCGGTGGTTCTGGGGCATCCACGTATGGCATTCCCCGGTGGTTCTGGGGCATCCACATATGGCATTCCCCGGTGGTTCTGGGGCATCCACGTCTGGCATTCCCCGGTGGTTCTGGGGCATCCACGTCTGGCATTCCCCGGTGGTTCTGGGGCATCCACGTCTGGCATTCCCCGGTGGTTCGGGGCATCCACCAGTATGGCATTCCCCGGTGGTTCTGGGGCATCCACGTATGGCATTCCCCGTATGGTTCTGGGGAATCCACGTATGGCATTCCCCCGTTGGTTCTGATGGCATCCACGTATAGGTGCATTCCCCGGTGGTTTCTGGGGCATCACCGTATGGCATTCCCCGGTGGTTTATCTCTGGGCCATTCCACGTATGGCATTCCCCGGTGGTTCTGGGTCATCCCACAGTATGGCATTCCCCGGTGGTTCTGGGTCATCCACGTAGGGCATTCCCGGTGGTTCTGGGGCATCCACGTATATGCAATCCCGTGGTGGTTCTGGGGCATCCACGTCTGGCATTCCCTGGTGGTTCTGGGGCATCCACATATGGCATTCCCCGGTGGTTCTGGGGCATCCACGTCTGGCATTCCCCGGTGGTTCTGGGGCATCCACGTCTGGCATTCCCCGGTGGTTCTGGGGCATCCACGTATGGCATTCCCCGGTGGTTCTGGGGCATCCACGTCTGCCTTCCTTTGGCATTATCATAAAATTATAAATAGAGTATGAACGCCTGGATTTCCCTACATCTCTGTTGTACCGGCAGTGGGTACCAGCAGGGGTGAACGGTTGCTACATCTCTGTTGTACCGGCAGTGGGTACCAGCAGGGGTGAACGGTTCGGTTCCATATCCCATAGTTTTGTTGCATTGTACATGGGGTGTGAAACCAAACCATTTGGGCCAGAGTTTATAAAACTTTTCTCAAATCTCGAATTCATTCTTCTGATT
>CM026400.1:55914528-55931985 GCA_014843695.1 Archivesica marissinica
AAGGGGGTTTGTAGATGAAGCGTGGACAAGGGGGTTTGCAGATAAAGTGTGGACAAGGGGGTTTGCAGATGAAGCGTGTACAAGGGGGTTTGTAGATGAAGCGTGGACAAGGGGGTTTGTGATGAAGTGTGGACAAGGGGGTTTGTGATGAAGTGTGGACAAGGGGTTATGAAGCGTGGACAAGGGGTTTTGTAGATGAAGCGTGGACAAGGGGCTATGAAGCGTGGACAAGGGGTTATGAAGCATGGACAAGGAGTTTTGTAGATGAAGTGTGACAAGGGGTTTGTAGATGAAGCGTGGACAAGGGGGTTTGTAGATGAAGTGTGGACAAGGGGGTTTGTAGATGAACGTGGACAAGGGGGTTTGTAGATGAAGCGTGGACAAGGGGGTTTTGTAGATGAAGCGCGGACAAGGGGTTTTGTAGATGAAGCGTGGACAAGGGGGTTTGTAGATGAAACGCGGACAAGGGGGTTTGTAGATGAAGCGTGGACAAGGGGGTTGTAGATGAAGCGGACAAGGGGGTTTGTAGATGAAGCGCGGACAAGGGGTTTGTAGATGAAGCGTGGACAAGGGGGTTGTAGATGAAGCGGACAAGGGGGTTTGTAGATGAAGCTGGACAGGGGGTTTGTAGATGAAGCGTGGACAAGGGGGTTTGTAGATGAAGCTGGACAAGGGGGTTTGTAGATGAAGCGTGGACAAGGGTTTGTAGATGAAGTCGGACAAGGGTTTGTGATGAAGCGTGGACAAGGGGGTTTGTGATGAAGTGTGGACAAGGGGGTTTGTGATGAAGTGTGGACAAGGGGGTTTGTGATGAAGTGGACAAGGGGTTTGTGATGAAGCGTGGACAAGGGGTTTTGTAGTGTTGGACAAGGGGGTTTTGTGATGAAGTGTGGACAAGGGGGTTTGTGATGAAGTGGACAAGGGGGTTTGTGATGAAGTGTGGACAAGGGGGTTTGTAGTGAAGTGTGGACAAGGGGGTTTGTGATGAAGCGTGGACAAGGGGTTTGTGATGAAGTGTGGACAAGGGGTTTGTTGTGATGAAGCGTGGACAAGGGGTTTGTGATGAAGTGTGGACAAGGGGTTTGTGATGAAGTGTGGACAAGGGGGTTTGTGATGAAGCGTGGACAAGGGGTTTTGTGATGAAGTGTGGACAAGGGGTTTTGTGATGAAGCGTGGACAAGGGTTTAGATGAAGCGTGGACAGGGGTATGTATGAAGCGTGGACAAGGGGTTATGAAGTGTGGACAAGGGGTTTTGTAGATGAAGTGTGGACAAGGGGTTATGAAGCATGGACAAGGGGTTATGAAGCGTGGACAAGGGGCTATGAAGCGTGGACAAGGGGTTATGAAGCATGGACAAGGAGTTATGAAGCGTGGACAAGGGGTATGTAGATAAGTGCGTGGACCAGGGGTTTTGTAGATGAACGCGGACAAGGGGTTTTGTAGATGAAGCGCGGACAAGGGGTTTTGTAGATGAAGCGTGGACAAGGGGTCTGTAGATGAATGTGGACAAGGGGGTTGTAGATGAAGTGGGACAAGGGTCTATAGATGAAGCGCGGACAGGGGTTTGTAGATGAAGCATGGGACAAGGGGGTTTGTAGATGAAGCGCGGACAAGGGGTTTTGTAGATGAAATGTGGACAAGGGGGTCTGTAGATGAAACGTGGACAAGGGGGTATGTAGGTGAAGCGTGGACAAGGGGGTCTGTAGATAAAGTTTGGACAAGGGTGTTTGTAGATGAATTGTGGACAAGGGGTTCTGTAGATGAAGTGTGGACAAGGGGTTTGTAGATGAAGTGTGGACAAGGGGGTTTGTAGATGAAACGCGGACAATGGGGTTTGTAGATGAAGCGCGGATAAGGGGTTTTGTAGATGAAGTGTGGACAAGGGGGTCTGTAGATGAAGTGTGGACAAGGGGGTTTGTAGATGAAGTGTGGACAAGGGGGTCTATAGATGAAGCGCGGACAAATGGGTTTGTAGATGAAGCATGGACAAGTGGGTTTGTAGATGAAGCGCGGACAAGGGGGTTTGTAGATGAAGCGTGGACAAGGGGGTTTGTAGATGAAGCGCGGACAAGGGGGTTTGTAGATGAAGCGTGGACAAGGGGGTTTAGATGAAGTGTGGACAAGGGGGTTAGATGAAGCGCGGACAAGGGGTTTGTAGATGAAGTGGACAAGGGGGTTTGTAGATGAACGCGGACAAGGGGGTTTGTAGATGAGTGTGGACAAGGGGGTTTGTAGATGAATCGGGACAAGGGGTTGTAGATGAAGCGGGAAAGGGGGTTTGTAGATGAACGGGACAGGGGGTTTGTAGATGAAGCGTGGACAAGGGGGTTTGTAGATGAAACGCGGACAAGGGGGTTTGTAGATGAAGCGTGGACAAGGGGATTTGTAGATGAAACGCGGACAAGGGGATTTGTAGATGAAACGTGGACAAGGGGGTTTGTAGATGAAGCGTGGACAAGGGGATTTGTAGATGAAACGCGGACAAGGGGATTTGTAGATGAAGCGTGGACAAGGGGGTTTGTAGATGAAGGTGGACAAGGGGGTTGTAGATGAAGGTGGACAAGGGGGTTGTAGATGAAGCGTGGACAAGGGGTTTGTAGATGAAGGGGACAAGGGGTTTGTAGATGAAGGGGACAAGGGGTTTGTAGATGGGGGGGGGTTTGTGTGTGGGGGGGTTGTGTGGGGGGGGGGTTTGTAGATGAAGCGCGGACAAGGGGGTTTGTAGATGAAACGCGGACAGGGGGTTTGTAGATGAAGCGTGGACAAGGGGATTTGTAGATGAACGTGGACAAGGGGATTGTAGATGAACGGACAGGGGTTTGTAGATGAAGCGTGGACAAGGGGGTTTGTAGATGAAGGTGGACAAGGGGTTTGTGTGGTGGGGGTTTGTTGGGTGGGGGGATTTGTAGATGAACGCGGACAAGGGGATTTGTAGATGAAATCGGACAAGGGGGTTTGTAGATGAAGCGTGGACAAGGGGGGTTTGTAGATGAAGCGTGGACAAGGGGGTTTGTAGATGAAATGCGGAAAAGGGTGTTTGTAGATGAAGCGTGGACAAGGGGGGTTTGTAGATGTAATGCGGACAAGGGGGTTTGTAGATGAAGCGCGGACAAGGGGTTTTGTAGATGAAATGTGGACAAGGGGGTCTGTAGATGAAACGTGGACAAGGGGTATGTAGGTGAAGCGTGGACAAGGGGGTCTGTAGATAAAGTTTGGACAAGGGTGTTTGTAGATGAATTGTGGACAAGGGGTTCTGTAGATGAAGTGGGACAAGGGTTTGTAGATGAAGTGTGGACAAGGGGTTTGTAGATGAAACGCGGACAATGGGGTTTGTAGATGAAGCGCGGATAAGGGGTTTTGTAGATGAAGTGTGGACAAGGGGTCTGTAGATGAAGTGTGGACAAGGGGGTTTGTAGATGAAGTGTGGACAAGGGGGTCTATAGATGAAGCGCGGACAAATGGGTTTGTAGATGAAGCGTGGACAGGGGGTTTGTAGATGAAGCGCGGACAAGGGGGTTTGTAGATGAAGCGTGGACAAGGGGGTTTGTAGATGAAGTGCGGACAAGGAGGTTTGTAGATGAATGTGGACAAGGGGGTTATAGATGAAGCGTGGACAAGGGGGTTTGTAGATGAAGCGTGGACAAGGGGTTTGTAGATGAAGTGTGGACAAGGGGTTTGTAGATGAAGCGCGGACAAGGGGGTTTGTAGATGAAGTGTGGACAAGGGGGTTTGTAGATGAATCGCGGACAAGGGGTTTTGTAGATGAAGCGCGGACAAGGGGGGTTTGTAGATGAACGCGGACAAGGGGGTTTGTAGATGAAGCGTGGACAAGGGGGTTTGTAGATGAAACGCGGACAAGGGGTTTGTAGATGAAGCGTGGACAAGGGGATTTGTAGATGAACGCGGACAAGGGGATTTGTAGATGAAACGTGGACAAGGGGGTTTGTAGATGAAGCGTGGACAAGGGGTTTGTAGATGAAACGCGGACAAGGGGATTTGTAGATGAAGCGTGGACAAGGGGTTTGTAGATGAAGCGTGGACAAGGGGATTTGTAGATGAAGCGTGGACAAGGGGGTTTGTAGATGAAGCGTGGACAAGGGGATTTGTAGATGAAACGCGGACAAGGGGATTTGTAGATGAAACTCGGACAAGGGGGTTTGTAGATAAGCGTGGACAAGGGGGGTTTGTAGATGAAGCGTGGACAAGGGGGTTTGTAGATGAAACGCGGACAAGGGTGTTTGTAGATGAAGCGTGGACAAGGGGGTTTGTAGATGAAACGCGGACAAGGGGTTTGTAGATGAAGCGCGGACAAGGGGTTTTGTAGATGAAATGTGGACAAGGGGGTCTGTAGATGAAACGTACAAGGGGCTATGTAGGTGAAGCGTGGACAAGGGGGTCTGTAGATAAAGATTGGACAAGGGGGTTTGTAGATGAATTGTGGACAAGGGGTTCTGTAGATGAAGTGTGGACAAGGGTTTGTAGATGAAGTGTGGACAAGGGGGTTTGTAGATGAAGCGCGGACAATGGGGTTTGTAGATGAAGCGCGGATAAGGGGTTTTGTAGATGAAGTGTGGACAAGGGTCTGTAGATGAAGTGGACAAGGGGTTTGTAGATGAAGTGTGGACAAGGGGGTTTGTAGATGAAGTGTGGACAAGGGGGTTTGTAGATGAAGCGTGGACAAGGGGGTTTGTAGATGAAGCGTGGACAAGGGGGTTTGTAGATGAAGTGTGGACAAGGGGGTGTAGATGAAGCGTGGACAAGGGGTTTGTAGATGAAGCGCGGACAAGGGGTTTTGTAGATGAAGCGTGGACAAGGGGTTTTGTAGATGAAGCGTGGACAAGGGGTTTGTATGTGAAGCGTGGACAAGGGGTTTGTAGATGAAGCGTGGACAAGGGGTTTTGTAGATGAAGTGTGGACAAGGGGTTGTAGATGAAGCGTGGACAAGGGGGTTTGTAGATGAAGCGTGGACAAGGGGGTTGTAGATGAAGCGTGGACAAGGGGTTTGTAGATGAATTTGGACAAGGGGTTGTAGATGAAGCGTGGACAAGGGGTTTGTAGATGAAGTGCGTGGACAAGGGGTTTTGTAGATGAACGCGGACAAGGGGTTTTGTAGATGAAGCGCGGACAAGGGGTTTTGTAGATGAAGCGTGGACAAGGGGTCTGTAGATGAATGTGGACAAGGGGGTTTGTAGATGAAGTGGGACAAGGGTTTGTAGATGAAGCGCGGACAGGGGTTTGTAGATGAAGCATGGACAAGGGGGTTTGTAGATGAAGCGTGGACAAGGGGGTTTGTAGATGAAGCGTGGACAAGGGGGTTTGTAGATGAAGCGTGGACAAGGGGTTTGTAGATGAAGCGTGGACAAGGGGTTTGTAGATGAGCGCGGACAAGGGGTTTGTAGATGAAACCGGACAAGGGGGTTTGTAGATGAAGCGTGGACAAGGGGTTTGTAGATGAAGCGTGGACAAGGGGTTTGTAGATGAAATGGGACAGGGGTTTGTAGATGAAGCGTGGACAAGGGGGTTTGTAGATGTAATGCGGACAAGGGGTTTGTAGATGAAGTCGGACAAGGGGTTTGTAGATGAAGCGTGGACAAGGGGGTCTGTATATGAACGCGGACAAGGGGTTTGTAGATGCGTGGACAAGGGGGTCTGTAGATGAAGTTTGGACAGGGTGTTTTGGTAGATGAAGTGTGGACATGGGGTTTGTAGATGAAGTGTGGACAAGGGGTTTGTAGATGAAGCGTGGACAAGGGGGTTTGTAGATGAAGTGCGGACAGGAGGGTTTGTAGATGAAGTGTGGACAAGGGGGTCTATAGATGAAGCGTGGACAAGGGGTTTGTAGATGAAGCGCGGACAAGGGGGTTTGTAGATGAAGCGTGGACAAGGGGGATTGTAGATGAATGCGGATAAGGTGGTTTGTATATGAAGCGCAGACAAGGGGGTTTGTAGATGAAGCGTGGACAAGGAGGGTTTGTAGATGAAGCGCTGACAAGGGTGGTTGTAGATGAAGTGCGGACAGGAGGGTTTGTAGATGAAGCGTGGACAAGGGGGTTTGCAGATGAAGCGTGGACAAGGGGTTTTGTAGATGAAACGTGGACAAGGGATTTGTAGATGAAACGCGGACAAGGGGATTTGTAGATGAAACGCGGACAAGGGGGTTTGTAGATGAAGCGTGGACAAGGGGGGTTTGTAGGTGAAGCGTGGACAAGGGGGTCTGTAGATGAGCGTGGACAAGGGGGTATGTAGGTGAAGCCCGGACAAGGGGTTTTGTAGATGAAGTGGACAAGGGGGTCTGTAGATGAAGCGTGGACAAGGGGGTATGTAGGTGAAGCGTGGACAAGGGGTATGTAGGGTGAAGCGTGGACAAGAGGTTTTGTAGATGAAGTGTGGACAAGGGGGTCTGTAGATGAAGCGTGGACAAGGGGTTATGTAGATGAAGTGTGGACAAGGGGTTTTGTAGATGAAACGCGGACAAGGGTGTTTGTAGATGAAGCGCGGATAAGGGGTTTTGTAGATGAAGTGTGGACAAGGGGGTCTGTAGATGAAGTGTGGACAAGGGGGTTTGTAGATGAAGTGTGGACAAGGGGGTCTATAGATGAAGCGCGGACAAATGGGTTTGTAGATGAAGCATGGACAAGTGGGTTTGTAGATGAAGCGCGGACAAGGGGGTTTGTAGATGAAGCGTGGACAAGGGGGTTTGTAGATGAAGCGCGGACAAGGGGGTTTGTAGATGAAGCGTGGACAAGGGGGTGCAGAATCGCAACATTGCAAGAAGCTGTATGTACCTATTCGTTGATGATTAGATCTTTAAGAGATTGTTTATGTCAGTCTTGTATTATATACTTACTCAAACTGTGGGCAGTTGTTGAAGTTTGTACAGTTCCTGGGATGAGACATGTAGACAGGTTTCTTATACGTTTGTGACACCTCGACGGGCCTTGATACCACCTTCTCCGCGGTGCACACGTGTCGCCTGAAATAATTGTGTTTATTTATTTAATTTTATTAACGTCGCTACCTGTTGCCAATTGTAGTGAGGGGCAGTTTATCTAACAACACCATTCCTGGGCAGGCTCCAGTGGTACAGCATCGACACGAGACCTCGGTTTAAAGTCACATCTGAAAGACTGTTAATGTTATTAGGGTCAGACGGGGGATCGAACCTGTGATCCCTAGATTCACAGTACACCGTGTTAACCACTATCCGTCTGTATAAACGTATATATACGTGAAACGGGTAGTGTCGATAAATAAACATAAAACACACACACACACACTCGAAATCCTGTTTGCCAAACATAAGAAAAAAACATTTCGTTTTTAATAATACAACTAACCCAATTGTGTAAAGGAATGTAAGACACGCTTATCCATTACGAGTTCGGAAATTCCCACTTCACCAAACCATTATACGTGCGTAAGTGATTGGTTATATCCATGTCATGACCGATATCCGATGGGCCAATCCAAATGCAGTGAATGTCCCACTACTCGCCCAAATGCGGTGTCTAGTATAAATAAACCTAATGATGGATTGACTGGTTGATTGATTGATTGATTGATTGATTGATTGATTGATTGAATGTCCCCTGGACTGGGAATCCAGCGATCGCAGGTTCGATCCCTCGTCTGACCATAATAAAATTAACAGTCTTTCAGATGGGACTTTAAACCGAGGTCTCATGTCGGTGCTTTACACCGTGCACGTAAAAGAACCAGAGTAGACTCTGGAATGGGTCTCTGTCTGTAGCATTGAATTATCTTCCCAACAATCTAAAATGACTAATCTCTTAAGGAGGCATCGATCATATGGGCAACCGGCAGCGACGATCAATGAACGTTAAACACACAGAATTTCCCAGAATATGTAATGTTTGAATTCAGTTATGAATATAAATTGCTACAATGTCACAGCATTTAGAAAAGTGTGTATGTTTGTAATTTTAAAGAAATTGTACAACATTTTAGCTGAATATAATTGTATGATATCAGTAAATATGCAACTAGAGCATTTTGCAAACATTCCATGTTTCCTTCTGTAAACGGTCCCTTTTACGGCCACATTCCCACTCATTGTCAACTCACAGCAGTAATAATGGTTCCGGTTTCTTCGCTTGGGCCCTCGTTGCTACCGGATCAGGGTAGAAGCCGCATCCCGCGTCTCCATCGATGATCAGGCTAAAAACAGCTGCCAGCTATCCGCCGTTAAAAGAGATGTGTTTTTTATAAAAAAGATAAATGAAAACGTTTTAGAAAAGTTGTATATGTACGTTTCAAACCTAAACATGAGATTATTGAGATACAGTGCAGCCTTATCACTCAGTAACTTACATATTTATCAACTATTTATTTGACAGTGTGACGGGTTTACTCGTGTGATCTTATCTAATCTATGAAAGTGGATTTGCCATGTCTGTAAACTGAACGCCGACATAATTGTTCCACTTAGCGAAAACATATTTCAATGGCCCGAGGTAAATAAGAACTGTTTTTTTTTCTGGGAAAATGTTAAATTTTTGGCTTAGTATGTGATTTAATTTTGAAAGCTCGCTTTTCACCAATGCAACCCGGGTTCGATCCTCGGACCGGGAAGTATGTGAAATGGTACGTTGGTCGCCAGATCAGGTGGGTTTTCTCCGGGTACTTCGGTTTCCTCCCACACGAATGCCCACATTTTCATCCGCGCCAACGAGAGTGATTAATATAAGTTGCTAAGTCGTTGTAAAATAAATAAAGTTTAACCTTTTAATTTTGAAAGGTAAAAATAGAATATTATACCATTCTTATTGAGCGCCCTTATCATTTAAAGATTACACGTTCAAAAGTGATTTACATAAACGTGTAACATAATACACATATAACAATAAAAATCGAAAGATTACAAAATGTAGAATGCAGGGTTAAAAACATGTGATAACAGTACGGGGAAAATATATAATTTCGATTTATACTTGTTTTAAATAGTACACTTAAACTGATGAGGAACCTACTTAAAATATGGAGTGTACATTATATACACAAACTAAGAAATATTCGAGAATCTTAACTGTTATTGAAACCAATGATCTACAAGATCACATGGGTCTCGTCTAGGACCCATGACGCATATGAGACATGCTATGACTATACCAAATGCCTCTAATGACCTCTCCTAGAAAGTGAAACATTGTATTATATATTAAACTTGAAACATTATATTAGATATTAAACTTGAAACATTGTATTATATATTAAACTTAAAACATTGTATTATATATTAAACTTGAAACATTGTATTATATATTAAACTTGAAACATTGTATTATATATTAAACTTGAAACATTGTATTATATATTAAACTTGAAACGTGAAACATTGTATTATATATTAAACTTGAAACTTGAAACATTGTATTATATATTAAACTTGAAACATTGTATTATATATTAACTTGAAACATTGTATTATATAAAACTTGAAACGTGAACATTGTATTATTATTAACTTGAAACATTGTATTATATATTAAACTTGAAACATTGTATTATATATTAAACTTGAAACTTGAAACATTGTATTATATATTAAACTTGAAACATTGTATTATATATTAAACTTGAAACATTGTATTATATATTAAACTTGAAACATTGTATTATATATTAAACTTGAAACATTGTATTATATATTAAACTTGAAACATTGTATTATATATTAACTTGAAATGTGAAACATTGTATTATATATTAAACTTGAAACTTAAACATTGTATTATATATTAAACTTGAAACTTGAAACATTGTATTATATATTAAACTTGAAACATTGTATTATATATTAAACTTGAAACATTGTATTATATATTAAACTTGAAACATTGTATTATATATTAAACTTGAAACATTGTATTATATATTAACTTGAAACGTGAAACATTGTATTATATATTAAACTTGAAACGTGAAACATTGTATTATATATTAAACTTGAAACATTGTATTATATATTAAACTTGAAACGTGAAACATTGTATTATATATTAAACTTGAAACATTGTATTATATATTAAACTTGAAACGTGAAACATTGTATTATATATTAAACTTGAAACATTGTATTATATATTAAACTTGAAACGTGAAACATTGTATTATATATTAAACTTGAAACATTGTATTATATATTAAACTTGAAACGTGAAACATTGTATTATATATTAAACTTGAAACTTGAAACATTGTATTATATATTAAACTTGAAACATTGTATTATATATTAACTTGAAATGTGAAACATTGTATTATATATTAAACTTGAAACATTGTATTATATATTAAACTTGAAACTTGAAACATTGTATAATATATTAAACTTGAAACATTGTATTATATATTAAACTTGAAACATTGTATTATATATTAAACTTGAAACATTGTATTATATATTAAACTTGAAACATTGTATTATATATTAACTTGAAACGTGAAACATTGTATTATATATTAAACTTGAAACATTGTATTATATATTAAACTTGAAACATTGTATTTATATTTAAACTTGAAACATTGTATTATATATTAAACTTGAAACGTGATTGTATTATATATTAAACTTGAAACATTGTATATATATTAAACTTGAAACATTGTATTATATATTAAACTTGAAACTTGAAACATTGTATTATATATTAAACTTGAAACATTGTATTATATATTAAACTTGAAACATTGTATTATATATTAAACTTGAAACAAACATTGTATTATATATTAAACTTGAAACTTGAAACATTGTATTATATATTAAACTTGAAACTTGAAACATTGTATTATATATTAAACTTGAAACATTGTATTATATATTAAACTTGAAACTTGAAACATTGTATTATATATTAAACTTGAAACTTGAAACATTGTATTATATATTAAACTTGAAACATTGTATTATATATTAAACTTGAAACATTGTATTATATATTAAACTTGAAACTTGAAACATTGTATTATATATTAAACTTGAAACATTGTATTACATATTAAACTTGAAACTTGAAACATTGTATTATATATTAAACTTGAAACATTGTATTATATATTAAACTTGAAACTTGAAACATTGTATTATATATTAAACTTGAAACTTGAAACATTGTATTATATATTAAACTTGAAACATTGTATTATATATTAAACTTGAAACTTGAAACATTGTATTATATATTAAACTTGAAACATTGTATTATATATTAAACTTGAAACATTGTATTATATATTAAACTTGAAAAGTGAAACATTGTATTATATATTAAACTTGAAACATTGTGTTATATATTAAACTTGAAAGAGTATATTAGATACTAAACTTGAAACATTGTATTAGATACTAAACTTGAAACATTGTGTTATATATTAAACTTGAAACATTATACTATCTATTAAACTTGAAACGTATACTATTATGACCAAATCCCAACCGACTGGTCAGCAGTTTATAGTATCAATCTATTGTGCTATTGCTGAAAGTTTTGCATATTGAATAGATCAACTTTATGATTGTGTCTCAGTACTATAGATGTGCACAGTAACCCTGTGAATCGTATATATTATAGCAAGATGTACCCAGTACACCCTGTGAATCGTATATAGTATAGCAAGATGTACCCAGTACACCCTGTGAATCGTATATATTATAGCAAGATGTACCCAGTACACCCTGTGAATCGTATATATTATAGCAAGAAGTACCCAGTACACCCTGTGACGCGTATATATTATAGCAAGATGTACCCAGTACACCCTGTGACGCGTATATATTATAGCAAGATGTACCCAGTACACCCTGTGAATCGTATATATTATAGTAACATGTACCCAGTACACCCTGTGAAGGGTATATATTATTGTAAGATGATATTTGTAGCACTACTATAGATGTACCCAGTAACCCTATGAAGGGTATTATAGTAAGATGATATCTGTGTGTTTCAGTGTAAGGTAATATAATTAATTACTCAACTCGGCTCAATTAACCAACGTCATCAAGCATTATAAATCAATCATATACATGTATGTACATATCACCATGAAATAACTCATTAATAAGTACTGCTACACGAGACTAAGCATTATAGATCAATCATATACATGTATGTACATATCACCATGAAATAACTCATTAATAAGTACTGCTACACGAGACTAAGCATTATAAATCAAGCATATACATGTATGTACATATCATCATCAAATAACTCATTAATAGGTACTACTACACGAGACTAAGCATTCTAAATCAATCATATACATGTATGTACATATCACCATGAAATAACTCATTAATAAGTACTGCTACACGAGACTAAGCATTATAAATCAAGCATATACATGTATGTACATATCATCATCAAATAACTCATTAATAGGTACTACTACACGAGACTAAGCATTATAAATCAATCATATACATGTATGTACATATCACCATGAAATAACTCATTAATAAGTACTGCTACACGAGACTAAGCATTCTAAATCAATCATATACATGTATGTACATATCACCATGAAATAACTCATTAATAAGTACTGCTACACGAGACTAAGCATGCATACATTTTATATTTTAACGAACAATGATAATTGGCAAGTTGAATAAGCTTGGGTCGTTTTCTTGACAATGCTTTAAACCACAGGAACTGCATACTGAATGCATTAAACCAAAGGAACTGCATACTGAATGCATTAAACCATAGGAACTGCATACTGAATGCATTAAACCAAAGGAACTGCATACTGAATGCATTAAACCAAAGGAACTGCATACTGAATGCATTAAACCAAAGGAACTGCATACTGAATGCATTAAACCAAAGGAACTGCATACTGAATGCTTTAAACCGCAGGACCTCCATACTGAATGCTTTAAACCACAGGAACTGCATACTGAATGCTGTAAACCACAGGAACTGCATACTGAATGCTTTAAACCGCATGACCTCCATACTGAATGCTTTAAACCACAGGAACTGCATACTGAATGCTGTAAACCACAGGAACTGCATACTGAATGCTTTAAACCACAGGAACTGCATACTGAATGCTTTAAACCACAGGAACTGCATACTGAATGCATTAAACCATAGGAACTGCATACTGAATGCATTAAACCATAGGAACTGCATACTGAATGCGTTAAACCACAGGAACGGCATACTAAATGCTTTATCTTCTTAATTACACCAAATCACCTACTCGAATGTTCATCTTCTATATTAAATTAGAATCAAGTCAAAGCACATTTGATTCTCTCATTTCACAGGCATACATGAAAGAATGAGGCTTACGGTAACAAATATTTATGCATCTTCTATATTAAATTACAGTAGCAATATTTCAGCTATAGTTTACATTGCATAATTAGTTTTCTTTTATAAATCATCTTAGTTTCCTGCATGGCTGTTGTCTTATTCTTTTATTATGTAGCTTCTTATGTTCATCTTATGTCTAATTTTACTGTTCGACTAAATAAGCATGTTCTGTTAAGTGTCCAATTTAATTCAAATTTTTATTTCCCATAGCTGTTTTACTCTTGTTATTCATATACACATGTTGTTATATAGTCGGTTATAAACGCTCATCAGAGCTTATGTTATTTGTGATATGTCTTGCCCACTCAAATACAATTTATCTTATCTTATCTTAATACGATAGCTTTATTGGTCACTTGTTTATTTGTATATAATTGTATGTATATATTATGACTGTTTATTTGTATATAATTGTATGTATATATTATGACTGTTTATTTGTATATAATTGTATGTATATGTTATGACTGTTTATTGGTATATAATTATATGTATATATTATGACATCCGTGGTCCAGTGGTAGAGCGTCGGATCTGGAATATATCGTCACGGGTTCGATACTCGGTCAGGCCACGTATGTAGTATCATTGAGCAAGGCACCTCACACACGTTGCTTAGTACTGGTTAACCACTTAGGTCGGCTAAGCCTGCCCAGGAAAACATGTATACGTCCCCGCAAGGGGTTTGACATTATGGAACATACATACCATACCATATCATACCACACCACACCACACCACACCACACCACACCACACCACACCACACCACACCACACCACACACACACACACACACACACACACACACACACATACATACATACATACATATGACTGTGTAGGTCATGAATAAACTTATGTTCTGTTCTATTCTGTGAAACAAAAAAACTGTACATTGCTTGTATATTGTTTGTATATTGTTTGTATATTGTTTGTATATTGTTTGTATATTGTTTGTATATTGCTTGTATATTGTTTGTATATTGTTTGTACATTGCTTGTATATTGTTTGTATATTGTTTGTATATTGTTTGTATATTGTTTGTATATTGCTTGTATATTGTTTGTATATTGCTTGTATATTGTTTGTATATTGTTTGTATATTGTTTGTATATTGCTTGGCTAATCGAAGAATCGATGTAACACATGTTCCTCACTGATATTACAATTAGGTGTATGTTTCAACCAGAGATGTACACATGTTCCTCACTGATATTACAATTAGGTATATGTTTCAACCAGAGATGTACACATCAGATAAACATCAAACGAAGATACAGTGCTTCCTTTTACATGTCTCGCCTTAGATGTGCATTTTAAAGATAAACTTCCAAGCTTCGTTAAAATAAACATATGAAATAAAAGCATCTGTCAATGTGACAGCTGGAACGCTCACGATGCTAGTTAGTTCTCGAGCAGCTGGTCTCCGTTCTAGGTATTGTATCATATCGCAAACTTGTTAATGCAAAAACAATATTAGAAATTTAATATATTATTTGATCAATTTCAGACCAAAACACGTTTAACCCTATTTAGTGTCCCCGTATTAGGTGTGTCAGGGGTCGGGGAACCATCCCATACACATATGTGTACATTATATAGACAAAGGTCGTGAACGAACATAACACTACAACAACAGTTAAGAAAATAAAAACACAGCGTGCACACAAAACAGTGCAAATACGAAACGCACACATCAAACACAATGATGAAGACGGGGGTGGGGAGCGGGGGTGTTATATTTCGACATGGTATTGTCTATGTACTGTACAGGTTGAGTAGAAGTGGTTACGGTCGTTGCATTCAAATCACTGGCCCCTCAACGTTGTAGGTTAGAATCCTACTGGGGTGTCGAATTATTTCATGTGAGGAAGTTATCCAGCTAGCTTGCGGAAGGTCGGTGGGTCTACCCGGGAAGCTATCCAGCTAGCTTGCGGAAGGTCGGTGGGTCTACCCGGGAAGCCATCCAGCTAGCTTGTGGAAGGTCGGTGGTTCTACCCGGGAAGCCATCCAGCTAGCTTGTGGAAGGTCGGTGGTTCTACCCGGGAAGCCATCCAGCTAGCTTGCGGAAGGTCGGTGGGTCTACCCGGGAAGTCATCCAGCTAGCTTGCGGAAGGTCGGTGGGTCTACCCGGGAAGCCATCCAGCTAGCTTGCGGAAGGTCGGTGGGTCTACCCGGGAAGCCATCCAGCTAGCTTGCGGAAGGTCGGTGGGTCTACCCGGGAAGTCATCCAGCTAGCTTGCGGAAGGTCGGTGGGTCTACCCGGGAAGCCATCCAGCTAGCTTGCGGAAGGTCGGTGGGTCTACCCGGGAAGCCATCCAGCTAGCTTGCGGAAGGTCGGTGGGTCTACCCGGGAAGCCATCCAGCTAGCTTGCGGAAGGTCGGTGGGTCTACCCGGGAAGCCATCCAGCTAGCTTGCGGAAGGTCGGTGGGTCTACCCGGGTGCCCGCCCGTGCCTGAAAATGTATCCAGCTAGCTTGCGGAAGGTCGGTGGGTCTACCCGGGTGCCCGCCAAAACTAGCTGGATAGTCGCCATATAACCTAAGCTATTGGTGCGACCAATATACCAAAACAAACAAAACTAGCTGGATAGTCGCCATATAACCTAAGCTATTGGTGCGACCAATATACCAAAACAAACAAAACTAGCTGGATAGTCGCCATATAACCTAAGCTATTGGTGCGACCAATACACCAAAACAAACAAAACTAGCTGGATAGTCACAATATAACCTAAGCTATTGGTGCGACCAATATACCAAAACAAAACTAGCTGGATAGTCGCCATATAACCTAAGCTATTGGTGCGACCAATATACCAAAACAAAACTAGCTGGATAGTCACAATATAACCTAAGCTATTGGTGCGACCAATATACCAAAACAAAACTAGCTGGATAGTCACCATATAACCTAAGCTATTGGTGCGACCAATATACCAAAACAAACAAAACTAGCTGGATAGTCGCCATATAACCTAAGCTATTGGTGCGACCAATATACCAAAACAAACAAAACTAGCTGGATAGTCGCCATATAACCTAAGCTATTGGTGCGACCAATATACCAAAACAAACAAAACTAGCTGGATAGTCGCCATATAACCTAAGCTATTGGTGCGACCAATATACCAAAACAAAACTAGCTGGATAGTCACAATATAACCTAAGCTATTGGTGCGACCAATATACCAAAACAAAACTAGCTGGATAGTCGCCATATAACCTAAGCTATTGGTGCGACCAATACACCAAAACAAAACTAGCTGGATAGTCGCCATATAACCTAAGCTATTGGTGCGACCAATACACCAAAACAAACAAAACTAGCTGGATAGTCACAATATAACCTAAGCTATTGGTGCGACCAATATACCAAAACAAAACTAGCTGGATAGTCACAATATAACCTAAGCTATTGGTGTGACCAATATACCAAAACAAAACTAGCTGGATAGTCACAATATAACCTAAGCTATTGGTGCGACCAATATACCAAAACAAAACTAGCTGGATAGTCGCCATATAACCTAAGCTATTGGTGCGACCAATACACCAAAACAAACAAAACTAGCTGGATAGTCACAATATAACCTAAGCTATTGGTGCGACCAATATACCAAAACAAAACTAGCTGGATAGTCGCCATATAACCTAAGCTATTGGTGCGACCAATATACCAAAACAAACAAAACTAGCTGGATAGTCACAATATAACCTAAGCTATTGGTGCGACCAATATACCAAAACAAACAAAACTAGCTGGATAGTCACAATATAACCTAAGCTATTGGTGCGACCAATATACCAAAACAAAACTAGCTGGATAGTCGCCATATAACCTAAGCTATTGGTGCGACCAATTCACCAAAACAAACAAAACTAGCTGGATAGTCACAATATAACCTAAGCTATTGGTGCGACCAATATACCAAAACAAAACTAGCTGGATAGTCGCCATATAACCTAAGCTATTGGTGCGACCAATACACCAAAACAAAACTAGCTGGATAGTCGCCATATAACCTAAGCTATTGGTGCGACCAATATACCAAAACAAAACTAGCTGGATAGTCGCCATATAACCTAAGCTATTGGTG
>CM026400.1:55932985-55986011 GCA_014843695.1 Archivesica marissinica
TTACATTGCATCGTGATTACTGGTAACTGGACATATACACGTGCATTAACCGCTATGTACATTATTTCACTTTACATTGCATCGTGATTACTGGTAACTGGACATATACACGTGCATTAACCGCTATGTACATTATTTCACTTTACATTGCATCGTGATTACTGGTAACTGGACATATACACGTGCATTAACCGCTATGTACATTATTTCACTTTACATTGCATCGTGATTACTGGTAACTGGACATATACACGTGCATTAACCGCTATGTACATTATTTCACTTTACATTGCATCGTGATTACTGGTAACTGGACATATACATTATAAACATTCGTTATTATTTTAAGCATTATTTATTTTTTAAATTAATTTGAGCAACATCTGATTACTCCAACTCGTTGGCACGGATGGAAGCCAACCTCGTGCGGTATGAAATCCGGAGTACCCGGAAAAACCCCCACTCCTATCCGACAACCGTATGTAATCTCGCATCATTCCCACGATGAGCACTGTAACCCGGCTGTAGTTGTGAGGAGCGCACGTGCTTACCAACCGCTGCGCGCGCTAATCTGTATAAGTTATGCATTATGTTGCTTTATGTACACGACTAATGCAGATAGCCTGGTTATGTAGATGAAATCATATGATAGAGCTCGTAATCTGAGACTGGTATCTTAAAGCCATGTTGTATGCAAGTAGCAGGGGTAGATTTGCATCAATAACGACAAGATACATGTTCCGAACAAATATAACAAGATATATGTTCCGAACAAATATAACAAGATATATGTTCCGAACAAATATAACAAGATACATGTTCCGAACAAATATAACAAGATATATGTTCCGAACAAATATAACAAGATACATGTTCCGAACAAATATAACAAGATACATGTTCGGAACAAATATAACAAGATACATGTTCCGAACAAATACAACAATGCGAAAGGATGCATATGTAAGAAATGTACATTTTAGCCAGGTTTCCATGAAGTGTACTTTATCAGCGCCGAGTTTGTCAGCTCTAGGTCAGATACCGCTATTGAAATCTCCATAGGCCACCATTATAACATACAATGCCATTATATGTTCCTCAAAAATAGTTTGGCACAAAAGACAGTAGTTTTCAACAGACTGACCTATGAGCCACAAGAAAATGTCAAATTTCAATGGGGTTGACCAACTTATTTCACACTAAAGGCACCCACCCCTACTCTGAAAGTAATTAGGTGATGAATGTTGCACTGCCAGCTGCATTTATAATATGGTGTTTATTTGTCACCAACTAGTATGCACATATTCTAAAGTGCGTGCGTGTTTTACGTTTATTTATCGTCGCTACCGGTTGCCCATATCAGCGACGCCTCCTGAAGAGATTAGTCATTTTAGATTTTTGGAGAATCGTGCAATGATACAGACATGGACCCATTCCAGAATCTCCTCTTGTTCTTTTACGTGCACGGTGTATAGAACCGACACGTGACCTCGGTTTAAAGTTCCATCTGAAAGACTGTTAATTTTATTAGGATCAGACGGGGGATCGAACCTGTGATCCCTGGATTAGGATCAGACGGGGGTCGGTTCTAAAGTATTCCAACATGGAACTCACATATTGCATTTTAATTTGTAGACGCCATGTTCACTATTGGTGATACCGCGCACTCAGACAATCAGTGCATGCATCAATTAGTGTTAATGGCTTGCCTACACTAACCAGACCTATCAATAACAGCGCTTCACATCCACTTATGTCGGTGCGTACGTGCTATGAAAGCCGTTACAATGTAAGCCAATATTACAAGCAACTTTTAGTAATATACGCTAGGTCAAAACATTGACCCACATTGCGGTGCGTACTGCCACAGTTATGAGCGACATATCTAATTTTTTATTACCTCCTTGGCATGTTTTTACGGTTGTCCCATAACCAGATGTTGCGGTATGCTAAATGTGATTTGATCAAAATCGTGTTAATTAACTGATGTTATACAAGTAAGTACCCATTGCATATACTGTAGGATATCTGTCGATATATAGTAATTTAATACTTACAAGAAACGATAGTGGAATAAAATTGCTAGCATGTTGTGCAAAGGAAACAACGATAAAAACATAGGACACACTTAATAGGACCTATCTACTTTAATGGAGTATGCAGGTGCAGTAACTGACCGATGTCTCTCATTAGAATACGTGTTGCTTGCCTATTCATAGCCAATTTCACTGGAAGTTCTGCACGTTACACAGTATAGTGTAGAACACAATCATGTCTTAACAGCAAACTATTGATCGCGGAGTAATACATCGGCGTGTCATCCATGCGTGAAGGCACGTGGTTTTCTTAGCGGGAAAGTAGGCAAATTCAAATTCGCATAGATATGTATGTTAAATTCGCATAGATATGTATGTTAAATTCGCATAGATGTGTATGTTAAATTCGCATAGATATGTATGTTAAATTCGCATAGATGTGTATGTTAAATTCGCATAGATGTGTATGTTAAATTCGCATAGATATGTATGTTAAATTCGCATAGATATTTATGTTAAATTCGCATAGATGTGTATGTTAAATTCGCATAGATATGTATGTTAAATTCGCATAGATATGTATGTTAAATTCGCATAGATATGTATGTTAAATTCGCATAGATATGTATGTTAAATTCGCATATATATATATGTTAAATTCGCATAGATGTGTATGTTAAATTCGCATAGATATGTATGTTAAATTCGCATAGATATGTATGTTAAATTCGCATAGATATGTATGTTAAATTCGCATAGATATGTATGTTAAATTCGCATATATATATATGTTAAATTCGCATAGATATGTATGTTAAATTCGCATAGATATGTATGTTAAATTCGCATATATATATATGTTAAATTCGCATAGATGTGTATGTTAAATTCGCATAGATATGTATGTTAAATTCGCATAGATATGTATGTTAAATTCGCATAGATATGTATGTTAAATTCGCATAGATATGTATGTTAAATTCGCATATATATATATGTTAAATTCGCATAGATGTGTATGTTAAATTCGCATATATATATATGTTAAATTCGCATAGATGTGTATGTTAAATTGTTAGCTTAATCATATTTTATTGGACATATAAACATGGTACATGTACACATATAAACATGGTACATGTACACATATAAACATGATACATGTACAAATATAAACATGGTACATGTACACATATAAACATGGTACATGTACACATATAAACATGACACATGTACAAATATAAACATGGTACATGTACACATATAAACATGGTACATGTACACATATAAACATGATACATGTACAAATATAAACATGGTACATGTACACATATAAACATGGTACATGTACACATATAAACATGATACATGTACAAATATAAACATGGTACATGTACACATATAAACATGGTACATGTACACATATAAACATGGTACATGTACACATATAAACATGGTACATGTACACATATAAACATGATACATGTACAAATATAAACATGGTACATGTACACATATAAACATGGTACATGTACACATATAAACATGATACATGTACAAATATAAACATGGTACATGTACACATATAAACATGGTACATGTACACATATAAACATGGTACATGTACACATATAAACATGATACATGTACACATATAAACATGATACATGTACAAATATAAACATGGTACATGTACACATATAAACATGATACAGGTACACATATAAACATGGTACATGTACACATATAAACATGGTACATGTACACATATACACATGGTACATGTACACATATAAACATGGTACATGTACACATATAAACATGATACATGTACAAATATAAACATGGTACAGGTACACATATAAACATGGTACAGGTACACATATAAACATGGTACATGTACAAATATAAACATGGTACAGGTACACATATAAACATGGTACAGGTACACATATAAACATGGTACAGGTACACATATAAACATGGTACAGGTACACATATAAACATGGTACAGGTACACATATAAACATGGTACATGTACACATATAAACATGGTACAGGTACACATATAAACATGGTACATAAATGACTGTTATAATGCTATGTTTACACCGTGAGAACAACACTCTATAAGGAAATGGGTTGCCGGGCAACAAGTCGCACCAACATTAGCTAGTGCCCTCCCCCAATGAACCAGATTGATGTTAACGAAATGTGTGTAGTGATGTGTAATGTAATAACTAGTATTTAACGTGAGGGAAATAAATGATAATAATAAGAAGAAGAATTGCGAGAGAACTCAGTTAACAAAAGTGAATCTACCCTGAGGCCCTCAACATATATACAAATCAAATGTAATCACAATAGTTCATGTTGTGTTTCACTGGAGACCACGTTGGAGTGCCCCCGTTATTTATGTGAACCGGAACGCGTACAAACAGATATTATATTATAATAATAATATTTATACTAGAGGACATAGAAAACGCACACTTCGTATAAGTGTGTTTTTACATGAAAACAATAACTATATAAATACATAGTTTTAAGCATTTTGGAATATTTTTAGTTGTTCAGTTTGAGTTTTGTAATAAAGATGTGATATATCTTTGATGAAATCCTTCGTATTCGTTTTCATGTAATAATAATCATATAATATAGGTGTGCGTTTTCTATGTCCTCTAGTATATAATGTAGGTGTGCGTTTTCTATGTCCTCTAGTATATAATGTAGGTGTGCGTTTTCTATGTCCTCTAGTATATACTGTAGGTGTGCGTTTTCTATGTCCTCTAGTATATAATGTAGGTGTGCGTTTTCTATGTCCTCTAGTATATAATGTAGGTGTGCGTTTTCTATGTCCTCTAGTATATAATGTAGGTGTGCGTTTTCTATGTCCTCTAGTATATAATGTAGGTGTGCGTTTTCTATGTCCTCTAGTATATAATGTAGGTGTGCGTTTTCTATGTCCTCTAGTATATAATGTAGGTGTGCGTTTTCTATGTCCTCTAGTATATAATGTAGGTGTGCGTTTTCTATGTCCTCTAGTATATAATGTAGGTGTGCGTTTTCTAGTATATAATGTAGGTGTGCGTTTTCTATGTCCTCTAGTATATAATGTAGGTGTGCGTTTTCTATGTCCTCTAGTATATAATGTAGGTGTGCGTCTATGTCCTCTAGTATATAATGTAGGTGTGCGTTTTCTATGTCCTCTAGTATATAATGTAGGTGTGCGTTTTCTATGTCCTCTAGTATATAATGTAGGTGTGCGTTTTCTATGTCCTCTAGTATATAATGTAGGTGTGCGTTTTCTATGTCCTCTAGTATATAATGTAGGTGTGCGTTTTCTATGTCCTCTAGTATATAATGTAGGTGTGCGTTTTCTATGTCCTCTAGTATATAATGTAGGTGTGCGTTTTCTATGTCCTCTATTATATAATGTAGGTGTGCGTTTTCTATGTCCTCTAGTATATAATGTAGGTGTGCGTTTTCTATGTCCTCTAGTATGTAATATAGGCGTGCGTTGTCTATGTCCTCTAGTATATAATGTAGGTGTGCGTTTTCTATGTCCTCTAGTATATAATGTAGGTGTGCGTTTTCTATGTCCTCTAGTATATAATGTAGGTGTGCGTTTTCTATGTCCTCTAGTATATAATGTAGGTGTGCGTTTTCTATGTCCTCTAGTATATAATGTAGGTGTGCGTTTTCTATGTCCTCTAGTATATAATGTAGGTGTGCGTTTTCTATGTCCTCTAGTATATAATGTAGGTGTGCGTTTTCTATGTCCTCTAGTATATAATGTAGGTGTGCGTTTTCTATGTCCTCTAGTATATAATGTAGGTGTGCGTTTTCTATGTCCTCTAGTATATAATGTAGGTGTGCGTTTTCTATGTCCTCTAGTATATAATGTAGGTGTGCGTTTTCTATGTCCTCTAGTATATAATGTAGGTGTGCGTTTCTATGTCCTCTAGTATATAATGTAGGTGTGCGTTTTCTATGTCCTCTAGTATATAATGTAGGTGTGCGTTTTCTATGTCCTCTAGTATATAATGTAGGTGTGCGTTTTCTATGTCCTCTAGTATATAATGTAGGTGTGCGTTTTCTATGTCCTCTAGTATATAATGTAGGTGTGCGTTTTCTATGTCCTCTAGTATATAATGTAGGTGTGCGTTTTCTATGTCCTCTAGTATATAATGTAGGTGTGCGTTTTCTATGTCCTCTAGTATATAATGTAGGTGTGCGTTTTCTATGTCCTCTAGTATATAATGTAGGTGTGCGTTTTCTATGTCCTCTAGTATATAATGTAGGTGTGCGTTTTCTATGTCCTCTAGTATATAATGTAGGTGTGCGTTTTCTATGTCCTCTAGTATATAATGTAGGCGTGCGTTTTCTATGTCCTCTAGTATATAATGTAGGTGTGCGTTTTCTATGTCCTCTATTATATAATGTAGGTGTGCGTTTTCTATGTCCTCTAGTATATAATGTAGGTGTGCGTTTTCTATGTCCTCTAGTATATAATGTAGGTGTGCGTTTTCTATGTCCTCTAGTATATAATGTAGGTGTGCGTTTTCTATGTCCTCTAGTATATAATGTAGGTGTGCGTTTTCTATGTCCTCTAGTATATAATGTAGGTGTGCGTTTTCTATGTCCTCTAGTATATAATGTAGGTGTGCGTTTTCTATGTCCTCTAGTATATAATGTAGGTGTGCGTTTTCTATGTCCTCTAGTATATAATGTAGGTGTGCGTTTTCTATGTCCTCTAGTATATAATGTAGGTGCACGTTTTCTATGTCATCTCGTATACAATGTAGGTGTGCGTTTTCTATGGCCTCTAGTATATAATGTAGGTGTGCGTTTTCTATGTCCTCTAGTATATAATGTAGGTGTGCGTTTTCTATGTCCTCTAGTATGTAATATATATATATTTACATAAGATATACATTTATATAGAACATACCTTTTGTTCCGGGTAGTACAGTTTTCCAGAGTTTGTTTTGACATAGCAAACACATTACAACTTTATATATCGCTGGTGTTTACGTTGGTCCAGTACTAACACTTTTAAGTATTTAGCTAGAGACTAGAGAAGTCATAACATGAAATGGATTCATATGTGTATACAGTCAAACCTGTCTTAAGCAGCCAGTAAAAGGAATGCTCACATACAGTGGCTGCTTAGCACAAGTGGCTGCTTAGCACAGGTGGCTGCTTAATAGAGGTCAAGTCTATAATAAAACAAGACATTGGGAATCTGGAAACTGGCTGTTTAATACAGGTTGGTGTCTCCCTTTGATTTGTACATGGCCCACTCTGGAGCATACACAGTCAGTATGTTATGGTGGAGACACCCACATTTCCTTGGTTCGAAACCAGCAGCACTCAATTCTGCAACATCCGCAAGCGACAGATATCTTTATCAAATATCATCATTTTATCACTTGTCCCTGATAGGGAGCGAACTCACGGCCCTGGTGATAGCGGTGAAGGAGGGGTTCTAACACGGCGTGCTAGACCTCTCAACAATGAGGACCCAGCTGAAGCCAGGGTCTGACAGGGACTACCCAATATTTACGGATGTTATCATCAATCAACTAGCACCGCACAATTATTCCAGTGTGATTAAATGCGAATATTTCATTAAGCTGTCGACTTTGTGTAATGAATGCTAGATATTGTGCTTATCTAGTTAATATTACTCCGCGGGTCTGACAAAATAACCCGCGTATCTCGTGATAGATTAGTCAATGTCTGGCAAGTGTATGATAATGGTGAAATATGAGAGTAAACACTCTATATAGTATGTTTTTTTACATTTTAATTAGTTTAGTTTAAACAAATTTATTTTAGCTCCATTGCGAAACAAGTTCTTACAACTTATGTTAATCACTCTCGAGACATCATTCCATCGCCACGAAGGAGAGAAGAGACATGTGGTATTTAAATGTATTGTCTCCATGCCTAAGGGCACACTCGTAACGGCTCCAGAGGGTATTTACAATGTATGAACTGGCTTAAACATGTTATTTACAATGTATGAACTGGCTTAAACATGGTATTTACAATGTATGAACTGGCTTAAACATGGTATTTACAATGTATGAACTGGCTTAAACATGGTATTTACAATGTATGAACTGGCTTATACATGGTATTTACAATGTATGGACTGGTTTAAACATGGTATTTACAATGTATGAACTGGTTTAAACATGGTATTTACAATGTATGAACTGGTTTAAACATGGTATTTACAATGTATGAACTGGTTTAAACATGTTATTTACAATGTATGAACTGGCTTAAACATGGTATTTACAATGTATGAACTGGTTTAAACATGGTATTTACAATGTATGAACTGGTTTAAACGTGGTATTTACAATGTATGAACTGATTTAAACGTGTTATTTACAATGCATGAACTGGTTTAAACATGGTATTTACAATGTATGAACTGGTTTAAACATGTTATTTACAATGTATGAACTGGCTTAAACATGGTATATACAATGTATGAACTGGTTTAAACATGGTATTTACAATGTATGAACTGGTTTAAACATGGTATTTACAATGTTCGTGAACCGGTTTAAACATGGTATATACAATGTATGAACTGGTTTAAACATGGTATTTACAATGTATGAACTGGTTTAAACATGGTATTTACAATGTATGAACTGGCTTAGACATGGTATTTACAATGTATGAACTGGTTTAAACATGGTATATACAATGTATGAACTGGCTTAGACATGGTATTTACAATGTATGAACTGGTTTAAACATGGTATATACAATGTATGAACTGGTTTAAACATGGTATTTACAATGTTCGTGAACCGGTTTAAACATGGTATTTACAATGTATGAACTGGCTTAAACATGGTATATACAATGTATGAACTGGCTTAAACATGGTATTTACAATGTATGAACTGGCTTAAACATGGTATATACAATGTATGAACTGGCTTAAACATGGTATTTACAATGTATGAACTGGCTTAAACATGGTATATACAATGTATGAACTGGCTTAAACATGGTATTTACAATGTATGAACTGGCTTAAACATGGTATATACAATGTATGAACTGGCTTAAACATGGTATTTACAATGTATGAACTGGCTTAAACATGGTATATACAATGTATGAACTGGTTTAAACATGGTATTTACAATGTATGAGCTGGTTTAAACATGGCATTTACAATGTATGAACTGGCTTAAACATGGTATTTACAATGCATGAACTGGCTTAAACGTGTTATTTACAATGTATGAACTGATTTAAACATGGTATTTACAATGTATGAACTGGTTTAAACATGGTATTTACAATGTATGAACTGGCTTAAACATGGTATTTACAATGTATGAACTGGCTTAGACATGGTATTTACAATGTATGAACTGGTTTAAACATGGTATTTACAATGTATGAACTGGCTTAAACATGTTATTTAGAATTTATGAACTGGTTTAAACATGGTATTTACAATGTATGTGAACCGGTTTAAACATGGTATTTATAATGTATGAACTGGTTTAAACATGGTATTTACAATGTATGAACTGGCTTATACATGGTATTTACAATGTATGAACTGGTTTAAACATGGTATTTACAATGTATGAACTGGTTTAAACATGGTATTTACAATGTATGAACTAGTTTAAACATGGTATTTACAATGTATGTGAACCGGTTAAACATGGTATTTACAATGTATGAACTGGTTTAAACATGTTATTTACAATGTATGAACTGGTTTTAAAATGGTATTTAGAATGTATGAACTGGTTGTTTAAACATGGTATTTACAATGTATGAGCTGGTTTAAACATGGCATTTACAATGTATGAACTGGCTTAAACATGGTATTTACAATGCATGAACTGGTTTAAACGTGTTATTTACAATGTATGAACTGGTTTAAACATGGTATATACAATGTATGAACTGGTTTAAACATGGTATTTACAATGTATGAACTGGCTTAAACATGGTATTTACAATGTATGAACTGGCTTAGACATGGTATTTACAATGTATGAACTGGTTTAAACATGGTATTTACAATGTATGAACTGGCTTAAACATGGTATTTACAATGTATGAACTGGTTTAAACGTGTTATTTACAATGTATGAACTGGTTTATACGTGTTATTTACAATGTATGAACTGGTTTAAACATGGTATTTACAATGTATGAACTGGCTTAAACATGGTATTTACAATGTATGAACTGGTTTAAACATGGTATTTACAATGTATGAACTGGTTTAAACATGTTATTTAGAATTTATGAACTGGTTTAAACATGGTATTTACAATGTATGTGAACCGGTTTAAACATGGTATTTATAATGTATGAACTGGTTTAAACATGGTATTTACAATGTATGAACTGGCTTATACATGGTATTTACAATGTATGAACTGGTTTAAACATGGTATTTACAATGTATGAACTGGTTTAAACATGGTATTTACAATGTATGAACTAGTTTAAACATGGTATTTACAATGTATGTGAACCGGTTAAACATGGTATTTATAATGTATGAACTGGTTTAAACATGGTATTTACAATGTATGAACTGGTTTAACCATGGTATTTACAATGTATGAACTGGTTTAAACATGGTATTTACAATGTATGTGAACCGGTTTAAACATGGTATTTAAAATGTATGAACTGGTGTAAACATGGTATTTACAATGTATGGACTGGGTTAAACCTCGAGGCGCAGGAATGAGGTATCGAGAGTGATTAATATAAATTGCAAGAACTTGTTTCGTAATCGAACTAAACAAAATTGTATGAACTATGCCTCCAAGAGTACGAGTGTGATATTATTTATTTGGAGTATAGTGTACTATACAGACGTCCCTGGTTAGTTTACATGCCATGTGTATAGCACCGATACTTGAGACCTCGGCTTAAAGTCCCATATGAAAGATTATTAATATAATCGTCCGACGGGGGATCGGACCTGCACTCCCTGGATTCGCAGTCAAACGTGTGTGTAAGCCACTGGGTCTGTCTATTCTAAATAATACGCACACGGTACTAATTCGTATTATGTTTTACTAACCCTGGTTTAACGGTTACCCGTGTCCCTAGAACAGCTCTCAAGTACTGATTCTTTCTCTGGTCACTTCCGAATCTAGGGTCACTTCCGGATCTAGGGTCATTTCCGGTGATTAAACTGTGGAACTTGTCTTTCCTGCCGGTGGCACTTGCAAGTGATATTATCACAAACACTAAAAACATTACAAGCATTACTCTAGAATTCACTTTAGACGATATTTTATCCATTTCAACCGCGTCGTTCATTTGTAATAAAAACATCATCCGTATATGTCACAAAACATCATCTGTATATGTCACAAAACATCATCCGTATATGTCACAAAATATGTCACAAAACATCATCCGTATATGTCACAAAATATGTCACAAAACATCATCCGTATATGTCACAAAATATGTCACAAAACATCATCCGTATATCGCACTGGGATTACGTGCACATGTTAATAGTCCGTATTGGCAGTGCATGTCTGTGTGCATGCCGGTGATCTGGAGTCCTCTGGTTACATACGTACAGCTACTGTGCGAGTTTACACATCATGTGATACTATCATACACTTGTTGAAATACGTATATATATTTTGAAGTGGATAAAATATCATCTTAGTTGTACGTGCTGATATTTACACGATCCTGCCATCTTAGCATTCGGAACATAACTGGGTTGTAAGCGAATAACACAGGCTGAATGTTCCATTCTGAGGTTATAAATGACTAATAACCGACGTTGAAAGTTGCAATCCGAGGTTTTAAGCGAGTAATTACCGACGTTGAAAGTTGCATTCGGGGTTTTAAGCGAAAAATTACCGACGTTGACAGTTTCATTATGTGGGTTTAAGCGAGTAACTGCCGACGTTGACAGCTGCATTATGTGGGGTTAAGCTAGTATTTACCGACGTTGACAGCTGCATTCTGAGGTATTAAGCGAGTCATTACCGACGTTGACAGCTGCATTCTGTGGGTTTAAGCGAGTAATTACCGACGTTGACAGCTTTTTTCTGAGGGTTTAAGCGAGTAATTACTGACGTTGACAGCTGTATTCTGTAGGTTTAAGCGAGTAATTACTGACGTTGACAGCTGTATTCTGTAGGTTTGAGCGAGTAATTACTGACGTTGACAGCTGTAGTCTGTGGGTTTAAACGAGTAATTACCGACGTTGACAGCTGCATTCTGATGGTTTAAGCGAGTAACTACCGACGTTGACAGTTGCATTCTGTGGGTTTAAGCGAGTAATTACCGATGTTGACAGCTGCATTCTGTGGGTTTAAGCGAGTAATTACCGATGTTGACAGCTGTATTCTGAGGGTTTAAGCGAGTAATTACTGACGTTGACAGCTGTATTCTGAGGGTTTAAGCGAGTAATTACCGACGTTGACAGCTGTATTCTGTGGTTTTAAGCGAGTAACTACCGACGTTGACAGCTGCATTCTGTGGGTTTAAGCGAGTAATTACCGACGTTGACAGCTGCATTCTGTGGTTTTAAGCGAGTAATTACCGATGTTGACAGCTGCATTCTGTGGTTTTAAGCGAGTAATTACCGACGTTGACAGCTGTATTCTGTGGGTTTAAGCGAGTAACTACCGACTTTGACAACTGCATTCTGAGGGTTTAAGCGAGTAATTACCGACGTAAACAGCTTTTTTCTGAGGGTGTAAGCGAGTAATTACTGATGTTGACAGCTGTATTCTGTAGGTTTAAGCGAGTAATTACTAACGTTGACAGCTGTATTCTGTAGGTTTAAGCGAGTAATTACTGACGTTGACAGCTGTAGTCTGTGGGTTTAAACGAGTAATTACTGATGTTGACAGCTGCATTCTGATGGTTTAAGCGAGTAACTACCGACATTGACAGCTGCATTGTGTGGGTTTAAGTGAGTAATTACCGACGTTGACAGCTGCATTCTGTGGGTTTAAGCGAGTAATTACCGACGTTGACAGCTGTATTCTGAGGGTTTAAGCGAGTAATTACTGATGTTGACAGCTGTATTCTGAGGGTTTAAGCGAGTAATTACCGACGTTGACAGCTGTATTCTGTGCTTTTAAGCGAGTAACTACCGACGTTGACAGCTGCATTATGTGGGTTTAAGCGAGTAATTACCGACGTTGACAGCTGCATTCTGTCGTTTTAAGCGAGTAATTACCGACGTTGACAGCTGCATTCTGTGGTTTTAAGCGAGTAATTACCGACGTTGACAGCTGTATTCTGTGGGTTTAAGCGAGTAATTACCGACGTTGACAGCTGCATTCTGTGGTTTTAAGCGAGTAATTACCGACGTTGACAGCTGCATTCTGTGGTTTTAAGCGAGTAATTACCGACGTTGACAGCTGTATTCTGTGGATTTAAGCGAGTAACTACCGACTTTGACAACTGCATTCTGAGGGATTAAGCGAGTAATTACCGACGTAAACAGCTGCATTCTGAGGATGTAAGCGAGTAATTACTGACGTTGACAGCTGTATTATGAGGGTTTAAGCGAGTAAATACCGACGTTGACAGCTGCATTCTGAGGGTTTAAGCGAGTAATTACCGACGTTAACAGCTGCATTCTGAGGGTTTAAGCGAGTAATTACCGATGTTTACAGCGGTATTCTGAGGGTTTAAGCAAGTAATTACTGACGTTGACAGCTGTATTATGAGGGTTTAAGCGAGTAAATACCGACGTTGACAGCTGCATTCTGTGGGTTTAGGCGAGTAATTACCGATGTTTACAGCTGTATTCTGAGCGTTTAAGCAAGTAATTACTGACGTTGACAGCTGTATTATGAGGGTTTAAGCGAGTATATACCGAGGTTGACAGCTGCATTCTGAGGGTTTAAGCGAGTAATTACCGACATTGACAGCTGCATACTGTGGGTTTAGGCGAGTAATTACCGAAGTTGACAGCTGCATTCTGTGCTTTTAAGTCACGCTACTTATTTACATTTCCGTTCATTGACCATATTAGATTTCATGTGGAATCCCGAGAGTTTCTTGTGCAGTACAGCACACCAATACACTTATTCACCACATCACGTGGAGGTATGTACTGGCATGGTGGATATATGTAATGTTATGTCGGGTATATGTACTGGCATGTCGGGTATATGTAATGTCATATCGGATATATGTAATGTCATGTCAGTTATATGTACTGGCATGTCGGATATATGTATTGTCATGTCAGATATATATACTGTCATGTCGGATATATGTACTGTCATGTCGGATATATGTACTGGCATGTCGGATATATGTACTGGCATGTCGGATATATATACTGTCATGTCGGATATATATACTGTCATGTCGGATATATGTACTGGCATGTCGGATATATATACTGTCATGTCGGATATATATACTGTCATGTCGGATATATGTACTGGCATGTCGGATATATATACTGTCATGTCGGATATATGTACTGGCATGTCGGATATATATACTGTCATGTCGGATATATATACTGTCATGTCGGATATATGTACTGGCATGTCGGATATATGTAGTGTCATGTCGGATATATATACTGTCATGTCGGATATATGTACTGGCATGTCGGGTATATGTACTGTCATGTCGGGTATATGTACTGGCATGTCGGGTATATGTACTGGCATGTCGGGTATATGTACTGTCATGTCGGGTATATGTACTGTCATGTCGGATATATGTACTGGCATGTCGGATATATGTACTGTCATGTCGGATATATGTACTGGCATGTCGGATATATATACTGTCATGTCGGATATATGTACTGTCATGTCGGATATATGTACTGGCATGTCGGATATATGTACTGGCATGTCGGATATATGTACTGTCATGTCGGATATATATACTGTCATGTCGGATATATGTAATGTCATGTCGGATATATGTACTGGCATGTCGGATATATGTACTGGCATGCTGGGTATATGTACTGGCATGTCGGATATATGTAATGTCATGTTGGATATGTGTACTGGCATGTCGGATATATGTAATGTCATGTCGGATATGTGTAATGTCATGTCGGGTATATGTACTGGCATGGTGGATATATGTACTGGCATGTCGTGTATATGTACTGGCATGGTGGGTATATGTAATGTCATGTCTGATATGTGTAATGTCATGTCGGGTATATGTACTGGCATGGTGGATATATGTAATGTCATGTTGGATATGTGTAATGTCATGTAGGGTATATGTACTGGCATGGTGGATATATGTAATGTCATGTCAGATATGTGTAATGTCATGTCGGGTATATGAACTGGCATGTCGGGTATATGTACTGGCATGGTGGATATATGTAATGTCATGTCGGATATATGTACTGCCATGTCGGATATATGTACTGGCATGTCAGATATATGTACTGGCATGGCGGGTATATGTACTGTCATGTCGGGTATCTGTACTGGCATGGTGGGTATATGTAATGTCATGTTGGATATATGTACTTTCATGTCGGGTATATGTACTGTCATGTCAGATATATGTACTGGCATGTCGGATATATGTACTGGCATGTCGGATATATGTACTGTCATGTCAGATATATGTACTGGCATGTCGGATATATGTACTGGCATGTCGGATATATGTACTGTCATGACAGATATATGTACTGTCATATCGGATATATGTACTGGCATGTCGGATATATGTACTGGCATGTCGGATATATGTACTGGCATGTCGGATATATGTACAGCCATGGTGGGTATATGTAATGTCATGTCGGAAGTATGTACTGGCATGTCAGATATATGTAATGTCATGTCAGGTATATGTAATGTCATGTCGGATATATGTAATGTCATTTCGGGTATATGTAATGCCATGTCGGATATATGTAATGTCATGGCAGATATATGTAATGTCATGTCGGGTATATGTAATGACATGTCGGATATATGTAATGTCATGGCGGATATGTGTAATGCCATGTCAGATATATGTAATGTCATGGTGGATATATGTAATGTCATATCGGATATATGTAATGTCATGTCAGATATATGTACTGGCATGTCGGATATATGTACTGTCATGTCGGATATATATACTGTCATGTCAGATATATTTACTGTCATGTCAGATATATATACTGTCATGTTGGATATATGTACTGGCATGTCGGATATATGTACTCTCATGTCAGATATATATACTGTCATGTCGGATATATGTACTGGCATGTCGGATATATGTACTGTCATGTCAGATATATGTAATGTCATGTCGGATATATGTACTGGCATGTCGGATATATGTACTGGCATGTCGGATATATGTAATGTCATGTCGGATATATGTACTGGCATGCTGGGTATATGTACTGGCATGTCGGATATATGTAATGTCATGTCGGATATGTGTACTGTCATGTCGGATATATATACTGTCATGTTGGATATATGTACTGGCATGCTGGGTATATGTAATGTCATGTCGGGTATATGTACTGGCATGTCGGATATATGTACTTGCATGTCGGATATATGTACTTGCATGTCGGATATATGAACTGGCATGTCGAATATATGTACTGGCATGTCAGATATATGTACTGTCATGTCGGGTATGTGTAATGTCATGTCGGGTATATGTACTGGCATGTCGGATATATGTAATGTCATGTCGGATATGTGTAATGTCATGTCGGGTATATGTACTGGCATGGTGGATATATGTAATGTCATGTCGGATATGTGTAATGTCATGTCAGGTATATGTACTGGCATGGTGGATATATGTAATGTCATGTCAGATATGTGTAATGTCATGTCGGGTATATGAACTGGCATGGTGGATATATGTACTGGCATGGTGGATATATGTAATGTCATGTCGGATATATGTACTGCCATGTCGGATATATGTACTGGCATGTCAGATATATGTACTGGCATGGCGGGTATATGTACTGTCATGTCGGGTATCTGTACTGGCATGGTGGGTATATGTACTGTTATGTCGGGTATATGTACTGTCATGTCGGGTGTATGTACTGTCATGTCGGATATATGTAATGCCATGGTGGGTATATGTAATGTCATGTCGGAGGTATGTACTGGCATGGTGGGTATATGTACTGGCATGTCGGATATATGTACTGTCATGTCGGGTATATGTACTGTCATGTCAGATATATGTACTGGCATGTCGGATATATGTACTGGCATGTCGGATATATGTACTGTCATGTCAGATATATGTACTGGCATGTCGGATATATGTACTGGCATGTCGGATATATGTACTGTAATGTCGGATATATGTACTGTCATGTCGGATATATGTACTGGCATGTCGGATATATGTACTGGCATGTCGGATATATGTACTGGCATGTCGGATATATGTACTGTCATGTCAGATATATGTACTGGCATGTCGGATATATGTACTGGCATGTCGGATATATGTACTGTCATGTCGGATATATGTACTGTCATGTTGGATATAAGTACTGGCATGTCGGATATATGTACTGGCATGTTGGATATATGTACAGCCATGGTGGGTATATGTAATGTCATGTCGGGTATATGTAATGTCATGTCGGATATATGTAATGTCATGTCGGATATATGCAATGTCATATCGGGTATATGTAATATCATGTTGGATATATGTAATGTCATGGCGGATATATGTAATGTCATGTCGGGTATATGAAATATCATGTTGGATATATGTACTGTCATGTCGGGTATATGTACTGCCATGTTGGATATATGTACTGCCATGTCAGATATATGTACTGGCATGTCGGATATATGTACTGACATGTCAGGTATGTGTACTGTCATGTCGGATATATGTAATGTCATGTCGGGTATATGTACTGGCATGTCGGGTATATGTACTGGCATGTCGGGTATATGTACTGTCATGTCGGATATATGTACTGGCATGTCGGATATATGTACTGGCATGTCGGGTATATGTACTGGCATGTCGGATATATGTACTGGCATGTCGGATATATGTACTGGCATGTCAGGTATATGTACTGGCATGTCGGATATATGTACTGGCATGTCGGGTATATGTACTGGCATGTCGGGTATATGTACTGGCATGTCGGGTATATGTACTGGCATGGTGGGTATTTGTAATGTCATGTCGGATATGTGTAATGTCATGACGGTATATGTACTGGCATGTTTGATATATGTACTGGCATGGTGGATATATGTAATGTCATGTCGGATATATGTAATGTCATTTAGGGTATATGTAATGTCATGTCGGATATATGTAATGTCATGGCGGATATATGTAATGTCATGTCGGGTATATGTAATGCCATGTCAGATATATGTAATGTCATGGCGGATATATGTAATGTCATGTCGGGTATATGTAATATCATGTCGGATATATGTACTGTCATGTCGGATATATGTAATGTCATGTCGGATATATGTAATGTCATGTCGGATATATGTAATATCATGTCTGATATATGTATTGCCACGTTGGGTATATGTAATGTCATGTCAGATATATGCAATGTCATATCGGGTATATGTAATATCATGTTGGATATATGTAATGTCATGGCGGATATATGTAATGTCATGTAGGGTATATGAAATATCATGTCGGATATATGTAATGTCATATCGGATATATGTAATGTCATGTCGGATATATGTAATGTCATGTCGGATATATGTAATATCATGTCTGATATATGTACTGTCATGTCGGGTATATGTACTGCCATGTTGGATATATGTACTGCCATGTCGGATATATGTAGACATGTCGGGTACATGTACTGACATGTCGGATATATGTAATGCCATGTCGGGTATATGTACTGGCATGTCGGGTATATGTACTGTCATGTCGGGTATATGTACTGTCATGTCGGATATATGTACTGTCATATCGAGTATATGTACTGGCATGTCGGATATATGTACTGTCATGTCGGATATATGTAATGTCATGTCGGACATATGTACTGTCATGTCGGATATATGTACTGGCATGTCAGATATATGTACTGGCATGTCGGATATATGTAATGCCATGGTGGGTATATGTACTGGCATGTCGGATATATGTACTGTCATGTCGGGTATATGTACTGTCATGTTGGATATATGTACTGGCATGTCAGATATATGTACTGGCATGTCGGATATATGTACTGGCATGTCGGATATATGTACTGGTATGTTGGATATATGTACTGTCATGTCGGATATATATACTGTCATGTCAGATATATGTAAAGTCATGTCGGATATATGTACTGGCATGTCGGATATATGTACTGGCATGCTGGGTATATGTACTGGCATGTCGGATATATGTAATGTCATGTCGGATATGTGTACTGTCATGTCGGATATATATACTGTCATGTCGGATATATGTAATGTCATGTCGGATATATGTACTGGCATGTCGGATATATGTACTGGCATGCTGGGTATATGTAATGTCATGTCGGGTATATGTACTGGCATGTCGGATATATGTACTTGCATGTCGGATATATGTACTTGCATGTTGGATATATGTACTGGCATGTTGGATATATGTACTGGCATGTCGGATATATGTACTGTCATGTCGGGTATGTGTAATGTCATGTCGGGTATATGTAATGTCATGTCAGATATGTGTAATGTCATGTCGGGTATATGTACTGGCATGGTGGATATATGTACTGGCATGTCGGGTATATGTACTGGCATGGTGGGTATATGTAATGTCATGTCGGATATGTGTAATGTCATGTCGGGTATATGTACTGGCATGGTGGATATATGTAATGTCATGTCGGATATGTGTAATGTCATGTCGGGTATATGAACTAGCATGGTGGATATATGTACTGGCATGGTGGATATATGTAATGTCATGTCGGATATATGTACTGCCATGTCGGATATATGTACTGGCATGTCAGATATATGTACTGGCATGGCGGGTATATGTACTGTCATGTCGGGTATCTGTACTGGCATGGTGGGTATATGTACTGTCATGTCGGGTATATGTACTGTCATGTCGGGTATATGTACTGTCATGTCGGATATATGTAATGCCATGGTGGGTATATGTAATGTTATGTCGGAAGTATGTACTTTCACGTCGGGTATATGTACTGTCATGGTGGGTATATGTACTGGCATGGTGGGTATATGTACTGTCATGTCAGATATATGTACTGGCATGGTGGGTATATGTACTGGCATGGTGGGTATATGTACTGTCATGTCAGATATATGTACCGGCATGGTGGGTATATGTACTGGCATGTCGGATATATGTACTTTCATGTCGGGTATATGTACTGTCATGTCGGATATATGTACTGGCATGTCGGATATATGTACTGGCATGTCGGATATATGTACTGTCATGTCGGATATATGTACTGGCATGTCGGATATATGTACTGGCATGTCAGATATATGTAATGTCATGTCGGATATATGTACTGTCATGTCGGATATATGTACTGGCATGTCGGATATATGTACTGGCATGTTGGATATATGTACTGGCATGTCGGATATATGTACAGCCATGGTGGGTATATGTAATGTCATGTCGGAAGTATGTACTGGCATGGCGGGTATATGTACTGGCATGTCAGATATATGTAATGTCATGTCGGGTATATGTAATGTCATGTCGGATATATGTACTGGCATGTCGGATATATGTAAAGCCATGGTGGGTATATGTAATGTCATGTCGGAAGTATGTACTGGCATGGTGGGATATATGTACTGGCATGTCGGATATATGTACAGCCATGGTGGGTATATGTAATGTCATGTCGGAAGTATGTACTGGCATGGCGGGTATATGTACTGGCATGTCAGATATATGTAATGTCATGTCGGGTATATGTAATGTCATGTCGGATATATGTAATGTCATTTCGGGTATATGTAATGCCATGTCGGATATATGTAATATCATGGTGGATATATGTAATGTCATGTCGGGTATATGTAATGCCATGTCTGATATATGTAATGTCATCGTGGATATGTGTAATGCCATGTCGGATATATGTAATGTCATGGCGGATATTTGTAATGTCATGTCGGGTATATGTAATATCATGTCGGATATATGTACTGTCATGTCGGATATATGTAATATCATGTCGGATATATGTAATGCCACGTTGGGTATATGTAATGTCATGTCGGATATATGCAATGTCATATCGGGTATATGTAATATCATGTCGGATATATGTAATGTCATGGCGGATATATGTAATGTCATGTCGGGTATATGAAATATCATGTCGGATATATGTACTGTCATGTCGGGTATATGTACTGCCATGTTGGATATATGTACTGCCATGTCGGATATATGTACTGGCATGTCGGATATATGTACTGACATGTCAGGTATATGTACTGTCATGTTGGATATATGTAATGTCATGTCGGGTATATGTACTGGCATGTCGGGTATATGTACTTGCATGTCGGGTATATGTACTGTCATGTCGGATATATGTACTGGCATGTCGGATATATGTACTGGCATGTCGGGTATATGTACTGGCATGTCAGATATATGTACTGGCATGTCGGATATATGTACTGGCATGTCGGATATATGTACTGGCATGTCAGATATATGTACTGTCATGACGGATATATGTACTGTCATATCGGATATATGTACTGGCATGTCGGATATATGTACTGGCATGTCGGATATATGTACTGGCATGTCGGATATATGTACAGCCATGGTGGGTATATGTAATGTCATGTCGGAAGTATGTACTGGCATGTCAGATATATGTAATGTCATGTCAGGTATATGTAATGTCATGTCGGATATATGTAATGTCATTTCGGGTATATGTAATGCCATGTCGGATATATGTAATGTCATGGCAGATATATGTAATGTCATGTCGGGTATATGTAATGCCATGTCGGATATATGTAATGTCATGGCGGATATGTGTAATGCCATGTCAGATATATGTAATGTCATGGTGGATATATGTAATGTCATATCGGATATATGTAATGTCATGTCAGATATATGTACTGGCATGTCGGATATATGTACTGTCATGTCGGATATATATACTGTCATGTCAGATATATTTACTGTCATGTCAGATATATATACTGTCATGTTGGATATATGTACTGGCATGTCGGATATATGTACTCTCATGTCAGATATATATACTGTCATGTCGGATATATGTACTGGCATGTCGGATATATGTACTGTCATGTCAGATATATGTAATGTCATGTCGGATATATGTACTGGCATGTCGGATATATGTACTGGCATGTCGGATATATGTACTGTCATGTCAGATATATATACTGTCATGTCAGATATATGTACTGGCATGTCGGATATATGTACTGGCATGTCGGATATATGTACTGGCATGTCGGGTATATGTACTGGCATGCTGGGTATATGTACTGGCATGTCGGGTATATGTACTGGCATGGTGGGTATATGTAATGTCATGTCGGATATGTGTAATGTCATGACGGTATATGTACTGGCATGTTGGATATATGTACTGGCATGGTGGATATATGTAATGTCATGTCGGATATATGTAATGTCATTTCGGGTATATGTAATGTCATGTCGGATATATGTAATGTCATGGCGGATATATGTAATGTCATGTCAGGTATATGTAATGCCATGTCGGATATATGTAATGTCATGGCGGATATATGTAATGTCATGTCGGATATATGTACTGTCATGTCAGATATATGTAATGTCATGTCGGATATATGTACTGGCATGTTGGATATATGTACTGGCATGTCGGATATATGTACTGTCATGTCAGATATATATACTGTCATGTCAGATATATGTAATGTCATGTCGGATATATGTACTGGCATGCTGGGTATATGTACTGGCATGTCGGATATATGTAATGTCATGTCGGATATGTGTACTGTCATGTCGGATATATATACTGTCATGTTGGATATATGTACTGGCATGCTGGGTATATGTAATGTCATGTCGGGTATATGTACTGGCATGTCGGATATATGTACTTGCATGTCGGATATATGTACTTGCATGTCGGATATATGAACTGGCATGTCGGATATATGTACTGGCATGTCAGATATATGTACTGTCATGTCGGGTATGTGTAATGTCATGTCGGGTATATGTACTGGCATGTCGGATATATGTAATGTCATGTCGGATATGTGTAATGTCATGTCGGGTATATGTACTGGCATGGTGGATATATGTAATGTCATGTCGGATATGTGTAATGTCATGTCAGGTATATGTACTGGCATGGTGGATATATGTAATGTCATGTCAGATATGTGTAATGTCATGTCGGGTATATGAACTGGCATGGTGGATATATGTACTGGCATGGTGGATATATGTAATGTCATGTCGGATATATGTACTGCCATGTTGGATATATGTACTGGCATGTCAGATATATGTACAGGCATGGCGGGTATATGTACTGTCATGTCGGGTATCTGTACTGGCATGGTGGGTATATGTACTGTTATGTCGGGTATATGTACTGTCATGTCGGGTGTATGTACTGTCATGTCGGATATATGTAATGCCATGGTGGGTATATGTAATGTCATGTCGGAGGTATGTACTGGCATGGTGGGTATATGTACTGGCATGTCGGATATATGTACTGTCATGTCGGGTATATGTACTGTCATGTCAGATATATGTACTGGCATGTCGGATATATGTACTGGCATGTCGGATATATGTACTGTCATGTCAGATATATGTACTGGCATGTCGGATATATGTACTGGCATGTCGGATATATGTACTGTCATGTCGGATATATGTACTGTCATGTCGGATATATGTACTGGCATGTCGGATATATGTACTGGCATGTCGGATATATGTACTGGCATGTCGGATATATGTACTGTCATGTCAGATATATGTACTGGCATGTCGGATATATGTACTGGCATGTCGGATATATGTACTGTCATGTCGGATATATGTACTGTCATGTTGGATATAAGTACTGGCATGTCGGATATATGTACTGGCATGTCGGATATATGTACAGCCATGGTGGGTATATGTAATGTCATGTCGGGTATATGTAATGTCATGTCGGATATATGTAATGTCATGTCGGATATATGCAATGTCATATCGGGTATATGTAATATCATGTTGGATATATGTAATGTCATGGCGGATATATGTAATGTCATGTCGGGTATATGAAATATCATGTCGGATATATGTACTGTCATGTCGGGTATATGTACTGCCATGTTGGATATATGTACTGCCATGTCGGATATATGTACTGGCATGTCGGATATATGTACTGACATGTCAGGTATATGTACTGTCATGTCGGATATATGTAATGTCATGTCGGGTATATGTACTGGCATGTCGGGTATATGTACTGGCATGTCGGGTATATGTACTGTCATGTCGGATATATGTACTGGCATGTCGGATATATGTACTGGCATGTCGGGTATATGTACTGGCATGTCGGATATATGTACTGGCATGTCAGATATATGTACTGGCATGTCGGGTATATGTACTGGCATGCTGGGTATATGTACTGGCATGTCGGGTATATGTACTGGCATGGTGGGTATTTGTAATGTCATGTCGGATATGTGTAATGTCATGACGGTATATGTACTGGCATGTTTGATATATGTACTGGCATGGTGGATATATGTAATGTCATGTCGGATATATGTAATGTCATTTCGGGTATATGTAATGTCATGGCGGATATATGTAATGTCATGGCGGATATATGTAATGTCATGTCGGGTATATGTAATGCCATGTCAGATATATGTAATGTCATGTCGGGTATATGTAATATCATGTCGGATATATGTACTGTCATGTCGGATATATGTAATGTCATGTCGGATATATGTAATGTCATGTCGGATATATGTAATATCATGTCTGATATATGTATTGCCACGTTGGGTATATGTAATGTCATGTCAGATATATGCAATGTCATATCGGGTATATGTAATATCATGTTGGATATATGTAATGTCATGGCGGATATATGTAATGTCATGTAGGGTATATGAAATATCATGTCGGATATATGTAATGTCATATCGGATATATGTAATGTCATGTCGGATATATGTAATGTCATGTCAGATATATGTAATATCATGTCGGGTATATGTACTGCCATGTTGGATATATGTACTGCCATGTCGGATATATGTAGACATGTCGGGTACATGTACTGACATGTCGGATATATGTAATGCCATGTCGGGTATATGTACTGGCATGTCGGGTGTATGTACTGGCATGTCGGGTATATGTACTGTCATGTCGGATATATGTACTGGCATGTCGGATATATGTACTGGCATGTCGGGTATATGTACTGGCATGTCGGATATATGTACTGGCATGTCGGATATATGTACTGGCATGTCGGGTATATGTACTGGCATGCTGGGTATATGTACTGGCATGTCGGGTATATGTACTGGCATTGTGGGTATATGTAATGTCATGTCGGATATGTGTAATGTCATGACGGTATATGTACTGGCATGTTGGATATATGTACTGGCATGGTGGATATATGTAATGTCATGCCGAATATATGTAATGTCATGTCGGGTATATGTACTGGCATGGTGGATATATGTAATGTCATGTCGGATATGTGTAATGTCATGTCGGGTATATGTACTGGCATGGTGGATATATGTAGTGTCATGTCGGATATGTGTAATGTCATGTCGGGTATATGAACTGGCATTGTGGATATATGTACTGGCATGGTGGATATATGTAATGTCATGTCGGATATATGTACTGCCATGTCGGATATATGTACTGGCATGTCAGATATATGTACTGGCATGGCGGGTATATGTACTGTCATGTCGTGTATCTGTACAGGCATGGTGGGTATATGTACTGGCATGTCGGGTATATGTACTGTCATGTCGGGTATATGTACTGTCATGTCGGATATATGTACTGTCATATCGAGTATATGTACTGGCATGTCGGATATATGTACTGTCATGTCAGATATATGTAATGTCATGTCGGACATATGTACTGTCATGTCGGATATATGTACTGGCATGTCAGATATATGTACTGGCATGTCGGATATATGTAATGCCATGGTGGGTATATGTACTGGCATGTCGGATATATGTACTGTCATGTCGGGTATATGTACTGTCATGTCGGATATATGTACTGGCATGTCAGATATATGTACTGGCATGTCGGATATATGTACTGGCATGTCGGATATATGTACTGGTATGTCGGATATATGTACTGTCATGTCGGATATATATACTGTCATGTCAGATATATGTAATGTCATGTCGGATATATGTACTGGCATGTCGGATATATGTACTGGCATGCTGGGTATATGTACTGGCATGTCGGATATATGTAATGTCATGTCGGATATGTGTACTGTCATGTCGGATATATATACTGTCATGTCGGATATATGTAATGTCATGTCGGATATATGTACTGGCATGTCGGATATATGTACTGGCATGCTGGGTATATGTAATGTCATGTCGGGTATATGTACTGGCATGTCGGATATATGTACTTGCATGTCGGATATATGTACTTGCATGTTGGATATATGTACTGGCATGTTGGATATATGTACTGGCATGTCGGATATATGTACTGTCATGTCGGGTATGTGTAATGTCATGTCGGGTATATGTACTGGCATGTCGGATATATGTAATGTCATGTCAGATATGTGTAATGTCATGTCGGGTATATGTACTGGCATGGTGGATATATGTACTGGCATGTCGGGTATATGTACTGGCATGGTGGGTATATGTAATGTCATGTCGGATATGTGTAATGTCATGTCGGGTATATGTACTGGCATGGTGGATATATGTAATGTCATGTTGGATATGTGTAATGTCATGTCGGATATATGTACTGTCATGTCGGATATATGTAATGTCATGTCGGATATATGTAATGTCATGTCGGATATATGTAATATCATGTCTGATATATGTATTGCCACGTTGGGTATATGTAATGTCATGTCAGATATATGCAATGTCATATCGGGTATATGTAATATCATGTTGGATATATGTAATGTCATGGCGGATATATGTAATGTCATGTAGGGTATATGAAATATCATGTCGGATATATGTAATGTCATATCGGATATATGTAATGTCATGTCGGATATATGTAATGTCATGTTGGATATGTGTAATGTCATGTCGGATATATGTACTGTCATGTCGGATATATGTAATGTCATGTCGGATATATGTAATGTCATGTCGGATATATGTAATATCATGTCTGATATATGTATTGCCACGTTGGGTATATGTAATGTCATGTCAGATATATGCAATGTCATATCGGGTATATGTAATATCATGTTGGATATATGTAATGTCATGGCGGATATATGTAATGTCATGTAGGGTATATGAAATATCATGTCGGATATATGTAATGTCATATCGGATATATGTAATGTCATGTCGGATATATGTAATGTCATGTCAGATATATGTAATATCATGTCGGATATATGTACTGTCATGTCGGGTATATGTACTGCCATGTTGGATATATGTACTGCCATGTCGGATATATGTAGACATGTCGGGTACATGTACTGACATGTCGGATATATGTAATGCCATGTCGGGTATATGTACTGGCATGTCGGGTGTATGTACTGGCATGTCGGGTATATGTACTGTCATGTCGGATATATGTACTGGCATGTCGGATATATGTACTGGCATGTCGGGTATATGTACTGGCATGTCGGATATATGTACTGGCATGTCGGATATATGTACTGGCATGTCGGGTATATGTACTGGCATGCTGGGTATATGTACTGGCATGTCGGGTATATGTACTGGCATTGTGGGTATATGTAATGTCATGTCGGATATGTGTAATGTCATGACGGTATATGTACTGGCATGTTGGATATATGTACTGGCATGGTGGATATATGTAATGTCATGCCGAATATATGTAATGTCATGTCGGGTATATGTACTGGCATGGTGGATATATGTAATGTCATGTCGGATATGTGTAATGTCATGTCGGGTATATGTACTGGCATGGTGGATATATGTAGTGTCATGTCGGATATGTGTAATGTCATGTCGGGTATATGAACTGGCATTGTGGATATATGTACTGGCATGGTGGATATATGTAATGTCATGTCGGATATATGTACTGCCATGTCGGATATATGTACTGGCATGTCAGATATATGTACTGGCATGGCGGGTATATGTACTGTCATGTCGTGTATCTGTACAGGCATGGTGGGTATATGTACTGGCATGTCGGGTATATGTACTGTCATGTCGGGTATATGTACTGTCATGTCGGATATATGTACTGTCATATCGAGTATATGTACTGGCATGTCGGATATATGTACTGTCATGTCAGATATATGTAATGTCATGTCGGACATATGTACTGTCATGTCGGATATATGTACTGGCATGTCAGATATATGTACTGGCATGTCGGATATATGTAATGCCATGGTGGGTATATGTACTGGCATGTCGGATATATGTACTGTCATGTCGGGTATATGTACTGTCATGTCGGATATATGTACTGGCATGTCAGATATATGTACTGGCATGTCGGATATATGTACTGGCATGTCGGATATATGTACTGGTATGTCGGATATATGTACTGTCATGTCGGATATATATACTGTCATGTCAGATATATGTAATGTCATGTCGGATATATGTACTGGCATGTCGGATATATGTACTGGCATGCTGGGTATATGTACTGGCATGTCGGATATATGTAATGTCATGTAGGATATGTGTACTGTCATATCGGATATATATACTGTCATGTCGGATATATGTAATGTCATGTCGGATAAATGTACTGGCATGTCGGATATATGTACTGGCATGCTTGGTATATGTAATGTCATGTCGGGTATATGTACTGGCATGTCGGATATATGTACTTGCATGTCGGATATATGTACTTGCATGTTGGATATATGTACTGGCATGTTGGATATATGTACTGGCATGTCGGATATATGTACTGTCATGTCGGGTATGTGTAATGTCATGTCGGGTATATGTACTGGCATGTCGGATATATGTAATGTCATGTCAGATATGTGTAATGTCATGTCGGGTATATGTACTGGCATGGTGGATATATGTACTGGCATGTCGGGTATATGTACTGGCATGGTGGGTATATGTAATGTCATGTCGGATATGTGTAATGTCATGTCGGGTATATGTACTGGCATGGTGGATATATGTAATGTCATGTCGGATATGTGTAATGTCATGTCGGGTATATGAACTGGCATGGTGGATATATGTACTGGCATGGTGGATATATGTAATGTCATGTCGGATATATGTACTGCCATGTCGGATATATGTACTGGCATGTCAGATATATGTACTGGCATGGCGGGTATATGTACTGTCATGTCGGGTATCTGTACTGGCATGGTGGGTATATGTACTGTCATGTCGGGTATATGTACTGTCATGTCGGGTATATGTACTGTCATGTCGGATATATGTAATGCCATGGTGGGTATATGTAATGTCATGTCGGAAGTATGTACTTTCACGTCGGGTATATGTACTGTCATGGTGGGTATATGTACTGGCATGGTGGGTATATGTACTGTCATGTCAGATATATGTACTGGCATGGTGGGTATATGTACTGGCATGGTGGGTATATGTACTGTCATGTCAGATATATGTACCGGCATGGTGGGTATATGTACTGGCATGTCGGATATATGTACTTTCATGTCGGGTATATGTACTGTCATGTCGGATATATGTACTGGCATGTCGGATATATGTACTGGCATGTCGGATATATGTACTGTCATGTCGGATATATGTACTGGCATGTCGGATATATGTACTGGCATGTCGGATATATGTAATGTCATGTCGGATATATGTACTGTCATGTCGGATATATGTACTGGCATGTCGGATATATGTACTGGCATGTTGGATATATGTACTGGCATGTCGGATATATGTACAGCCATGGTGGGTATATGTAATGTCATGTCGGAAGTATGTACTGGCATGGCGGGTATATGTACTGGCATGTCAGATATATGTAATGTCATGTCGGGTATATGTAATGTCATGTCAGATATATGTAATGTCATTTCGGGTATATGTAATATCATGTCGGATATATGTAATGTCATGGTGGATATATGTAATGTCATGTCGGGTATATGTAATGCCATGGTGGATATGTGTAATGCCATGTCGGATATATGTAATGACATGTCGGATATATGTAATGTCATGGCGGATATATGTAATGTCATGTCGGTTATATGTAATATCATGTCGGATATATGTACTGTCATGTCGGATATATGTAATGTCATGTCGGATATATGTAATGTCATGTCGGATATATGTAATGTCATGTTGGATATATGTAATGTCATGTCGGATATGTGTAATGTCATGTCAGATATATGTAATGTCATGTCGGATATATGTAATGCCATGTCGGGTATATGTAATGTCATGTCGGATATATGTAATGTCATGTCAGGTATATGTAATGTCATGTCGGATATATGTAATGTCATTTCGGGTATATGTAATGTCATGTCGGATATATGTAATGTCATGGCGTATATATGTAATGTCATGTCGGGTATATGTAATGTCATGGCGGATATATGTAATGCCATGTCGGGTATATGTAATGTCATGATGGATATATGTAATGTCATGTCGGATATATGTAATGTCATGGTGGATATATGTAATGTCATGTCGGGTATATGTAATGCCATGTCGGATATATGTAATGTCATGGTGGATATGTGTAATGCCATGTTGGATATATGTAATGTCATGGCGGGTATATGTAATATCATGTCGGATATATGTACTGTCATGTCGGATATATGTAATGTCATGTCAGATATATGTAATGTCATGTCGGATATATGTAATATCATGTCGGATATATGTAATGCCACGTTGGGTATATGTAATGTCATGTCGGGTATATGTACTGTCATGTCGGATATATGTAATGTCATGTCGAGTATATGTACTGGCATGTCGGGTATATGTACTGGCATGTCGGGTATATGTACTGTCATGTCGGATATATGTACTGGCATGTCGGATATATGTACTGGCATGTCGGGTATATGTACTGGCATGTCGGGTATATGTACTGGCATGTCGGATATATGTACTGGCATGTCGGATATATGTACTGGCATGTCGGGTATATGTACTGGCATGCTGGGTATATGTAATGTCATGTCGGATATGTGTAATGTCATGACGGTATATGTACTGGCATGTTGGATATATGTACTGGCATTTCGGATATATGTACTGGCTTGTCGGATATATGTACTGGCATTTCGGATATATGTACTGGCATGTCGGATATATGTACTGGCATGTCGGATATATGTACAGCCATGGTGGGTATATGTAATGTCATGTCGGAAGTATGTACTGGCATGGTGGGTATATGTACTGGCATGTCAGATATATGTAATGTCATGTCGGGTATATATAATGTCATGTCGGATATATGTAATGTCATTTCGGGTATATGTAATGTCATGTTGGATATATGTAATGTCATGGTGGATATATGTAATGTCATGTCGGGTATATGTAATGCCATGTCGGATATATGTAATGTCATGGTGGATATGTGTAATGCCATGTCGGATATATGTAATGTCATGGCGGATATATGTAATGTCATGTCGGGTATATGTAATATCATGTCAGATATATGTACTGTCATGTCGGATATATGTAATGTCATGTCAGATATATGTAATGTCATGTCGGATATATGTAATATCATGTCGGATATATGTAATGCCACGTTGGGTATATGTAATGTCATGTCGGATATATGCAATGTCATATCGGGTATATGTAATATCATGTCGGATATATGTAATGTCATGGCGGATATATGTAATGTCATGTCGGGTATATGAAATATCATGTCGGATATATGTAATGTCATGTCGGATATATGTAATGTCATGTCGGATATATGTAATATCATGTCGGATATATGTAATGTCATGTCGGGTATATGTAATATCATGTCAGATATATGTACTGTCATGTCGTGTATCTGTACAGGCATGGTGGGTATATGTACTGTCATGTCGGGTATATGTACTGTCATGTCGGGTATATGTACTGTCATGTCGGATATATGTAATGTCATGTCGGACATATGTACTCTCATGTCGGATATATGTACTGGCATGTCAGATATATGTACTGGCATGTCGGATATATGTAATGCCATGGTGGGTATATGTACTGGCATGTCGGATATATGTACTGTCATGTCGGGTATATGTACTGTCATGTCGGATATATGTACTGGCATGTCAGATATATGTACTGGCATGTCGGATATATGTACTGGCATGTCGGATATATGTACTGGTATGTCGGATATATGTACTGTCATGTCGGATATATATACTGTCATGTCAGATATATGTAATGTCATGTCGGATATATGTACTGGCATGTCGGATATATGTACTGGCATGCTGGGTATATGTACTGGCATGTCGGATATATGTAATGTCATGTCGGATATGTGTACTGTCATGTCGGATATATATACTGTCATGTCGGATATATGTAATGTCATGTCGGATATATGTACTGGCATGTCGGATATATGTACTGGCATGCTGGGTATATGTAATGTCATGTCGGGTATATGTACTGGCATGTCGGATATATGTACTTGCATGTCGGATATATGTACTTGCATGTTGGATATATGTACTGGCATGTTGGATATATGTACTGGCATGTCGGATATATGTACTGTCATGTCGGGTATGTGTAATGTCATGTCGGGTATATGTACTGGCATGTCGGATATATGTAATGTCATGTCAGATATGTGTAATGTCATGTCGGGTATATGTACTGGCATGGTGGATATATGTACTGGCATGTCGGGTATATGTACTGGCATGGTGGGTATATGTAATGTCATGTCGGATATGTGTAATGTCATGTCGGGTATATGTACTGGCATGGTGGATATATGTAATGTCATGTCGGATATGTGTAATGTCATGTCGGGTATATGAACTGGCATGGTGGATATATGTACTGGCATGGTGGATATATGTAATGTCATGTCGGATATATGTACTGCCATGTCGGATATATGTACTGGCATGTCAGATATATGTACTGGCATGGCGGGTATATGTACTGTCATGTCGGGTATATGTACTGGCATGGTGGGTATATGTACTGTCATGTCGGGTATATGTACTGTCATGTCGGGTATATGTACTGTCATGTCGGATATATGTAATGCCATGGTGGGTATATGTAATGTCATGTCGGATATATGTAATGTCATTCGGGTATATGTATGTCATGGGTATGTATGCATGATATGTACTTTCACTCGGTATATGTACTGTCATGGTGGGTATATGTACTGGCATGGTGGGTATATGTACTGTCATGTCAGATATATGTACTGGCAGGTGGTATATGTAATGTCATGTCGGAGTATACTTTCAGTCGGGTATATGTACTGTCATGTGGGTATATGTACTGGCATGTGGGTATATGTACTGTCATGTCAGATATATCTATGCATGGTGGGTATATGTACGGCATGGTGGGTATATGTACTGTCATGTCAGAATGTACCGGCATGGTGGGTATATGTACTGGCATGTCGGATATATGTACTTTCATGTCGGGTATATGTACTGTCATGTCGGATATATGTACTGGCATGTCGGATATATGTACTGGCATGTCGGATATATGTACTGTCATGTCAGATATATGTAATGTCATGTCGGATATATGTAATGTCATGTCGGATATATGTAATGTCATGTTGGATATATGTAATGTCATGTCGGATATGTGTAATGTCATGTCAGATATATGTAATGTCATGTCGGATATATGTAATGCCATGTCGGGTATATGTAATGTCATGTCGGATATATGTAATGTCATGTCAGGTATATGTAATGTCATGTCGGATATATGTAATGTCATTTCAGGTATATGTAATGTCATGTCGGATATATGTAATGTCATGGCGTATATATGTAATGTCATGTCGGGTATATGTAATGGCATGGCGGATATATGTAATGCCATGTCGGGTATATGTAATGTCATGATGGATATATGTAATGTCATGTCAGATATATGTAATGTCATGGTGGATATATGTAATGTCATGTCGGGTATATGTAATGCCATGTCGGATATATGTAATGTCATGGTGGATATGTGTAATGCCATGTTGGATATATGTAATGTCATGGCGGGTATATGTAATATCATGTCGGATATATGTACTGTCATGTCGGATATATGTAATGTCATGTCAGTTATATGTAATGTCATGTCGGATATATGTAATATCATGTCGGATATATGTAATGCCACGTTGGGTATATGTAATGTCATGTCGGGTATATGTACTGGCATGTCGGGTATATGTACTGGCATGTCGGGTATATGTACTGTCATGTCGGATATATGTACTGGCATGTCGGATATATGTACTGGCATGTCGGGTATATGTACTGGCATGTCGGATATATGTACTGGCATGTCGGATATATGTACTGGCATGTCGGGTATATGTACTGGCATGCTGGGTATATGTAATGTCATGTCGGATATGTGTAATGTCATGACGGTATATGTACTGGCATGGTGGATATATGTACTGGCATTTCGGATATATGTACTGGCATGTCGGATATATGTACTGGCATGTCGGATATATGTACAGCCATGGTGGGTATATGTAATGTCATGTCGGAAGTATGTACTGGCATGGTGGGTATATGTACTGGCATGTCAGATATATGTAATGTCATGTCGGGTATATATAATGTCATGTCGGATATATGTAATGTCATTTCGGGTATATGTAATGTCATGTTGGATATATGTAATGTCATGGTGGATATATGTAATGTCATGTCGGGTATATGTAATGCCATGTCGGATATATGTAATGTCATGGTGGATATGTGTAATGCCATGTCGGATATATGTAATGTCATGGCGGATATATGTAATGTCATGTCGGGTATATGTAATATCATGTCAGATATATGTACTGTCATGTCGGATATATGTAATGTCATGTCAGATATATGTAATGTCATGTCGGATATATGTAATATCATGTCGGATATATGTAATGCCACGTTGGGTATATGTAATGTCATGTCGGATATATGCAATGTCATATCGGGTATATGTAATATCATGTCGGATATATGTAATGTCATGGCGGATATATGTAATGTCATGTCGGGTATATGAAATATCATGTCGGATATATGTAATGTCATGTCGGATATATGTAATGTCATGTCGGATATATGTAATATCATGTCGGATATATGTAATGTCATGTCGGGTATATGTAATATCATGTCAGATATATGTACTGTCATGTCCTGTATCTGTACAGGCATGGTGGGTATATGAACTGTCATGTCGGGTATATGTACTGTCATGTCGGGTATATGTACTGTCATGTCGGATATATGTAATGTCATGTCGGACATATGTACTCTCATGTCGGATATATGTACTGGCATGTCAGATATATGTACTGGCATGTCAGATATATGTAATGCCATGGTGGGTATATGTACTGGCATGTCGGATATATGTACTGTCATGTCGGGTATATGTACTGTCATGTCGGATATATGTACTGGCATGTCAGATATATGTACTGGCATGTCGGATATATGTACTGGCATGTCGGATATATGTACTGGTATGTCGGATATATGTACTGTCATGTCGGATATATATACTGTCATGTCAGATATATGTAATGTCATGTCGGATATATGTACTGGCATGTCGGATATATGTACTGGCATGCTGGGTATATGTACTGGCATGTCGGATATATGTAATGTCATGTCGGATATGTGTACTGTCATGTCGGATATATATACTGTCATGTCGGATATATGTAATGTCATGTCGGATATATGTACTGGCATGTCGGATATATGTACTGGCATGCTGGGTATATGTAATGTCATGTCGGGTATATGTACTGGCATGTCGGATATATGTACTTGCATGTCGGATATATGTACTTGCATGTTGGATATATGTACTGGCATGTTGGATATATGTACTGGCATGTCGGATATATGTACTGTCATGTCGGGTATGTGTAATGTCATGTCGGGTATATGTACTGGCATGTCGGATATATGTAATGTCATGTCAGATATGTGTAATGTCATGTCGGGTATATGTACTGGCATGGTGGATATATGTACTGGCATGTCGGGTATATGTACTGGCATGGTGGGTATATGTAATGTCATGTCGGATATGTGTAATGTCATGTCGGGTATATGTACTGGCATGGTGGATATATGTAATGTCATGTCGGATATGTGTAATGTCATGTCGGGTATATGAACTGGCATGGTGGATATATGTACTGGCATGGTGGATATATGTACTGCCATGTCGGATATATGTACTGGCATGTCAGATATATGTACTGGCATGGCGGGTATATGTACTGTCATGTCGGGTATCTGTACTGGCATGGTGGGTATATGTACTGTCATGTCGGGTATATGTACTGTCATGTCGGGTATATGTACTGTCATGTCGCATATATGTAATGCCATGGTGGGTATATGTAATGTCATGTCGGAAGTATGTACTTTCACGTCGGGTATATGTACTGTCATGGTGGGTATATGTACTGGCATGGTGGGTATATGTACTGTCATGTCAGATATATGTACTGGCATGGTGGGTATATGTAATGTCATGTCGGAAGTATGTACTTTCACGTCGGGTATATGTACTGTCATGGTGGGTATATGTACTGGCATGGTGGGTATATGTACTGTCATGTCAGATATATCTACTGGCATGGTGGGTATATGTACTGGCATGGTGGGTATATGTACTGTCATGTCAGATATATGTACCGGCATGGTGGGTATATGTACTGGCATGTCGGATATATGTACTTTCATGTCGGGTATATGTACTGTCATGTCGGATATATGTACTGGCATGTCGGATATATGTACTGGCATGTCGGATATATGTACTGTCATGTCGGATATATGTACTGGCATGTCGGATATATGTACTGGCATGTCGGATATATGTAATGTCATGTCGGATATATGTACTGTCATGTCGGATATATGTACTGGCATGTCGGATATATGTACTGGCATGTTGGATATATGTACTGGCATGTCGGATATATGTACAGCCATGGTGGGTATATGTAATGTCATGTCGGAAGTATGTACTGGCATGGCGGGTATATGTACTGGCATGTCAGATATATGTAATGTCATGTCGGGTATATGTAATGTCATGTCAGATATATGTAATGTCATTTCGGGTATATGTAATATCATGTCGGATATATGTAATGTCATGGTGGATATATGTAATGTCATGTCGGGTATATGTAATGCCATGGTGGATATGTGTAATGCCATGTCGGATATATGTAATGACATGTCGGATATATGTAATATCATGGCGGATATATGTAATGTCATGTCGGTTATATGTAATATCATGTCGGATATATGTACTGTCATGTCGGATATATGTAATGTCATGTCGGATATATGTAATGTCATGTCGGATATATGTAATGTCATGTTGGATATATGTAATGTCATGTCGAATATGTGTAATGTCATGTCAGATATATGTAATGTCATGTCGGATATATGTAATGCCATGTCGGGTATATGTAATGTCATGTCGGATATATGTAATATCATGTCGGATATATGTACTGTCATGTCGGATATATGTAATGTCATGTCGGATATATGTAATGTCATGTCGGATATATGTAATGTCATGTTGGATATATGTAATGTCATGTCGAATATGTGTAATGTCATGTCAGATATATGTAATGTCATGTCGGATATATGTAATGCCATGTCGGGTATATGTAATGTCATGTCGGATATATGTAATGTCATGTCAGGTATATGTAATGTCATGTTGGATATATGTAATGTCATTTCGGGTATATGTAATGGCATGTCGGATATATGTAATGTCATGGCATATATATGTAATGTCATGTCGGGTATATGTAATGGCATGGCGGATATATGTAATGCCATGTCGGGTATATGTAATGTCATGATGGATATATGTAATGTCATGTTGGATATATGTAATGTCATGGTGGATATATGTAATGTCATGTCGGGTATATGTAATGCCATGTCGGATATATGTAATGTCATGGTGGATATGTGTAATGCCATGTTGGATATATGTAATGTCATGGCAGGTATATGTAATATCATGTCGGATATATGTACTGTCATGTCGGATATATGTAATGTCATGTCAGATATATGTAATGTCATGTCGGATATATGTAATGCCACGTTGGGTATATGTAATGTCATGTCGGGTATATGTACTGTCATGTCAGATATATGTAATGTCATATCGGGTATATGTAATGTCATGTTGGATATATGTAATGTCATGTCGAATATGTGTAATGTCATGTCAGATATATGTAATGTCATGTCGGATATATGTAATGCCATGTCGGGTATATGTAATGTCATGTCGGATATATGTAATGTCATGTCAGGTATATGTAATGTCATGTCGGATATATGTAATGTCATTTCGGGTATATGTAATGTCATGTCGGATATATGTAATGTCATGGCGTATATATGTAATGTCATGTCGGGTATATGTAATGGCATGGTGGATATATGTAATGCCATGTCGGGTATATGTAATGTCATGATGGATATATGTAATGTCATGTCGGATATATGTAATGTCATGGTGGATATATGTAATGTCATGTCGGGTATATGTAATGCCATGTCGGATATATGTAATGTCATGGTGGATATGTGTAATGCCATGTTGGATATATGTAATGTCATGGCGGGTATATTTAATATCATGTCGGATATATGTACTGTCATGTCGTATATATGTAATGTCATGTCGGGTATATGTAATGTCATGATGGATATGTGTAATGTCATGTCGGATATATGTAATGTCATGGTGGATATATGTAATGTCATGTCGGGTATATGTAATGCCATGTCGGATATATGTAATGTCATGGTGGATATGTGTAATGTCATGTCGGATATATGTAATGCCACGTTGGGTATATGTAATGTCATGTCGGGTATATGTACTGTCATGTCGGATATATGTAATGTCATGTCGGGTATATGTACTGGCATGTCGGGTATATGTACTGGCATGTCGGGTATATGTACTGTCATGTCGGATATATGTACTGGCATGTCGGATATATGTACTGGCATGTCGGGTATATGTACTGGCATGTCGGATATATGTACTGGCATGTCGGATATATGTACTGGCATGTCGGGTATATGTACTGGCATGCTGGGTATATGTAATGTCATGTCGGATATGTGTAATGTCATGACGGTATATGTACTGGCATGTTGGATATATGTACTGGCATTTCGGATATATGTACTGGCTTGTCGGATATATGTACTGGCATTTCGGATATATGTACTGGCATGTCGGATATATGTACTGGCATGTCGGATATATGTACAGCCATGGTGGGTATATGTAATGTCATGTCGGAAGTATGTACTGGCATGGTGGGTATATGTACTGGCATGTCAGATATATGTAATGTCATGTCGGGTATATATAATGTCATGTCGGATATATGTAATGTCATTTCGGGTATATGTAATGTCATGTTGGATATATGTAATGTCATGGTGGATATATGTAATGTCATGTCGGGTATATGTAATGCCATGTCGGATATATGTAATGTCATGGTGGATATGTGTAATGCCATGTCGGATATATGTAATGTCATGGCGGATATATGTAATGTCATGTCGGGTATATGTAATATCATGTCAGATATATGTACTGTCATGTCGGATATATGTAATGTCATGTCAGATATATGTAATGTCATGTCGGATATATGTAATATCATGTCGGATATATGTAATGCCACGTTGGGTATATGTAATGTCATGTCGGATATATGCAATGTCATATCGGGTATATGTAATATCATGTCGGATATATGTAATGTCATGGCGGATATATGTAATGTCATGTCGGGTATATGAAATATCATGTCGGATATATGTAATGTCATGTCGGATATATGTAATGTCATGTCGGATATATGTAATATCATGTCGGATATATGTAATGTCATGTCGGGTATATGTAATATCATGTCAGATATATGTACTGTCATGTCGTGTATCTGTACAGGCATGGTGGGTATATGTACTGTCATGTCGGGTATATGTACTGTCATGTCGGGTATATGTACTGTCATGTCGGATATATGTAATGTCATGTCGGACATATGTACTCTCATGTCGGATATATGTACTGGCATGTCAGATATATGTACTGGCATGTCGGATATATGTAATGCCATGGTGGGTATATGTACTGGCATGTCGGATATATGTACTGTCATGTCGGGTATATGTACTGTCATGTCGGATATATGTACTGGCATGTCAGATATATGTACTGGCATGTCGGATATATGTACTGGCATGTCGGATATATGTACTGGTATGTCGGATATATGTACTGTCATGTCGGATATATATACTGTCATGTCAGATATATGTAATGTCATGTCGGATATATGTACTGGCATGTCGGATATATGTACTGGCATGCTGGGTATATGTACTGGCATGTCGGATATATGTAATGTCATGTCGGATATGTGTACTGTCATGTCGGATATATATACTGTCATGTCGGATATATGTAATGTCATGTCGGATATATGTACTGGCATGTCGGATATATGTACTGGCATGCTGGGTATATGTAATGTCATGTCGGGTATATGTACTGGCATGTCGGATATATGTACTTGCATGTCGGATATATGTACTTGCATGTTGGATATATGTACTGGCATGTTGGATATATGTACTGGCATGTCGGATATATGTACTGTCATGTCGGGTATGTGTAATGTCATGTCGGGTATATGTACTGGCATGGTGGATATATGTACTGGCATGTCGGGTATATGTACTGGCATGGTGGGTATATGTAATGTCATGTCGGATATGTGTAATGTCATGTCGGGTATATGTACTGGCATGGTGGATATATGTAATGTCATGTCGGATATGTGTAATGTCATGTCGGGTATATGAACTGGCATGGTGGATATATGTACTGGCATGGTGGATATATGTAATGTCATGTCGGATATATGTACTGCCATGTCGGATATATGTACTGGCATGTCAGAAATATGTACTGGCATGGCGGGTATATGTACTGGCATGTCGGGTATATGTACTGGCATGGTGGGTATATGTAATGTCATGTCGGATATGTGTAATGTCATGACGGTATATGTACTGGCATGTTGGATATATGTACTGGCATGGTGGATATATGTAATGTCATGTCGGATATATGTAATGTCATTTCGGGTATATGTAATGTCATGTTGGATATGTGTAATGTCATGTCGGGTATATGAACTGGCATGGTGGATATATGTACTGGCATGATGGATATATGTAATGTCATGTCGGATATATGTACTGCCATGTCGGATATATGTACTGGCATGTCAGATATATGTACTGGCATGGCGGGTATATGTACTGTCATGTCGGGTATCTGTACTGGCATGGTGGGTATATGTACTGTCATGTCGGGTATATGTACTGTCATGTCGGGTATATGTACTGTCATGTCGCATATATGTAATGCCATGGTGGGTATATGTAATGTCATGTCGGAAGTATGTACTTTCACGTCGGGTATATGTACTGTCATGGTGGGTATATGTACTGGCATGGTGGGTATATGTACTGTCATGTCAGATATATGTACTGGCATGGTGGGTATATGTAATGTCATGTCGGAAGTATGTACTTTCACGTCGGGTATATGTACTGTCATGGTGGGTATATGTACTGGCATGGTGGGTATATGTACTGTCATGTCAGATATATCTACTGGCATGGTGGGTATATGTACTGGCATGGTGGGTATATGTACTGTCATGTCAGATATATGTACCGGCATGGTGGGTATATGTACTGGCATGTCGGATATATGTACTTTCATGTCGGGTATATGTACTGTCATGTCGGATATATGTACTGGCATGTCGGATATATGTACTGGCATGTCGGATATATGTACTGTCATGTCGGATATATGTACTGGCATGTCGGATATATGTACTGGCATGTCGGATATATGTAATGTCATGTCGGATATATGTACTGTCATGTCGGATATATGTACTGGCATGTCGGATATATGTACTGGCATGTTGGATATATGTACTGGCATGTCGGATATATGTACAGCCATGGTGGGTATATGTAATGTCATGTCGGAAGTATGTACTGGCATGGCGGGTATATGTACTGGCATGTCAAATATATGTAATGTCATTTCGGGTATATGTAATATCATGTCGGATATATGTAATGTCATGGTGGATATATGTAATGTCATGTCGGGTATATGTAATGCCATGGTGGATATGTGTAATGCCATGTCGGATATATGTAATGACATGTCGGATATATGTAATATCATGGCGGATATATGTAATGTCATGTCGGTTATATGTAATATCATGTCGGATATATGTACTGTCATGTCGGATATATGTAATGTCATGTCGGATATATGTAATGTCATGTCGGATATATGTAATGTCATGTTGGATATATGTAATGTCATGTCGAATATGTGTAATGTCATGTCAGATATATGTAATGTCATGTCGGATATATGTAATGCCATGTCGGGTATATGTAATGTCATGTCGGATATATGTAATATCATGTCGGATATATGTACTGTCATGTCGGATATATGTAATGTCATGTCGGATATATGTAATGTCATGTCGGATATATGTAATGTCATGTTGGATATATGTAATGTCATGTCGAATATGTGTAATGTCATGTCAGATATATGTAATGTCATGTCGGATATATGTAATGCCATGTCGGGTATATGTAATGTCATGTCGGATATATGTAATGTCATGTCAGGTATATGTAATGTCATGTCGGATATATGTAATGTCATTTCGGGTATATGTAATGTCATGTCGGATATATGTAATGTCATGGCGTATATATGTAATGTCATGTCAGGTATATGTAATGGCATGGCGGATATATGTAATGCCATGTCGGGTATATGTAATGTCATGATGGATATATGTAATGTCATGTCGGATATATGTAATGTCATGGTGGATATATGTAATGTCATGTCGGGTATATGTAATGCCATGTCGGATATATGTAATGTCATGGTGGATATGTGTAATGCCATGTTGGATATATGTAATGTCATGGCGGGTATATGTAATATCATGTCGGATATATGTACTGTCATGTCGGATATATGTAATGTCATGTCAGATATATGTAATGTCATGTCGGATATATGTAATGCCACGTTGGGTATATGTAATGTCATGTCGGGTATATGTACTGTCATGTCGGATATATGTAATGTCATGTCGGGTATATGTACTGGCATGTCGGGTATATGTACTGGCATGTCGGGTATATGTACTGTCATGTCGGATATATGTACTGGCATGTCGGATATATGTACTGGCATGTCGGGTATATGTACTGGCATGTCGGATATATGTACTGGCATGTCGGATATATGTACTGGCATGTCGGGTATATGTACTGGCATGCTGGGTATATGTAATGTCATGTCGGATATGTGTAATGTCATGACGGTATATGTACTGGCATGTTGGATATATGTACTGGCATTTCGGATATATGTACTGGCTTGTCGGATATATGTACTGGCATTTCGGATATATGTACTGGCATGTCGGATATATGTACTGGCATGTCGGATATATGTACAGCCATGGTGGGTATATGTAATGTCATGTCGGAAGTATGTACTGGCATGGTGGGTATATGTACTGGCATGTCAGATATATGTAATGTCATGTCGGGTATATATAATGTCATGTCGGATATATGTAATGTCATTTCGGGTATATGTAATGTCATGTTGGATATATGTAATGTCATGGTGGATATATGTAATGTCATGTCGGGTATATGTAATGCCATGTCGGATATATGTAATGTCATGGTGGATATGTGTAATGCCATGTCGGATATATGTAATGTCATGGCGGATATATGTAATGTCATGTCGGGTATATGTAATATCATGTCAGATATATGTACTGTCATGTCGGATATATGTAATGTCATGTCAGATATATGTAATGTCATGTCGGATATATGTAATATCATGTCGGATATATGTAATGCCACGTTGGGTATATGTAATGTCATGTCGGATATATGCAATGTCATATCGGGTATATGTAATATCATGTCGGATATATGTAATGTCATGGCGGATATATGTAATGTCATGTCGGGTATATGAAATATCATGTCGGATATATGTAATGTCATGTCGGATATATGTAATGTCATGTCGGATATATGTAATATCATGTCGGATATATGTAATGTCATGTCGGGTATATGTAATATCATGTCAGATATATGTACTGTCATGTCGTGTATCTGTACAGGCATGGTGGGTATATGTACTGTCATGTCGGGTATATGTACTGTCATGTCGGGTATATGTACTGTCATGTCGGATATATGTAATGTCATGTCGAGTATATGTACTGGCATGTCGGATATATGTACTGTCATGTCGGATATATGTAATGTCATGTCGGATATATGTACTGTCATGTCGGATATATGTACTGTCATGTCGGATATATGTACTGGCATGTCAGATATATGTACTGGCATGTCGGATATATGTACTGGCATGTCGGATATATGTACTGGTATGTCGGATATATGTACTGTCATGTCGGATATATATACTGTCATGTCAGATATATGTAATGTCATGTCGGATATATGTACTGGCATGTCGGATATATGTACTGGCATGCTGGGTATATGTACTGGCATGTCGGATATATGTAATGTCATGTCGGATATGTGTACTGTCATGTCGGATATATATACTGTCATGTCGGATATATGTAATGTCATGTCGGATATATGTACTGGCATGTCGGATATATGTACTGGCATGCTGGGTATATGTAATGTCATGTCGGGTATATGTACTGGCATGTCGGATATATGTACTTGCATGTCGGATATATGTACTTGCATGTTGGATATATGTACTGGCATGTTGGATATATGTACTGGCATGTCGGATATATGTACTGTCATGTCGGGTATGTGTAATGTCATGTCGGGTATATGTACTGGCATGTCGGATATATGTAATGTCATGTCAGATATGTGTAATGTCATGTCGGGTATATGTACTGGCATGTCGGGTATATGTACTGGCATGTCGGGTATATGTACTGTCATGTCGGATATATGTACTGGCATGTCGGATATATGTACTGGCATGTCGGGTATATGTACTGGCATGTCGGATATATGTACTGGCATGTCGGATATATGTACTGGCATGTCGGGTATATGTACTGGCATGCTGGGTATATGTAATGTCATGTCGGATATGTGTAATGTCATGACGGTATATGTACTGGCATGTTGGATATATGTACTGGCATTTCGGATATATGTACTGGCTTGTCGGATATATGTACTGGCATTTCGGATATATGTACTGGCATGTCGGATATATGTACTGGCATGTCGGATATATGTACAGCCATGGTGGGTATATGTAATGTCATGTCGGAAGTATGTACTGGCATGGTGGGTATATGTACTGGCATGTCAGATATATGTAATGTCATGTCGGGTATATATAATGTCATGTCGGATATATGTAATGTCATTTCGGGTATATGTAATGTCATGTTGGATATATGTAATGTCATGGTGGATATATGTAATGTCATGTCGGGTATATGTAATGCCATGTCGGATATATGTAATGTCATGGTGGATATGTGTAATGCCATGTCGGATATATGTAATGTCATGGCGGATATATGTAATGTCATGTCGGGTATATGTAATATCATGTCAGATATATGTACTGTCATGTCGGATATATGTAATGTCATGTCAGATATATGTAATGTCATGTCGGATATATGTAATATCATGTCGGATATATGTAATGCCACGTTGGGTATATGTAATGTCATGTCGGATATATGCAATGTCATATCGGGTATATGTAATATCATGTCGGATATATGTAATGTCATGGCGGATATATGTAATGTCATGTCGGGTATATGAAATATCATGTCGGATATATGTAATGTCATGTCGGATATATGTAATGTCATGTCGGATATATGTAATATCATGTCGGATATATGTAATGTCATGTCGGGTATATGTAATATCATGTCAGATATATGTACTGTCATGTCGTGTATCTGTACAGGCATGGTGGGTATATGTACTGTCATGTCGGGTATATGTACTGTCATGTCGGGTATATGTACTGTCATGTCGGATATATGTAATGTCATGTCGGACATATGTACTCTCATGTCGGATATATGTACTGGCATGTCAGATATATGTACTGGCATGTCGGATATATGTAATGCCATGGTGGGTATATGTACTGGCATGTCGGATATATGTACTGTCATGTCGGGTATATGTACTGTCATGTCGGATATATGTACTGGCATGTCAGATATATGTACTGGCATGTCGGATATATGTACTGGCATGTCGGATATATGTACTGGTATGTCGGATATATGTACTGTCATGTCGGATATATATACTGTCATGTCAGATATATGTAATGTCATGTCGGATATATGTACTGGCATGTCGGATATATGTACTGGCATGCTGGGTATATGTACTGGCATGTCGGATATATGTAATGTCATGTCGGATATGTGTACTGTCATGTCGGATATATATACTGTCATGTCGGATATATGTAATGTCATGTCGGATATATGTACTGGCATGTCGGATATATGTACTGGCATGCTGGGTATATGTAATGTCATGTCGGGTATATGTACTGGCATGTCGGATATATGTACTTGCATGTCGGATATATGTACTTGCATGTTGGATATATGTACTGGCATGTTGGATATATGTACTGGCATGTCGGATATATGTACTGTCATGTCGGGTATGTGTAATGTCATGTCGGGTATATGTACTGGCATGTCGGATATATGTAATGTCATGTCAGATATGTGTAATGTCATGTCGGGTATATGTACTGGCATGGTGGATATATGTACTGGCATGTCGGGTATATGTACTGGCATGGTGGGTATATGTAATGTCATGTCGGATATGTGTAATGTCATGTCGGGTATATGTACTGGCATGGTGGATATATGTAATGTCATGTCGGATATGTGTAATGTCATGTCGGGTATATGAACTGGCATGGTGGATATATGTACTGGCATGGTGGATATATGTAATGTCATGTCGGATATATGTACTGCCATGTCGGATATATGTACTGGCATGTCAGATATATGTACTGGCATGGCGGGTATATGTACTGGCATGTCGGGTATATGTACTGGCATGGTGGGTATATGTAATGTCATGTCGGATATGTGTAATGTCATGACGGTATATGTACTGGCATGTTGGATATATGTACTGGCATGGTGGATATATGTAATGTCATGTCGGATATATGTAATGTCATTTCGGGTATATGTAATGTCATGTTGGATATATGTAATGTCATGGTGAATATATGTAATGTCATGTCGGGTATATGTAATGCCATGTCGGATATATGTAATGTCATGGTGGATATGTGTAATGCCATGTCGGATATATGTAATGTCATGGCAGATATATGTAATGTCATGTCGGGTATATGTAATATCATGTCAGATATATGTACTGTCATGTCGGATATATGTAATGTCATGTCAGATATATGTAATGTCATGTCGGATATATGTAATATCATGTCGGATATATGTAATGCCACGTTGGGTATATGTAATGTCATGTCGGATATATGCAATGTCATATCGGGTATATGTAATATCATGTCGGATATATGTAATGTCATGGCGGATATATGTAATGTCATGTCGGATATATGTAATGTCATGTCGGATATATGTAATATCATGTCGGATATATGTAATGTCATGTCGGGTATATGTAATATCATGTCAGATATATGTACTGTCATGTCGTGTATCTGTACAGGCATGGTGGGTATATGTACTGTCATGTCGGGTATATGTACTGTCATGTCGGGTATATGTACTGTCATGTCGGATATATGTAATGTCATGTCGGACATATGTACTCTCATGTCGGATATATGTACTGGCATGTCAGATATATGTACTGGCATGTCGGATATATGTAATGCCATGGTGGGTATATGTACTGGCATGTCGGATATATGTACTGTCATGTCGGGTATATGTACTGTCATGTCGGATATATGTACTGGCATGTCAGATATATGTACTGGCATGTCGGATATATGTACTGGCATGTCGGATATATGTACTGGTATGTCGGATATATGTACTGTCATGTCGGATATATATACTGTCATGTCAGATATATGTAATGTCATGTCGGATATATGTACTGGCATGTCGGATATATGTACTGGCATGCTGGGTATATGTACTGGCATGTCGGATATATGTAATGTCATGTCGGATATGTGTACTGTCATGTCGGATATATATACTGTCATGTCGGATATATGTAATGTCATGTCGGATATATGTACTGGCATGTCGGATATATGTACTGGCATGCTGGGTATATGTAATGTCATGTCGGGTATATGTACTGGCATGTCGGATATATGTATTGCATGTCGATATATGTACTTGCATGTTGGATATATGTACTGGCATGTGGATATATGTACTGGCATGTCGGATATATGTACTGTCATGTCGGGTATGTGTAATGTCATGTCGGGTATATGTACTGGCATGTCGGATATATGTAATGTCATGTCAGATATGTGTAATGTCATGTCGGTATATGTACTGGCATGGTGGATATATGTACTGGCATGTCGGGTATATGTACTGGCATGGTGGGTATATGTAATGTCATGTCGGATATGTGTAATGTCATGTCGGGTATATGTACTGGCATGGTGGATATATGTAATGTCATGTCGGATATGTGTAATGTCATGTCGGTATATGTAATGGCATGTCGGATATATGTACTGGCATGGTGGATATATGTAATGTCATGTCGGATATATGTACTGCCATGTCGGATATATGTACTGGCATGTCGGATATATGTAATGTCATGTCGGGTATATGTAATGGCATGTCGGATATATGTACTGGCATGGTGGATATATGTAATGTCATGTCGGATATATGTAATGTCATGTCGGATATATGTACTGGCATGTCGGATATATGTACTGGCATGTTGGGTATATGTAATGTCATGTCGGATATATGTAATGTCATTTCGGGTATATGTAATGTCATGTCGGATATATGTAATGTCATGGCGGATATATGTAATGTCATGTCGGGTATATGTAATGCCATGTCGGATATATGTAATGTCATGTCGGATATATGTAATGTCATGTCGGATATATGTAATGTCATGTGTATATGTAATGTCATGTCGGATATATGTACTGTCATGTCGGATATATGTAATGTCATGTCGGATATATGTAATGTCATGTCGGATATATGTAATATCATGTCGGATATATGTAATGCCACGTTGGGTATATGTAATGTCATGTCGGATATATGCAATGTCATATCGGGTATATGTAATATCATGTCGGATATATGTAATGTCATGGCGGATATATGTAATGTCATGTAGGGTATATGAAATATCATGTCGGATATATGTAATGTCATATCGGATATATGTAATGTCATGTCGGATATATGTAATGTCATGTCGGATATATGTAATATCATGTCGGATATATGTACTGTCATGTCGGGTATATGTACTGCCATGTTGGATATATGTACTGCCATGTCGGATATATGTAGACATGTCGGGTATATGTACTGACATGTCGGATATATGTAATGCCATGTCGGGTATATGTACTGGCATGTCGGATATATGTACTGTCATGTCGGGTATATGTACTGTCATGTCGGATATATGTACTGTCATATCGAGTATATGTACTGGCATGTCGGATATATGTACTGTCATGTCGGATATATGTAATGTCATGTCGGACATATGTACTGTCATGTCGGATATATGTACTGGCATGTCAGATATATGTACTGGCATGTCGGATATATGTACTGGCATGTTGGATATATGTACTGGTATGTCGGATATATGTACTGTCATGTCGGATATATATACTGTCATGTCAGATATATGTAATGTCATGTCGGATATATGTACTGGCATGTCGGATATATGTACTGGCATGCTGGGTATATGTACTGGCATGTCGGATATATGTAATGTCATGTCGGATATGTGTACTGTCATGTCGGATATATATACTGTCATGTCGGATATATGTAATGTCATGTCGGATATATGTACGGCATGCGGATATATGTACTGCATGCTGGGTATATGTAATGTCATGTCGGGTATATGTACTGGCATGTCGGATATATGTACTTGCATGTCGGATATATGTACTTGCATGTTGGATATATGTACTGGCATGTTGGATATATGTACTGGCATGTCGGATATATGTACTGTCATGTCGGGTATGTGTAATGTCATGTCGGGTATATGTACTGGCATGTCGGATATATGTAATGTCATGTCAGATATGTGTAATGTCATGTCGGGTATATGTACTGGCATGGTGGATATATGTACTGGCATGTCGGGTATATGTACTGGCATGGTGGGTATATGTAATGTCATGTCGGATATGTGTAATGTCATGTCGGGTATATGTACTGGCATGGTGGATATATGTAATGTCATGTCGGATATGTGTAATGTCATGTCGGGTATATGAACTGGCATGGTGGATATATGTACTGGCATGGTGGATATATGTAATGTCATGTCGGATATATGTACTGCCATGTCGGATATATGTACTGGCATGTCAGATATATGTACTGGCATGGCGGGTATATGTACTGGCATGTCGGGTATATGTACTGGCATGGTGGGTATATGTAATGTCATGTCGGATATGTGTAATGTCATGACGGTATATGTACTGGCATGTTGGATATATGTACTGGCATGGTGGTATATGTAATGTCATGTCGGATATATGTAATGTCATTTCGGGTATATGTAATGTCATGTCGGATATATGTAATGTCATGGCGGATATATGTAATGTCATGTCGGGTATATGTAATGCCATGTCGGATATATGTAATGTCATGGTGGATATATGTAATGCCATGTCGGATATATGTATGTCATGGCGGATATATGTAATGTCATGTCGGGTATATGTAATATCATGTCGGATATATGTACTGTCATGTCGGATATATGTAATGTCATGTCGATATATGTAATGTCATGTCGATATATGTAATGTCATGTCGGATATATGTATGCCATTGGGTATATGTAATGTCATGGGATATATGCAATGTCATATCGGTATATGTAATATCATGTCGGATATATGTAATGTCATGGCGGATATATGTAATGTCATGTCGGATATATGTAATATCATGTCGGATATATGTAATATCATGTCGGATATATGTAATGTCATGTCGGATATATGTAATATCATGTCAGATATATGTACTGTCATGTCACACACAGGGTATATGTACTGTCATGTCGGGTATATGTAATGTCATGTCGGATATATGTACTGTCATGTCGGATATATGTAATGTCATGTCGGACATATGTAATCTCATGTCGGATATATGTACTGGCATGTCAGATATATGTACTGGCATGTCGGATATATGTAATGCCATGTTGGGTATATGTAATGTCATGTCGGATATATGTAATGTCATGTCGGGTATATGTAATGTCATGTCGGATATATGTAATGTCATGTCAGATATATGTAATGTCATGTCGGATATATGTAATGGCATGTCGGATATATGTAATGTCATGTCGGATATATGTAATGTCATGTCGGATATATATAATGTCATGTCAGATATATGTAATGTCATGTCGGATATATGTACTGGCATGTCGGATATATGTACAGCCATGCTGGATATATGTACTGCCATGTCGGATATATGTAAGACATGTCGGATACATGTACTGACATGTCGGATATATATAATGCCATGTCGGATATATGTAATGTCATGCTGGGTATATGTAATGTCATGTCGGGTATATGTACTGGCATGTCGGATATATGTACTTGCATGTCGGATATATGTACTTGCATGTTGGATATATGTACTGGCATGTTGGATATATGTACTGGCATGTCGGATATATGTACTGTCATGTCGGGTATGTGTAATGTCATGTCGGGTATATGTACTGGCATGTCGGATATATGTAATGTCATGTCAGATATGTGTAATGTCATGTCGGTTATATGTACTGGCATGGTGGATATATGTACTGGCATGTCGGGTATATGTACTGGCATGGTGGGTATATGTAATGTCATGTCGGATATGTGTAATGTCATGTCGGGTATATGTACTGGCATGGTGGA
>CM026400.1:55987011-56053468 GCA_014843695.1 Archivesica marissinica
GTACTGGCATGGTGGATATATGTAATGTTATGTCGGGTATATGTACTGGCATGTCGGGTATATGTAATGTCATATCGGATATATGTAATGTCATGTCAGTTATATGTACTGGCATGTCGGATATATGTATTGTCATGTCGGATATATGTACTGTCATGTCGGATATATGTACTGTCATGTCGGATATATGTACTGGCATGTCGGATATATGTACTGGCATGTCGGATATATATACTGTCATGTCGGATATATGTACTGTCATGTCGGATATATGTACTGGCATGTCGGATATATATACTGTCATGTCGGATATATGTACTGTCATGTCGGATATATGTACTGGCATGTCGGATATATGTACTGTCATGTCGGATATATGTACTGGCATGTCGGATATATGTACTGTCATGTCGGATATATATACTGTCATGTCGGATATATGTACTGGCATGTCGGATATATGTAGTGTCATGTCGGATATATGTACTGTCATGTCGGATATATGTACTGGCATGTCGGGTATATGTACTGTCATGTCGGGTATATGTACTGGCATGTCGGGTATATGTACTGGCATGTCGGGTATATGTACTGTCATGTCGGGTATATGTACTGTCATGTCGGATATATGTACTGGCATGTCGGATATATGTACTGTCATGTCGGATATATGTACTGGCATGTCGGATATATGTACTGTCATGTCGGATATATGTACTGTCATGTCGGATATATGTACTGGCATGTCGGATATATGTACTGGCATGTCGGATATATGTACTGTCATGTCGGGTATATGTACTGGCATGGTGGATATATGTACTGGCATGTGGATATATGTAATGTCATGTCGGATATATGTACTGCCATGTCGGATATATGTACTGGCATGTCGGTATATGTACTGGCATGTCGGGTATATGTACTGGCATGTCGGGTATATGTACTGGCATGGTGGGTATATGTAATGTCATGTCGGATATGTGTAATGTCATGACGGTATATGTACTGGCATGTTGGATATATGTACTGGCATGGTGGATATATGTAATGTCATGTCGGATATATGTAATGTCATTTCGGGTATATGTAATGTCATGTCGGATATATGTAATGTCATGGCGGATATATGTAATGTCATGTCGGGTATATGTAATGCCATGTCGGATATATGTAATGTCATGGCGGATATATGTAATGTCATGTCGGGTATATGTAATATCATGTCGGATATATGTACTGTCATGTCGGATATATGTAATGTCATGTCGGATATATGTAATGTCATGTTGGATATATGTAATATCATGTCGGATATATGTAATGCCACGTTGGGTATATGTAATGTCATGTCGGATATATGCAATGTCATATCAGGTATATGTAATATCATGTCGGATATATGTAATGACATGGCGGATATATGTAATGTCATGTAGGGTATATGAAATATCATGTTGGATATATGTAATGTCATATCGGATATATGTAATGTCATGTCGGATATATGTAATGTCATGTCGGATATATGTAATATCATGTCGGATATATGTACTGTCATGTCGGGTATATGTACTGCCATGTTGGATATATGTACTGCCATGTCGGATATATGTAGACATGTCGGATATATGTACTGGCATGTCGGATATATGTACTGGCATGTTGGATATATGTACTGGCATGTCGGATATATGTACTGGCATGGTGGGTATATGTACTGTCATGTCGGGTATATGTACTGTCATGTCGGGTATATGTACTGTCATGTCGCATATATGTAATGCCATGGTGGGTATATGTAATGTCATGTCGGAAGTATGTACTTTCACGTCGGGTATATGTACTGTCATGGTGGGTATATGTACTGGCATGGTGGGTATATGTACTGTCATGTCAGATATATCTACTGGCATGGTGGGTATATGTACTGGCATGGTGGGTATATGTACTGTCATGTCAGATATATGTACCGGCATGGTGGGTATATGTACTGGCATGTCGGATATATGTACTTTCATGTCGGGTATATGTACTGTCATGTCGGATATATGTACTGGCATGTCGGATATATGTACTGGCATGTCGGATATATGTACTGTCATGTCGGATATATGTACTGGCATGTCGGATATATGTACTGGCATGTCGGATATATGTAATGTCATGTCGGATATATGTACTGTCATGTCGGATATATGTACTGGCATGTCGGATATATGTACTGGCATGTTGGATATATGTACTGGCATGTCGGATATATGTACAGCCATGGTGGGTATATGTAATGTCATGTCGGAAGTATGTACTGGCATGGCGGGTATATGTACTGGCATGTCAGATATATGTAATGTCATGTCGGGTATATGTAATGTCATGTCAGATATATGTAATGTCATTTCGGGTATATGTAATATCATGTCGGATATATGTAATGTCATGGTGGATATATGTAATGTCATGTCGGGTATATGTAATGCCATGGTGGATATGTGTAATGCCATGTCGGATATATGTAATGACATGTCGGATATATGTAATGTCATGGCGGATATATGTAATGTCATGTCGGTTATATGTAATATCATGTCGGATATATGTACTGTCATGTCGGATATATGTCATGTCATGTCGGATATATGTAATGTCATGTCGGATATATGTAATGTCATGTTGGATATATGTAATGTCATGTCGGATATGTGTAATGTCATGTCAGATATATGTAATGTCATGTCGGATATATGTAATGCCATGTCGGGTATATGTAATGTCATGTCGGATATATGTAATGTCATGTCAGGTATATGTAATGTCATGTCGGATATATGTAATGTCATTTCGGGTATATGTAATGTCATGTCGGATATATGTAATGTCATGGCGTATATATGTAATGTCATGTCGGGTATATGTAATGTCATGGCGGATATATGTAATGCCATGTCGGGTATATGTAATGTCATGATGGATATATGTAATGTCATGTCGGATATATGTAATGTCATGGTGGATATATGTAATGTCATGTCGGGTATATGTAATGCCATGTCGGATATATGTAATGTCATGGTGGATATGTGTAATGCCATGTTGGATATATGTAATGTCATGGCGGGTATATGTAATATCATGTCGGATATATGTACTGTCATGTCGGATATATGTAATGTCATGTCAGATATATGTAATGTCATGTCGGATATATGTAATATCATGTCGGATATATGTAATGCCACGTTGGGTATATGTAATGTCATGTCGGGTATATGTACTGTCATGTCGGATATATGTAATGTCATGTCGGGTATATGTACTGGCATGTCGGGTATATGTACTGGCATGTCGGGTATATGTACTGTCATGTCGGATATATGTACTGGCATGTCGGATATATGTACTGGCATGTCGGGTATATGTACTGGCATGTCGGATATATGTACTGGCATGTCGGATATATGTACTGGCATGTCGGGTATATGTACTGGCATGCTGGGTATATGTAATGTCATGTCGGATATGTGTAATGTCATGACGGTATATGTACTGGCATGTTGGATATATGTACTGGCATTTCGGATATATGTACTGGCTTGTCGGATATATGTACTGGCATTTCGGATATATGTACTGGCATGTCGGATATATGTACTGGCATGTCGGATATATGTACAGCCATGGTGGGTATATGTAATGTCATGTCGGAAGTATGTACTGGCATGGTGGGTATATGTACTGGCATGTCAGATATATGTAATGTCATGTCGGGTATATATAATGTCATGTCGGATATATGTAATGTCATTTCGGGTATATGTAATGTCATGTTGGATATATGTAATGTCATGGTGGATATATGTAATGTCATGTCGGGTATATGTAATGCCATGTCGGATATATGTAATGTCATGGTGGATATGTGTAATGCCATGTCGGATATATGTAATGTCATGGCGGATATATGTAATGTCATGTCGGGTATATGTAATATCATGTCAGATATATGTACTGTCATGTCGGATATATGTAATGTCATGTCAGATATATGTAATGTCATGTCGGATATATGTAATATCATGTCGGATATATGTAATGCCACGTTGGGTATATGTAATGTCATGTCGGATATATGCAATGTCATATCGGGTATATGTAATATCATGTCGGATATATGTAATGTCATGGCGGATATATGTAATGTCATGTCGGGTATATGAAATATCATGTCGGATATATGTAATGTCATGTCGGATATATGTAATGTCATGTCGGATATATGTAATATCATGTCGGATATATGTAATGTCATGTCGGGTATATGTAATATCATGTCAGATATATGTACTGTCATGTCGTGTATCTGTACAGGCATGGTGGGTATATGTACTGTCATGTCGGGTATATGTATTGTCATGTCGGGTATATGTACTGTCATGTCGGATATATGTACTGTCATATCGAGTATATGTACTGGCATGTCGGATATATGTACTGTCATGTCGGATATATGTAATGTCATGTCGGACATATGTACTCTCATGTCGGATATATGTACTGGCATGTCAGATATATGTACTGGCATGTCGGATATATGTAATGCCATGGTGGGTATATGTACTGGCATGTCGGATATATGTACTGTCATGTCGGGTATATGTACTGTCATGTCGGATATATGTACTGGCATGTCGGATATATGTAATGTCATGTCGGATATATGTACTGGCATGTCGGATATATGTACTGGCATGCTGGGTATATGTACTGGCATGTCGGATATATGTAATGTCATGTCGGATATGTGTACTGTCATGTCGGATATATATACTGTCATGTCGGATATATGTAATGTCATGTCGGATATATGTACTGGCATGTCGGATATATGTACTGGCATGCTGGGTATATGTAATGTCATGTCGGGTATATGTACTGGCATGTCGGATATATGTACTTGCATGTCGGATATATGTACTTGCATGTTGGATATATGTACTGGCATGTTGGATATATGTACTGGCATGTCGGATATATGTACTGTCATGTCGGGTATGTGTAATGTCATGTCGGGTATATGTACTGGCATGTCGGATATATGTAATGTCATGTCAGATATGTGTAATGTCATGTCGGGTATATGTACTGGCATGGTGGATATATGTACTGGCATGTCGGGTATATGTACTGGCATGGTGGGTATATGTAATGTCATGTCGGATATGTGTAATGTCATGTCGGGTATATGTACTGGCATGGTGGATATATGTAATGTCATGTCGGATATGTGTAATGTCATGTCGGGTATATGAACTGGCATGGTGGATATATGTACTGGCATGGTGGATATATGTAATGTCATGTCGGATATATGTACTGCCATGTCGGATATATGTACTGGCATGTCAGATATATGTACTGGCATGGCGGGTATATGTACTGTCATGTCGGGTATCTGTACTGGCATGGTGGGTATATGTACTGTCATGTCGGGTATATGTACTGTCATGTCGGGTATATGTACTGTCATGTCGGATATATGTAATGCCATGGTGGGTATATGTAATGTCATGTCGGAAGTATGTACTTTCACGTCGGGTATATGTACTGTCATGGTGGGTATATGTACTGGCATGGTGGGTATATGTACTGTCATGTCAGATATATGTACTGGCATGGTGGGTATATGTATTGGGCTGGCATGGTGGGTATATGTACTGTCATGTCGGATATATGTACTGGCATGGTGGGTATATGTACTGGCATGTCGGATATATGTACTGTCATGTCGGTATATGTACTGTCATGTCGGATATATGTACTGGCATGTCGGATATATGTACTGGCATGTCGGATTATGTATGTCATGTCGGATATATGTACTGTCATGTCGGATATATGTCTGGCATGTCGGATATATGTACTGGCATGTTGGATATATGTAATGTCATGTCGGATATATGTAATGCCATGTCGGGTATATGTAATGTCATGTCGGATATATGTAATGTCATGTCGGGTATATGTAATGTCATGTCGGATATATGTAATGTCATGTCGGGTATATGTAATGTCATGTCGGATATATGTAATGTCATGTCGATATATGTAATGTCATGTGGATATATGTAATGTCATGTCGGGTATATGTAATGTCATGTGGATATATGTAATGTCATGTCGGATATATGTAATGTCATGTCGGATATATGTAATGTCATGTCGGATATATGTAATGCCATGTCGGATATATGTAATGTCATGGTGGATATGTGTAATGCCATGTTGGATATATGTAATGTCATGGCGGGTATATGTAATATCATGTCGGATATATGTACTGTCATGTCGGATATATGTAATGTCATGTCAGATATATGTAATGTCATGTCGGATATATGTAATATCATGTCGGATATATGTAATGCCACGTTGGGTATATGTAATGTCATGTCGGGTATATGTACTGTCATGTCGGATATATGTAATGTCATGTCGGGTATATGTACTGGCATGTCGGGTATATGTACTGGCATGTCGGGTATATGTACTGTCATGTCGGATATATGTACTGGCATGTCGGATATATGTACTGGCATGTCGGGTATATGTACTGGCATGTCGGATATATGTACTGGCATGTCGGATATATGTACTGGCATGTCGGGTATATGTACTGGCATGCTGGGTATATGTAATGTCATGTCGGATATGTGTAATGTCATGACGGTATATGTACTGGCATGTTGGATATATGTACTGGCATTTCGGATATATGTACTGGCATGTCGGATATATGTACTGGCATGTCGGATATATGTACAGCCATGGTGGGTATATGTAATGTCATGTCGGAAGTATGTACTGGCATGGTGGGTATATGTACTGGCATGTCAGATATATGTAATGTCATGTCGGGTATATATAATGTCATGTCGGATATATGTAATGTCATTTCGGGTATATGTAATGTCATGTTGGATATATGTAATGTCATGGTGGATATATGTAATGTCATGTCGGGTATATGTAATGCCATGTCGGATATATGTAATGTCATGGTGGATATGTGTAATGCCATGTCGGATATATGTAATGTCATGGCGGATATATGTAATGTCATGTCGGGTATATGTAATATCATGTCAGATATATGTACTGTCATGTCGGATATATGTAATGTCATGTCAGATATATGTAATGTCATGTCGGATATATGTAATATCATGTCGGATATATGTAATGCCACGTTGGGTATATGTAATGTCATGTCGGATATATGCAATGTCATATCGGGTATATGTAATATCATGTCGGATATATGTAATGTCATGGCGGATATATGTAATGTCATGTCGGGTATATGAAATATCATGTCGGATATATGTAATATCATGTCGGATATATGTAATGTCATGTCGGGTATATGTAATATCATGTCAGATATATGTACTGTCATGTCGTGTATCTGTACAGGCATGGTGGGTATATGTACTGTCATGTCGGGTATATGTACTGTCATGTCGGGTATATGTACTGTCATGTCGGATATATGTAATGTCATGTCGGACATATGTACTCTCATGTCGGATATATGTACTGGCATGTCAGATATATGTACTGGCATGTCGGATATATGTAATGCCATGGTGGGTATATGTACTGGCATGTCGGATATATGTACTGTCATGTCGGGTATATGTACTGTCATGTCGGATATATGTACTGGCATGTCAGATATATGTACTGGCATGTCGGATATATGTACTGGCATGTCGGATATATGTACTGGTATGTCGGATATATGTACTGTCATGTCGGATATATATACTGTCATGTCAGATATATGTAATGTCATGTCGGATATATGTACTGGCATGTCGGATATATGTACTGGCATGCTGGGTATATGTACTGGCATGTCGGATATATGTAATGTCATGTCGGATATGTGTACTGTCATGTCGGATATATATACTGTCATGTCGGATATATGTAATGTCATGTCGGATATATGTACTGGCATGTCGGATATATGTACTGGCATGCTGGGTATATGTAATGTCATGTCGGGTATATGTACTGGCATGTCGGATATATGTACTTGCATGTCGGATATATGTACTTGCATGTTGGATATATGTACTGGCATGTTGGATATATGTACTGGCATGTCGGATATATGTACTGTCATGTCGGGTATGTGTAATGTCATGTCGGGTATATGTACTGGCATGTCGGATATATGTAATGTCATGTCAGATATGTGTAATGTCATGTCGGGTATATGTACTGGCATGGTGGATATATGTACTGGCATGTCGGGTATATGTACTGGCATGGTGGGTATATGTAATGTCATGTCGGATATGTGTAATGTCATGTCGGGTATATGTACTGGCATGGTGGATATATGTAATGTCATGTCGGATATGTGTAATGTCATGTCGGGTATATGAACTGGCATGGTGGATATATGTACTGGCATGGTGGATATATGTAATGTCATGTCGGATATATGTACTGCCATGTCGGATATATGTACTGGCATGTCAGATATATGTACTGGCATGGCGGGTATATGTACTGGCATGTCGGGTATATGTACTGGCATGGTGGGTATATGTAATGTCATGTCGGATATGTGTAATGTCATGACGGTATATGTACTGGCATGTTGGATATATGTACTGGCATGGTGGATATATGTAATGTCATGTCGGATATATGTAATGTCATTTCGGGTATATGTAATGTCATGTCGGATATATGTAATGTCATGGCGGATATATGTAATGTCATGTCGGGTATATGTAATGCCATGTCAGATATATGTAATGTCATGGCGGATATATGTAATGTCATGTCGGGTATATGTAATATCATGTCGGATATATGTACTGTCATGTCGGATATATGTAATGTCATGTCGGATATATGTAATGTCATGTTGGATATATGTAATATCATGTCGGATATATGTAATGCCACGTTGGGTATATGTAATGTCATGTCGGATATATGCAATGTCATATCAGGTATATGTAATATCATGTCGGATATATGTAATGACATGGCGGATATATGTAATGTCATGTAGGGTATATGAAATATCATGTTGGATATATGTAATGTCATATCGGATATATGTAATGTCATGTCGGATATATGTAATGTCATGTCGGATATATGTAATATCATGTCGGATATATGTACTGTCATGTCGGGTATATGTACTGCCATGTTGGATATATGTACTGCCATGTCGGATATATGTAGACATGTCGGATATATGTACTGGCATGTCGGATATATGTACTGGCATGTTGGATATATGTACTGGCATGTCGGATATATGTACTGGCATGTTGGATATATGTACTGGCATGTCGGATATATGTACTGGCATGGTGGGTATATGTACTGTCATGTCGGGTATATGTACTGTCATGTCGGGTATATGTACTGTCATGTCGCATATATGTAATGCCATGGTGGGTATATGTAATGTCATGTCGGAAGTATGTACTTTCACGTCGGGTATATGTACTGTCATGGTGGGTATATGTACTGGCATGGTGGGTATATGTACTGTCATGTCAGATATATCTACTGGCATGGTGGGTATATGTACTGGCATGGTGGGTATATGTACTGTCATGTCAGATATATGTACCGGCATGGTGGGTATATGTACTGGCATGTCGGATATATGTACTTTCATGTCGGGTATATGTACTGTCATGTCGGATATATGTACTGGCATGTTGGATATATGTACTGGCATGTCGGATATATGTACTGTCATGTCGGATATATGTACTGGCATGTCGGATATATGTACTGGCATGTCGGATATATGTAATGTCATGTCGGGTATATGTACTGTCATGTCGCATATATGTAATGCCATGGTGGGTATATGTATTGTCATGTCGGAAGTATGTACTTTCACGTCGGGTATATGTACTGTCATGGTGGGTATATGTACTGGCATGGTGGGTATATGTACTGTCATGTCAGATATATCTACTGGCATGGTGGGTATATGTACTGGCATGGTGGGTATATGTACTGTCATGTCAGATATATGTACCGGCATGGTGGGTATATGTACTGGCATGTCGGATATATGTACTTTCATGTCGGGTATATGTACTGTCATGTCGGATATATGTACTGGCATGTCGGATATATGTACTGGCATGTCGGATATATGTACTGTCATGTCGGATATATGTACTGGCATGTCGGATATATGTACTGGCATGTCGGATATATGTAATGTCATGTCGGATATATGTACTGTCATGTCGGATATATGTACTGGCATGTCGGATATATGTACTGGCATGTTGGATATATGTACTGGCATGTCGGATATATGTACAGCCATGGTGGGTATATGTAATGTCATGTCGGAAGTATGTACTGGCATGGCGGGTATATGTACTGGCATGTCAGATATATGTAATGTCATGTCGGGTATATGTAATGTCATATATATGTAATGTCATTTCGGGTATATGTAATATCATGTCGGATATATGTAATGTCATGGTGGATATATGTAATGTCATGTCGGGTATATGTAATGCCATGGTGGATATGTGTAATGCCATGTCGGATATATGTAATGACATGTCGGATATATGTAATGTCATGGCGGATATATGTAATGTCATGTCGGTTATATGTAATATCATGTCGGATATATGTACTGTCATGTCGGATATATGTAATGTCATGTGGTATATGTAATGTCATGTCGGATATATGTAATGTCATGTCGGGTATATGTAATGTCATGTCGGATATATGTAATGTCATGTCGGATATATGTAATGTCATGTCGGATATATGTAATGTCATGTCGGATATATGTAATGTCATGTCGGATATATGTAATGTCATGTCGGATATATGTAATGTCATGTCGGATATATGTAATGTCATGTCGGATATATGTAATGTCATGTCGGGTATATGTAATGTCATGTCGGATATATGTAATGTCATGTCGGATATATGTAATGTCATGTGATGTCGGATATATGTAATGTCATGTCGGGTATATGTAATGTCATGTCGGATATATGTAATGTCATGTCGGGTATATGTAATGTCATGTCGGATATATGTAATGTCATGTCGGGTATATGTAATGGCATGTCGGATATATGTACTGTCATGTCGGATATATGTAATGTCATGTCGGATATATGTACTGTCATGTCGGATATATGTACTGGCATGTCAGATATATGTACTGGCATGTCGGATATATGTACTGGCATGTCGGATATATGTACTGGTATGTCGGATATATGTACTGTCATGTCGGATATATATACTGTCATGTCAGATATATGTAATGTCATGTCGGATATATGTACTGGCATGTCGGATATATGTACTGGCATGCTGGGTATATGTACTGGCATGTCGGATATATGTAATGTCATGTCGGATATGTGTACTGTCATGTCGGATATATATACTGTCATGTCGGATATATGTAATGTCATGTCGGATATATGTACTGGCATGTCGGATATATGTACTGGCATGCTGGGTATATGTAATGTCATGTCGGGTATATGTACTGGCATGTCGGATATATGTACTTGCATGTCGGATATATGTACTGGCATGTTGGATATATGTACTGGCATGTCGGATATATGTACTGTCATGTCGGGTATGTGTAATGTCATGTCGGGTATATGTACTGGCATGTCGGATATATGTAATGTCATGTCAGATATGTGTAATGTCATGTCGGGTATATGTACTGGCATGGTGGATATATGTACTGGCATGTCGGGTATATGTACTGGCATGGTGGGTATATGTAATGTCATGTCGGATATGTGTAATGTCATGTCGGGTATATGTACTGGCATGGTGGATATATGTAATGTCATGTCGGATATGTGTAATGTCATGTCGGGTATATGAACTGGCATGGTGGATATATGTAATGTCATGTCGGATATATGTACTGCCATGTCGGATATATGTACTGGCATGTCAGATATATGTACTGGCATGGCGGGTATATGTACTGGCATGTCGGGTATATGTACTGGCATGGTGGGTATATGTAATGTCATGTCGGATATATGTAATGTCATGACGGTATATGTACTGGCATGTCGGATATATGTAATGGCATGGTGGATATATGTAATGTCATGTCGGATATATGTAATGTCATGTCGGGTATATGTAATGTCATGTCGGATATATGTAATGTCATGTGAATATATGTAATGTCATGTCGGGTATATGTAATGCCATGTCGGATATATGTAATGTCATGTCGGATATGTGTAATGCCATGTCGGATATATGTAATGTCATGGCGGATATATGTAATGTCATGTCGGGTATATGTAATATCATGTCAGATATATGTACTGTCATGTCGGATATATGTAATGTCATGTCAGATATATGTAATGTCATGTCGGATATATGTAATATCATGTCGGATATATGTAATGCCCGTTGGGTATATGTAATGTCATGTCGGATATATGCAATGTCATATCGGGTATATGTAATATCATGTCGATATATGTAATGTCATGGCGGATATATGTAATGTCATGTCGGATATATGTAATGTCATGTCGGATATATGTAATGTCATGTCGGATATATGTAATGTCATGTCGGGTATATGTAATGTCATGTCGGATATATGTACTGTCATGTCGGATATATGTACTGTCATGTCGGGTATATGTACTGTCATGTCGGGTATATGTACTGTCATGTCGGATATATGTAATGTCATGTCGGACATATGTACTCTCATGTCGGATATATGTACTGGCATGTCAGATATATGTACTGGCATGTCGGATATATGTAATGCCATGGTGGGTATATGTACTGGCATGTCGGATATATGTACTGTCATGTCGGGTATATGTACTGTCATGTCGGATATATGTACTGGCATGTCAGATATATGTACTGGCATGTCGGATATATGTACTGGCATGTTGGATATATGTACTGGTATGTCGGATATATGTACTGTCATGTCGGATATATATACTGTCATGTCAGATATATGTAATGTCATGTCGGATATATGTACTGGCATGTCGGATATATGTACAGGCATGCTGGGTATATGTACTGGCATGTCGGATATATGTAATGTCATGTCGGATATGTGTACTGTCATGTCGGATATATATACTGTCATGTCGGATATATGTAATGTCATGCTGGGTATATGTAATGTCATGTCGGGTATATGTACTGGCATGTCGGATATATGTACTTGCATGTCGGATATATGTACTTGCATGTTGGATATATGTACTGGCATGTTGGATATATGTACTGGCATGTCGGATATATGTACTGTCATGTCGGGTATGTGTAATGTCATGTCGGGTATATGTACTGGCATGTCGGATATATGTAATGTCATGTCAGATATGTGTAATGTCATGTCGGTTATATGTACTGGCATGGTGGATATATGTACTGGCATGTCGGGTATATGTACTGGCATGGTGGGTATATGTAATGTCATGTCGGATATGTGTAATGTCATGTCGGGTATATGTACTGGCATGGTGGATATATGTAATGTCATGTCGGATATGTGTAATGTCATGTCGGGTATATGAACTGGCATGGTGGATATATGTACTGGCATGGTGGATATATGTAATGTCATGTCGGATATATGTACTGCCATGTCGGATATATGTACTGGCATGTCAGATATATGTACTGGCATGGCGGGTATATGTACTGGCATGTCGGGTATATGTACTGGCATGGTGGGTATATGTAATGTCATGTCGGATATGTGTAATGTCATGACGGTATATGTACTGGCATGTTGGATATATGTACTGGCATGGTGGATATATGTAATGTCATGTCGGATATATGTAATGTCATTTCGGGTATATGTAATGTCATGTCGGATATATGTAATGTCATGGCGGATATATGTAATGTCATGTCGGGTATATGTAATGCCATGTCGGATATATGTAATGTCATGGCGGATATATGTAATGTCATGTCGGGTATATGTAATATCATGTCGGATATATGTACTGTCATGTCGGATATATGTAATGTCATGTCGGATATATGTAATGTCATGTTGGATATATGTAATATCATGTCGGATATATGTAATGCCACGTTGGGTATATGTAATGTCATGTCGGATATATGCAATGTCATATCAGGTATATGTAATATCATGTCGGATATATGTAATGACATGGCGGATATATGTAATGTCATGTAGGGTATATGAAATATCATGTTGGATATATGTAATGTCATATCGGATATATGTAATGTCATGTCGGATATATGTAATGTCATGTCGGATATATGTAATATCATGTCGGATATATGTACTGTCATGTCGGGTATATGTACTGCCATGTTGGATATATGTACTGCCATGTCGGATATATGTAGACATGTCGGATATATGTACTGGCATGTCGGATATATGTACTGGCATGTTGGATATATGTACTGGCATGTCGGATATATGTACTGGCATGGTGGGTATATGTACTGTCATGTCGGGTATATGTACTGTCATGTCGGGTATATGTACTGTCATGTCGCATATATGTAATGCCATGGTGGGTATATGTAATGTCATGTCGGAAGTATGTACTTTCACGTCGGGTATATGTACTGTCATGGTGGGTATATGTACTGGCATGGTGGGTATATGTACTGTCATGTCAGATATATCTACTGGCATGGTGGGTATATGTACTGGCATGGTGGGTATATGTACTGTCATGTCAGATATATGTACCGGCATGGTGGGTATATGTACTGGCATGTCGGATATATGTACTTTCATGTCGGGTATATGTACTGTCATGTCGGATATATGTACTGGCATGTCGGATATATGTACTGGCATGTCGGATATATGTACTGTCATGTCGGATATATGTACTGGCATGTCGGATATATGTACTGGCATGTCGGATATATGTAATGTCATGTCGGATATATGTACTGTCATGTCGGATATATGTACTGGCATGTCGGATATATGTACTGGCATGTTGGATATATGTACTGGCATGTCGGATATATGTACAGCCATGGTGGGTATATGTAATGTCATGTCGGAAGTATGTACTGGCATGGCGGGTATATGTACTGGCATGTCAGATATATGTAATGTCATGTCGGGTATATGTAATGTCATGTCAGATATATGTAATGTCATTTCGGGTATATGTAATATCATGTCGGATATATGTAATGTCATGGTGGATATATGTAATGTCATGTCGGGTATATGTAATGCCATGGTGGATATGTGTAATGCCATGTCGGATATATGTAATGACATGTCGGATATATGTAATGTCATGGCGGATATATGTAATGTCATGTCGGTTATATGTAATATCATGTCGGATATATGTACTGTCATGTCGGATATATGTCATGTCATGTCGGATATATGTAATATCATGTCGGATATATGTAATGTCATGTTGGATATATGTAATGTCATGTCGGATATGTGTAATGTCATGTCAAATATATGTAATGTCATGTCGGATATATGTAATGCCATGTCGGGTATATGTAATGTCATGTCGGATATATGTAATGTCATGTCAGGTATATGTAATGTCATGTCGGATATATGTAATGTCATTTCGGGTATATGTAATGTCATGTCGGATATATGTAATGTCATGTTGTATATATGTAATGTCATGGCGTATATATGTAATGTCATGTCGGGTATATGTAATGTCATGGCGGATATATGTAATGCCATGTCGGGTATATGTAATGTCATGATGGATATATGTAATGTCATGTCGGATATATGTAATGTCATGGTGGATATATGTAATGTCATGTCGGGTATATGTAATGCCATGTCGGATATATGTAATGTCATGGTGGATATGTGTAATGCCATGTTGGATATATGTAATGTCATGACGGGTATATGTAATATCATGTCGGATATATGTACTGTCATGTCGGATATATGTAATGTCATGTCAGATATATGTAATGTCATGTCGGATATATGTAATATCATGTCGGATATATGTAATGCCACGTTGGGTATATGTAATGTCATGTCGGGTATATGTACTGTCATGTCGGATATATGTAATGTCATGTCGGGTATATGTACTGGCATGTCGGGTATATGTACTGGCATGTCGGGTATATGTACTGTCATGTCGGATATATGTACTGGCATGTCGGATATATGTACTGGCATGTCGGGTATATGTACTGGCATGTCGGATATATGTACTGGCATGTCGGATATATGTACTGGCATGTCGGGTATATGTACTGGCATGCTGGGTATATGTAATGTCATGTCGGATATGTGTAATGTCATGACGGTATATGTACTGGCATGTTGGATATATGTACTGGCATTTCGGATATATGTACTGGCTTGTCGGATATATGTACTGGCATTTCGGATATATGTACTGGCATGTCGGATATATGTACTGGCATGTCGGATATATGTACAGCCATGGTGGGTATATGTAATGTCATGTCGGAAGTATGTACTGGCATGGTGGGTATATGTACTGGCATGTCAGATATATGTAATGTCATGTCGGGTATATATAATGTCATGTCGGATATATGTAATGTCATTTCGGGTATATGTAATGTCATGTTGGATATATGTAATGTCATGGTGGATATATGTAATGTCATGTCGGGTATATGTAATGCCATGTCGGATATATGTAATGTCATGGTGGATATGTGTAATGCCATGTCGGATATATGTAATGTCATGGCGGATATATGTAATGTCATGTCGGGTATATGTAATATCATGTCAGATATATGTACTGTCATGTCGGATATATGTAATGTCATGTCAGATATATGTAATGTCATGTCGGATATATGTAATATCATGTCGGATATATGTAATGCCACGTTGGGTATATGTAATGTCATGTCGGATATATGCAATGTCATATCGGGTATATGTAATATCATGTCGGATATATGTAATGTCATGGCGGATATATGTAATGTCATGTCGGGTATATGAAATATCATGTCGGATATATGTAATGTCATGTCGGATATATGTAATGTCATGTCGGATATATGTAATATCATGTCGGATATATGTAATGTCATGTCGGGTATATGTAATATCATGTCAGATATATGTACTGTCATGTCGTGTATCTGTACAGGCATGGTGGGTATATGTACTGTCATGTCGGGTATATGTATTGTCATGTCGGGTATATGTACTGTCATGTCGGATATATGTACTGTCATATCGAGTATATGTACTGGCATGTCGGATATATGTACTGTCATGTTGGATATATGTAATGTCATGTCGGACATATGTACTCTCATGTCGGATATATGTACTGGCATGTCAGATATATGTACTGGCATGTCGGATATATGTAATGCCATGGTGGGTATATGTACTGGCATGTCGGATATATGTACTGTCATGTCGGGTATATGTACTGTCATGTCGGATATATGTACTGGCATGTCGGATATATGTAATGTCATGTCGGATATATGTACTGGCATGTCGGATATATGTACTGGCATGCTGGGTATATGTACTGGCATGTCGGATATATGTAATGTCATGTCGGATATGTGTACTGTCATGTCGGATATATATACTGTCATGTCGGATATATGTAATGTCATGTCGGATATATGTACTGGCATGTCGGATATATGTACTGGCATGCTGGGTATATGTAATGTCATGTCGGGTATATGTACTGGCATGTCGGATATATGTACTTGCATGTCGGATATATGTACTTGCATGTTGGATATATGTACTGGCATGTTGGATATATGTACTGGCATGTCGGATATATGTACTGTCATGTCGGGTATGTGTAATGTCATGTCGGGTATATGTACTGGCATGTCGGATATATGTAATGTCATGTCAGATATGTGTAATGTCATGTCGGGTATATGTACTGGCATGTTGGATATATGTACTGGCATGTCGGGTATATGTACTGTCATGTCGGATATATGTACTGTCATGTCGGATATATGTACTGTCATGTCGGATATATGTAATGTCATGTCGGATATATGTACTGGCATGTCGGATATATGTACTGGCATGTGGGATATGATGTCATGTCGGATATATGTACTGGCATGTCGGATATATGTACTGGCATGTCGGATATATGTACTGGCATGTCGGATATATGTACTGGCATGTGATATATGTACTGGCATGTCGGATATATGTACTGTCATGTCGGGTATATGTAATGTCATGTCGGGTATATGTACTGGCATGTCGGATATATGTAATGTCATGTCAGATATATGTAATGTCATGTCGGGTATATGTACTGGCATGTCGGGTATATGTACTGGCATGTTGGGTATATGTACTGTCATGTCGGATATATGTACTGGCATGTCGGATATATGTACTGGCATGTCGGGTATATGTACTGGCATGTCGGATATATGTACTGTCATGTCGGATATATGTACTGGCATGTCGGGTATATGTACTGGCATGTTGGATATATGTAATGTCATGTCGGATATGTGTAATGTCATGTCGGTATATGTACTGGCATGTTGGATATATGTACTGGCATGTCGGATATATGTACTGTCATGTCGGATATATGTACTGGCATGTCGGATATATGTACTGGCATGTCGGATATATGTACTGGCATGTCGGATATATGTACAGCCATGGTGGGTATATGTAATGTCATGTCGGATGTATGTACTGGCATGGTGGGTATATGTACTGGCATGTCAGATATATGTAATGTCATGTCGGGTATATGTAATGTCATGTCGGATATATGTAATGTCATTTCGGGTATATGTAATGTCATGTTGGATATATGTAATGTCATGGTGGATATATGTAATGTCATGTCGGGTATATGTAATGCCATGTCGGATATATGTAATGTCATGGTGGATATATGTAATGTCATGTCGGATATATGTAATGGCATGGTGGATATATGTAATGGCATGTCGGATATATGTAATGTCATGTCGGGTATATGTAATGTCATGTCGGATATATGTAATGTCATGTCGGGTATATGTAATATCATGTCGGATATATGTAATGTCATGTCGGATATATGTAATGTCATGTCGGATATATGTAATGTCATGTTGGATATATGTAATGTCATGTCGGATATATGTAATGTCATGTCGGATATATGTAATGTCATGTCGGTATATGAATGTCATGTCGGATATATGTAATGTCATGTCGGATATATGTAATGTCATGTCGGATATATGTAATGTCATGTCGGATATATGTAATGCAGGTATATGTATTCATGTCGTATATGTATGTCATGTTTGGTGGGTATGTACTGGCATGTCGGGTATATGTACTGTCATGTCGGGTATATGTACTGTCATGTCGGATATATGTACTGTCATGTCGGATATATGTACTGGCATGTCGGATATATGTACTGGCATGTCGGATATATGTACTGGCATGTCGGATATATGTACTGGCATGTCGGGTATATGTACTGGCATGGGTATATGTAATGTCATGTCGGATATTGTATGTCATGCGGTATATGTACTGGCATGGGATATATGTACTGGCATGTCGGATATATGTACTGGCATGTCGGATATATGTACTGGCATGTCGGATATATGTACAGCCATGGTGGGTATATGTAATGTCATGTCGGAAGTATGTACTGGCATGGTGGGTATATGTACTGGCATGTCAGATATATGTAATGTCATGTCGGGTATATGTAATGTCATGTCGGATATATGTAATGTCATTTCGGGTATATGTAATGTCATGTCGGATATATGTAATGTCATGGTGGATATATGTAATGTCATGTCGGGTATATGTAATGCCATGTCGGATATATGTAATGTCATGGTGGATATGTGTAATGCCATGTCGGATATATGTAATGTCATGGCGGATATATGTAATGTCATGTCGGGTATATGTAATGTCATGTCAGATATATGTACTGTCATGTCGGATATATGTAATGTCATGTCGGATATATGTAATGTCATGTCGGATATATGTAATGTCATGTCGGATATATGTAATGCCATGTCGGGTATATGTAATGTCATGTCGGATATATGTAATGTCATGTCGGGTATATGTAATATCATGTCGGATATATGTAATGTCATGGCGGATATATGTAATGTCATGTCGGGTATATGTAATGTCATGTCGGATATATGTAATATCATGTCGGATATATGTAATGTCATGTCGGGTATATGTAATATCATGTCAGATATATGTACTGTCATGTCGTGTATCTGTACAGGCATGGTGGGTATATGTACTGTCATGTCGGGTATATGTACTGTCATGTCGGGTATATGTACTGTCATGTCGGATATATGTAATGTCATGTCGGACATATGTACTCTCATGTCGGATATATGTACTGGCATGTCAGATATATGTACTGGCATGTCGGATATATGTAATGCCATGGTGGGTATATGTACTGGCATGTCGGATATATGTACTGTCATGTCGGGTATATGTACTGTCATGTCGGATATATGTACTGGCATGTCAGATATATGTACTGGCATGTCGGATATATGTACTGGCATGTCGGATATATGTACTGGTATGTCGGATATATGTACTGTCATGTCGGATATATATACTGTCATGTCAGATATATGTAATGTCATGTCGGATATATGTACTGGCATGTCGGATATATGTACTGGCATGCTGGGTATATGTACTGGCATGTCGGATATATGTAATGTCATGTCGGATATGTGTACTGTCATGTCGGATATATATACTGTCATGTCGGATATATGTAATGTCATGTCGGATATATGTACTGGCATGTCGGATATATGTACTGGCATGCTGGGTATATGTAATGTCATGTCGGGTATATGTACTGGCATGTCGGATATATGTACTTGCATGTCGGATATATGTACTTGCATGTTGGATATATGTACTGGCATGTTGGATATATGTACTGGCATGTCGGATATATGTACTGTCATGTCGGGTATGTGTAATGTCATGTCGGGTATATGTACTGGCATGTCGGATATATGTAATGTCATGTCAGATATGTGTAATGTCATGTCGGGTATATGTACTGGCATGGTGGATATATGTACTGGCATGTCGGGTATATGTACTGGCATGGTGGGTATATGTAATGTCATGTCGGATATGTGTAATGTCATGTCGGGTATATGTACTGGCATGGTGGATATATGTAATGTCATGTCGGATATGTGTAATGTCATGTCGGGTATATGAACTGGCATGGTGGATATATGTACTGGCATGGTGGATATATGTAATGTCATGTCGGATATATGTACTGCCATGTCGGATATATGTACTGGCATGTCAGATATATGTACTGGCATGGCGGGTATATGTACTGGCATGTCGGGTATATGTACTGGCATGGTGGGTATATGTAATGTCATGTCGGATATGTGTAATGTCATGACGGTATATGTACTGGCATGTTGGATATATGTACTGGCATGGTGGATATATGTAATGTCATGTCGGATATATGTAATGTCATTTCGGGTATATGTAATGTCATGTCGGATATATGTAATGTCATGGCGGATATATGTAATGTCATGTCGGGTATATGTAATGCCATGTCGGATATATGTAATGTCATGGCGGATATATGTAATGTCATGTCGGGTATATGTAATATCATGTCGGATATATGTACTGTCATGTCGGATATATGTAATGTCATGTCGGATATATGTAATGTCATGTCGGATATATGTAATATCATGTCGGATATATGTAATGCCACGTTGGGTATATGTAATGTCATGTCAGATATATGCAATGTCATATCGGGTATATGTAATATCATGTCGGATATATGTAATGTCATGGCGGATATATGTAATGTCATGTAGGGTATATGAAATATCATGTCGGATATATGTAATGTCATATCGGATATATGTAATGTCATGTCGGATATATGTAATGTCATGTCTGATATATGTAATATCATGTCGGATATATGTACTGTCATGTCGGGTATATGTACTGCCATGTTGGATATATGTACTGCCATGTCGGATATATGTAGACATGTCGGGTAATGTATGACATGTCGGATATATGTACTGGCATGTCGGGTATATGTACTGGCATGTCGGGTATATGTACTGTCATGTTGGGTATATGTACTGTCATGTCGGATATATGTACTGGCATGTCGGATATATGTACTGGCATGTCGGATATATGTACTGGCATGTCGGATATATGTACTGGCATGTCGGATATATGTACTGGCATGTCGGGTATATGTACTGTCATGTCGGATATATGTACTGGCATGTCGGGTATATGTACTGGCATGGTGGGTATATGTAATGTCATGTCGGATATATGTAATGTCATGTCGGTATATGTAATGTCATTTCGGGTATATGTAATGTCATGTTGGATATATGTAATGTCATGGTGGATATATGTAATGTCATGTCGGGTATATGTAATGTCATGTCGGATATATGTAATGTCATGGTGGATATGTGTAATGCCATGTCGGATATATGTAATGTCATGGCGGATATATGTAATGTCATGTCGGGTATATGTAATATCATGTCAGATATATGTACTGTCATGTCGGATATATGTAATGTCATGTCAGATATATGTAATGTCATGTCGGATATATGTAATATCATGTCGGATATATGTAATGCCACGTTGGGTATATGTAATGTCATGTCGGATATATGCAATGTCATATCGGGTATATGTAATATCATGTCGGATATATGTAATGTCATGGCGGATATATGTAATGTCATGTCGGGTATATGAAATATCATGTCGGATATATGTAATGTCATGTCGGATATATGTAATGTCATGTCGGATATATGTAATATCATGTCGGATATATGTAATGTCATGTCGGGTATATGTAATATCATGTCAGATATATGTACTGTCATGTCGTGTATCTGTACAGGCATGGTGGGTATATGTACTGTCATGTCGGGTATATGTATTGTCATGTCGGGTATATGTACTGTCATGTCGGATATATGTACTGTCATATCGAGTATATGTACTGGCATGTCGGATATATGTACTGTCATGTTGGATATATGTAATGTCATGTCGGACATATGTACTCTCATGTCGGATATATGTACTGGCATGTCAGATATATGTACTGGCATGTCGGATATATGTAATGCCATGGTGGGTATATGTACTGGCATGTCGGATATATGTACTGTCATGTCGGGTATATGTACTGTCATGTCGGATATATGTACTGTCATGTCGGATATATGTAATGTCATGTCGGATATATGTACTGGCATGTCGGATATATGTACTGGCATGCTGGGTATATGTACTGGCATGTCGGATATATGTAATGTCATGTCGGATATGTGTACTGTCATGTCGGATATATATACTGTCATGTCGGATATATGTAATGTCATGTCGGATATATGTACTGGCATGTCGGATATATGTACTGGCATGCTGGGTATATGTAATGTCATGTCGGGTATATGTACTGGCATGTCGGATATATGTACTTGCATGTCGGATATATGTACTTGCATGTTGGATATATGTACTGGCATGTTGGATATATGTACTGGCATGTCGGATATATGTACTGTCATGTCGGGTATGTGTAATGTCATGTCGGGTATATGTACTGGCATGTCGGATATATGTAATGTCATGTCAGATATGTGTAATGTCATGTCGGGTATATGTACTGGCATGGTGGATATATGTACTGGCATGTCGGGTATATGTACTGGCATGGTGGGTATATGTAATGTCATGTCGGATATGTGTAATGTCATGTCGGGTATATGTACTGGCATGGTGGATATATGTAATGTCATGTCGGATATGTGTAATGTCATGTCGGGTATATGAACTGGCATGGTGGATATATGTACTGGCATGGTGGATATATGTAATGTCATGTCGGATATATGTACTGCCATGTCGGATATATGTACTGGCATGTCAGATATATGTACTGGCATGGCGGGTATATGTACTGGCATGTCGGGTATATGTACTGGCATGGTGGGTATATGTAATGTCATGTCGGATATGTGTAATGTCATGACGGTATATGTACTGGCATGTTGGATATATGTACTGGCATGGTGGATATATGTAATGTCATGTCGGATATATGTAATGTCATTTCGGGTATATGTAATGTCATGTCGGATATATGTAATGTCATGGCGGATATATGTAATGTCATGTCGGGTATATGTAATGCCATGTCGGATATATGTAATGTCATGGCGGATATATGTAATGTCATGTCGGGTATATGTAATATCATGTCGGATATATGTACTGTCATGTCGGATATATGTAATGTCATGTCGGATATATGTAATGTCATGTTGGATATATGTAATATCATGTCGGATATATGTAATGCCACGTTGGGTATATGTAATGTCATGTCGGATATATGCAATGTCATATCAGGTATATGTAATATCATGTCGGATATATGTAATGACATGGCGGATATATGTAATGTCATGTAGGGTATATGAAATATCATGTTGGATATATGTAATGTCATATCGGATATATGTAATGTCATGTCGGATATATGTAATGTCATGTCTGATATATGTAATATCATGTCGGATATATGTACTGTCATGTCGGGTATATGTACTGCCATGTTGGATATATGTAGACATGTCGGATATATGTACTGGCATGTCGGATATATGTACTGGCATGTTGGATATATGTACTGGCATGTCGGATATATGTACAGCCATGGTGGGTATATGTAATGTCATGTCGGAAGTATGTACTGGCATGGTGGGTATATGTACTGGCATGTCAGATATATGTAATGTCATGTCGGGTATATGTAATGTCATGTCGGATATATGTAATGTCATTTCGGGTATATGTAAAGTCATGTCGGATATATGTAATGTCATGGTGGATATATGTAATGTCATGTCGGGTATATGTAATGCCATGGTGGATATATGTAATGTCATGTTGGGTATATGTAATGCCATGGTGGATATGTGTAATGCCATGTTGGATATATGTAATGCCATGTCAGATATATGTAATGCCATGTCAGATATATGTAATGTCATGGCGGTTATATGTAATATCATGTCGGTTATATGTAATATCATGTCGGTTATATGTAATGCCATGTCGGGTATATGTACTGTCATGTCGGGTATGTGTAATATCATGTCGGGTATATGTACTGGCATGTCGGATATATGTAATGTCATGTCAGATATGTGTAATGTCATGTCGGGTATATGTACTGGCATGGTGGATATATGTACTGGCATGTCAGGTATATGTACTGGCATGGTGGGAATATGTAATGTCATGTCGGATATGTGTAATGTCATGTCGGGTATATGTACTGGCATGGTGGATATATGTAATGTCATATATGTGTAATGTCATGTCGGGTATATGAACTGGCATGGTGGATATATGTACTGGCATGGTGGATATATGTAATGTCATGTCGGATATATGTACTGCCATGTCGGATATATGTACTGGCATGTCAGATATATGTACTGGCATGGCGGGTATATGTACTGTCATGTCGGGTATCTGTACTGGCATGGTGGGTATATGTACTGTCATGTCGGGTATATGTACTGTCATGTCGGGTATATGTACTGTCATGTCGCATATATGTAATGCCATGGTGGGTATATGTAATGTCATGTCGGAAGTATGTACTTTCACGTCGGGTATATGTACTGTCATGGTGGGTATATGTACTGGCATGGTGGGTATATGTACTGTCATGTCAGATATATGTACTGGCATGGTGGGTATATGTACTGGCATGGTGGGTATATGTACTGTCATGTCAGATATATGTACTGGCATGGTGGGTATATGTACTGGCATGTCGGATATATGTACTTTCATGTCGGGTATATGTACTGTAATGTCAGATATATGTACTGGCATGTCGGATATATGTACTGGCATGTCGGATATATGTACTGTCATGTCAGATATATGTACTGGCATGTCGGATATATGTACTGGCATGTCGGATATATGTACTGTCATGTCAGATATATGTACTGGCATGTCAGATATATGTACTGGCATGTCGGATATATGTACTGTCATGTCGGATATATGTACTGTCATGTCGGATATATGTACTGGCATGTCGGATATATGTACTGGCACGTCGGATATATGTACTGGCATGTCGGATATATGTACAGCCATGGTGTGTATATGTAATGTCATGTCGGAAGTATGTACTGGCATGGTGGGTATATGTACTGGCATGTCAGATATATGTAATGTCATGTCGGGTATATGTGATGTCATGTTGGATATATGTAATGTCATTTCGGGTATATGTAATGTCATGTCGGATATATGTAATGTCATGGTGGATATATGTAATGTCATGTCGGGTATATGTAATGCCATGTCGGATATATGTAATGTCATGGGGATAAGTGTAATGCCATGTCGGATATATGTAATGTCATGGCGGATATATGTAATGTCATGTCAGGTATATGTATTCATGTGGATATATGTATGTCATGTCGGATATATGTAATGTCATGTCGGATATATGTAATGTCATGTCGGATATATGTAATGTCATATCGAGTATATGTAATATCATGTCGGATATATGTAATGTCATGGTGGATATATGTAATGTCATGTCGGGTATATGAAATATCATGTCGGATATATGTAATGTCATATCGGATATATGTAATGTCATGTCGGATATATGTAATGTCATGTCGGATATATGTAATATCATGTCGGATATATGTACTGTCATGTTGGGTATATGTACTGCCATGTTGGATATATGTACTGCCATGTCGGATATATGTACTGGCATGTCGGATATATGTACTGACATGTCAGATATATGTAATGTTATGTCGGGTATATGTACTGGCATGTCGGGTATATGTACTGGCATGTCGGGTATATGTACTGTCATGTCGGATATATGTACTGGTTATGTTATATATATCGGGTTTTACGCCTGCATCAGCACCATTTTGGGCTATATCGCCGGCGGGCAGTTTACCTAACAACACCTTTCCTGGGCAGGCTCCAGCGGTTAACCAGTACTTGGGCGCACCAACCTCCGTAAGAAACTGCCAACTTTTTCACATAAATGAGACACGGTCTGAGCGGGGCTCGAACCCGTGACCATCAGTGATGATAGGTTACAGTGGTATACAAGTCAGCGACCTTAACCACTCGACCACGGAGGCGGACTGTATATGTACTGGTATGTCGGATATATGTACTGGCATGTCGGGTATATGTACTGGCATGTCGGATATATGTACTGGCATGTCAGATATATGTACTGGCATGTCGGGTATATGTACTGGCATGCTGGGTATATGTACTGGCATGTCGGGTATATGTACTGGCATGGTGGGTATATGTAATGTCATGTCGGATATGTGTAATGTCATGACGGTATATGTACTGGCATGTTGGATATATGTACTGGCATGGTGGATATATGTAATGTCATGTCGGATATGTGTAATGTCATGTCGGGTATATGTACTGGCATGGTGGATATATGTAATGTCATGTCGGATATGTGTAATGTCATGTCGGGTATATGAACTGGCATGGTGGATATATGTACTGGCATGGTGGATATATGTAATGTCATGTCGGATATATGTAATGTCATGTCGGATATATGTAATGTCATGTCGGATATATGTAATGTCATGTTGGATATATGTAATGTCATGTCAGATATATGTAATGTCATATATATGTAATGTCATGTAGGATATATGTAATGCCATGTTGGGTATAGGTAATGTCATGTCGTATATATGTAATGTCATTTCGGGTATATGTAATGTCATGTCGGATATATGTAATGTCATGGAGGATATATGTAATGTCATGTCAGGTATATGTAATGTCATGGCGGATATATGTAATGCCATGCCGGGTATATGTAATGTCATGGTGGATATATGTAATGTCATGTCGGATATATGTAATGTCATGGTGGATATATGTAATGTCATGTCGGGTATATGTAATGCCATGTCGGATATATGTAATGTCATGGTGGATATGTGTAATGCCATGTTGGATATATGTAATGTCATGGCGGGTATATGTAATATCATGTCAGATATATGTACTGTCATGTCGGATATATGTAATGTCATGTCAGATATATGTAATGTCATGTCGGATATATGTAATATCATGTCGGATATATGTAATGCCACGTTGGGTATATGTAATGTCATGTCGGGTATATGTACTGTCATGTCGGATATATGTAATGTCATGTCGGGTATATGTACTGGCATGTTGGGTATATGTACTGACATGTCGGGTATATGTACTGTCATGTCGGATATATGTACTGGCATGTCGGATATATGTACTGGCATGTCGGGTATATGTACTGGCATGTCGGATATATGTACTGTCATGTCGGATATATGTACTGGCATGTCGGGTATATGTACTGGCATGCTGGGTATATGTAATGTCATGTCGGATATGTGTAATGTCATGACGGTATATGTACTGGCATGTCGGATATATGTACTGGCATGTCGGATATATGTACTGGCATTTCGGATATATGTACTGGCATGTCGGATATATGTACTGGCATGTCGGATATATGTACAGCCATGGTGGGTATATGTAATGTCATGTCAGAAGTATGTACTGGCATGGTGGGTATATGTACTGGCATGTCAGATATATGTAATGTCATGTCGGGTATATGTAATGTCATGTCGGATATATGTAATGTCATTTCGGGTATATGTAATGTCATGTTGGATATATGTAATGTCATGGTGGATATATGTAATGTCATGTCGGGTATATGTAATGCCATGTCGGATATATGTAATGTCATGGTGGATATGTGTAATGCCATGTCGGATATATGTAATGTCATGGCGGATATTTGTAATGTCATGTCGGGTATATGTAATATCATGTCGGATATATGTACTGTCATGTCGGATATATGTAATATCATGTTGGATATATGTAATGCCATGTTGGGTATATGTAATGTCATGTCGGATATATGTAATGTCATGGCGGATATATGTAATGTCATGTATATGAAATATCATGTCGGATATATGTAATGTCATGTCGGATATATGTAATGTCATGTCGGATATATGTAATATCATGTCGGATATATGTACTGTCATGTCGGGTATATGTACTGCCATGTTGGATATATGTACTGCCATGTCGGATATATGTACTGGCATGTCGGATATATGTACTGACATGTCAGGTATATGTACTGTCATGTCGGATATATGTAATGTCATGTCGGGTATATGTACTGGCATGTCGGGTATATGTACTGGCATGTCGGGTATATGTACTGTCATGTCGGATATATGTACTGGCATGTCGGATATATGTACTGGCATGTCGGATATATGTACTGGCATGTCGGGTATATGTACTGGCATGTCGGATATATGTACTGGCATGTCGGATATATGTACTGGCATGTCGGATATATGTACTGGCATGTCGGATATATGTACTGCCATGGTGGGTATATGTAATGTCATGTCGGAAGTATGTACTGGCATGGTGGTATATGTACTGGCATGTCGGATATATGTAATGTCATGTCGGGTATATGTAATGTCATGTCGGATATATGTAATGTCATTTCGGGTATATGTAATGTCATGTTGGATATATGTAATGTCATGGTGGATATATGTAATGTCATGTCGGGTATATGTAATGCCATGTCGGATATATGTAATGTCATGGCGGATATATGTAATGTCATGTCGGGTATATGTAATATCATGTCGGATATATGTACTGTCATGTCGGATATATGTAATGTCATGTCGGATATATGTAATGTCATGTCGGATATATGTAATGCCATGTTGGGTATATGTAATGTCATGTCGGATATATGCAATGTCATATCGGGTATATGTAATATCATGTCGGATATATGTAATGTCATGGCGGATATATGTAATGTCATGTCGTGTATATGAAATATCATGTCGGATATATGTAATGTCATGTCGGATATATGTAATGTCATGTCGGATATATGTAATGTCATGTCGGATATATGTAATGGCATGTCGGGTATATGTACTGTCATGTCGGATATATGTACTGTCATGTCGGATATCTGTAGACATGTCGGGTATATGTACTGTCATGTCGGATATATGTAATGTCATGTCGGGTATATGTACTGGCATGTCGGATATATGTACTGGCATGTCGGGTATATGTACTGTCATGTCGGATATATGTACTGGCATGTCGGATATATGTACTGGCATGTCGGATATATGTACTGGCATGTCGGATATATGTACTGTCATGTCGGATATATGTACTGGCATGTCAGATATATGTACTGGCATGTCGGATATATGTACTGGCATGTCGGATATATGTACTGGCATGTCGGATATATGTACTGTCATGTCGGATATGTGTAATGTCATGTCGGTATATGTACTGGCATGTCGGATATATGTACTGGCATGCTGGGTATATGTACTGGCATGTCGGATATATGTAATGTCATGTCGGGTATATGTACTGGCATGGTGGATATATGTAATGTCATGTCGGATATATGTAATGTCATGTCGGATATATGTACTGGCATGTCGGATATATGTACTGTCATGTCGGATATATGTAATGTCATGTCGGGTATATGTACTGGCATGTCGGATATATGTACTTGCATGTCGGATATATGTACTTGCATGTTGGATATATGTACTGGCATGTTGGATATATGTACTGGCATGTCGGATATATGTACTGTCATGTCGGGTATGTGTAATGTCATGTCGGGTATATGTACTGGCATGTCGGATATATGTAATGTCATGTCAGATATGTGTAATGTCATGTCGGGTATATGTACTGGCATGGTGGATATATGTACTGGCATGTCGGGTATATGTACTGGCATGTCAGATATGTGTAATGTCATGTCGGGTATATGTACTGGCATGGTGGATATATGTAATGTCATGTCGGATATGTGTAATGTCATGTCGGGTATATGTACTGGCATGTTGGATATATGTACTGGCATGGTGGATATATGTAATGTCATGTCGGATATATGTACTGCCATGTCGGATATATGTACTGGCATGTCAGATATATGTACTGGCATGGCGGGTATATGTACTGGCATGTCGGGTATATGTACTGGCATGGTGGGTATATGTAATGTCATGTCGGATATGTGTAATGTCATGACGGTATATGTACTGGCATGTTGGATATATGTACTGGCATGGTGGATATATGTAATGTCATGTCGGATATATGTAATGTCATTTCGGGTATATGTAATGTCATGTCGGATATATGTAATGTCATGGCGGATATATGTAATGTCATGTCGGGTATATGTAATGCCATGTCGGATATATGTAATGTCATGGCGGATATATGTAATGTCATGTCGGGTATATGTAATATCATGTCGGATATATGTACTGTCATGTCGGATATATGTAATGTCATGTCGGATATATGTAATGTCATGTTGGATATATGTAATATCATGTCGGATATATGTAATGCCACGTTGGGTATATGTAATGTCATGTCGGATATATGCAATGTCATATCAGGTATATGTAATATCATGTCGGATATATGTAATGACATGGCGGATATATGTAATGTCATGTAGGGTATATGAAATATCATGTTGGATATATGTAATGTCATATCGGATATATGTAATGTCATGTCGGATATATGTAATGTCATGTCGGATATATGTAATATCATGTCGGATATATGTACTGTCATGTCGGGTATATGTACTGCCATGTTGGATATATGTACTGCCATGTCGGATATATGTAGACATGTCGGATATATGTACTGGCATGTCGGATATATGTACTGGCATGTTGGATATATGTACTGGCATGTCGGATATATGTACAGCCATGGTGGGTATATGTAATGTCATGTCGGAAGTATGTACTGGCATGGTGGGTATATGTACTGGCATGTCAGATATATGTAATGTCATGTCGGGTATATGTAATGTCATGTCGGATATATGTAATGTCATTTCGGGTATATGTAAAGTCATGTCGGATATATGTAATGTCATGGTGGATATATGTAATGTCATGTCGGGTATATGTAATGCCATGGTGGATATATGTAATGTCATGTTGGGTATATGTAATGCCATGGTGGATATGTGTAATGCCATGTTGGATATATGTAATGCCATGTCAGATATATGTAATGCCATGTCAGATATATGTAATGTCATGGCGGTTATATGTAATATCATGTCGGTTATATGTAATATCATGTCGGTTATATGTAATGCCATGTCGGGTATATGTACTGTCATGTCGGGTATGTGTAATATCATGTCGGGTATATGTACTGGCATGTCGGATATATGTAATGTCATGTCAGATATGTGTAATGTCATGTCGGGTATATGTACTGGCATGGTGGATATATGTACTGGCATGTCAGGTATATGTACTGGCATGGTGGGAATATGTAATGTCATGTCGGATATGTGTAATGTCATGTCGGGTATATGTACTGGCATGGTGGATATATGTAATGTCATATATGTGTAATGTCATGTCGGGTATATGAACTGGCATGGTGGATATATGTACTGGCATGGTGGATATATGTAATGTCATGTCGGATATATGTACTGCCATGTCGGATATATGTACTGGCATGTCAGATATATGTACTGGCATGGCGGGTATATGTACTGTCATGTCGGGTATCTGTACTGGCATGGTGGGTATATGTACTGTCATGTCGGGTATATGTACTGTCATGGGGTATATGTCTGTCATGTCGGATATATGTAATGCCATGGTGGGTATATGTAATGTCATGTCAGAAGTATGTACTTTCACGTCGGGTATATGTACTGTCATGGTGGGTATATGTACTGGCATGGTGGGTATATGTACTGTCATGTCAGATATATGTACTGGCATGGTGGGTATATGTACTGGCATGGTGGGTATATGTACTGTCATGTCAGATATATGTACTGGCATGGTGGGTATATGTACTGGCATGTCGGATATATGTACTTTCATGTCGGGTATATGTACTGTAATGTCAGATATATGTACTGGCATGTCGGATATATGTACTGGCATGTCGGATATATGTACTGTCATGTCAGATATATGTACTGGCATGTCGGATATATGTACTGGCATGTCGGATATATGTACTGTCATGTCAGATATATGTACTGGCATGTCAGATATATGTACTGGCATGTCGGATATATGTACTGTCATGTCGGATATATGTACTGTCATGTCGGATATATGTACTGGCATGTCGGATATATGTACTGGCACGTCGGATATATGTACTGGCATGTCGGATATATGTACAGCCATGGTGTGTATATGTAATGTCATGTCGGAAGTATGTACTGGCATGGTGGGTATATGTACTGGCATGTCATATATATGTAATGTCATGTCGGGTATATGTAATGTCATGTTGGATATATGTAATGTCATTTCGGGTATATGTAATGTCATGTCGGATATATGTAATGTCATGGTGGATATATGTAATGTCATGTCGGGTATATGTAATGCCATGTCGGATATATGTAATGTCATGGTGGATAAGTGTAATGCCATGTCGGATATATGTAATGTCATGGCGGATATATGTAATGTCATGTCAGGTATATGTAATATCATGTCGGATATATGTACTGTCATGTCGGATATATGTAATGTCATGTCGGATATATGTAATGTCATGTCGGATATATGTAATGTCATATCGAGTATATGTAATATCATGTCGGATATATGTAATGTCATGGTGGATATATGTAATGTCATGTCGGGTATATGAAATATCATGTCGGATATATGTAATGTCATATCGGATATATGTAATGTCATGTCGGATATATGTAATGTCATGTCGGATATATGTAATATCATGTCGGATATATGTACTGTCATGTTGGGTATATGTACTGCCATGTTGGATATATGTACTGCCATGTCGGATATATGTACTGGCATGTCGGATATATGTACTGACATGTCAGATATATGTAATGTTATGTCGGGTATATGTACTGGCATGTCGGGTATATGTACTGGCATGTCGGGTATATGTACTGTCATGTCGGATATATGTACTGGTTATGTTATATATTCGGGTTTTACGCCTGCATCAGCACCATTTTGGGCTATATCGCCGGCGGGCAGTTTACCTAACAACACCTTTCCTGGGCAGGCTCCAGCGGTTAACCAGTACTTGGGCGCACCAACCTCCGTAAGAAACTGCCAACTTTTTCACATAAATGAGACACGGTCTGAGCGGGGCTCGAACCCGTGACCATCAGTGATGATAGGTTACAGTGGTATACAAGTCAGCGACCTTAACCACTCGACCACGGAGGCGGACTGTATATGTACTGGTATGTCGGATATATGTACTGGCATGTCGGGTATATGTACTGGCATGTCGGATATATGTACTGGCATGTCAGATATATGTACTGGCATGTCGGGTATATGTACTGGCATGCTGGGTATATGTACTGGCATGTCGGGTATATGTACTGGCATGGTGGGTATATGTAATGTCATGTCGGATATGTGTAATGTCATGACGGTATATGTACTGGCATGTTGGATATATGTACTGGCATGGGGTATATGTAATGTCATGTCGGATATGTGTAATGTCATGTCGGTATATGTACTGGCATGGTGGATATATGTAATGTCATGTCGGATATGTGTAATGTCATGTCGGGTATATGAACTGGCATGGGATATATGTATGGCATGGTGGATATATGTAATGTCATGTCGGATATATGTAATGTCATGTCGGATATATGTAATGTCATGTCGGATATATGTAATGTCATGTTGGATATATGTAATGTCATGTCAGATATATGTAATGTCATGTCGATATATGTAATGTCATTTCGGGTATATGTAATGTCATGTCGGATATATGTAATGTCATGGAGGATATATGTAATGTCATGTCAGGTATATGTAATGTCATGGCGGATATATGTAATGCCATGCCGGGTATATGTAATGTCATGGTGGATATATGTAATGTCATGTCGGATATATGTAATGTCATGGTGGATATATGTAATGTCATGTCGGGTATATGTAATGCCATGTCGGATATATGTAATGTCATGGTGGATATGTGTAATGCCATGTTGGATATATGTAATGTCATGGCGGGTATATGTAATATCATGTCAGATATATGTACTGTCATGTCGGATATATGTAATGTCATGTCAGATATATGTAATGTCATGTCGGATATATGTAATGCCATGTTGGGTATATGTAATGTCATGTCGGGTATATGTACTGTCATGTCGGATATATGTAATGTCATGTCGGGTATATGTACTGGCATGTTGGGTATATGTACTGACATGTCGGGTATATGTACTGTCATGTCGGATATATGTACTGGCATGTCGGATATATGTACTGGCATGTCGGGTATATGTACTGGCATGTCGGATATATGTACTGTCATGTCGGATATATGTACTGGCATGCTGGGTATATGTAATGTCATGTCGGATATGTGTAATGTCATGACGGTATATGTACTGGCATGTCGGATATATGTACTGGCATGTCGGATATATGTACTGGCATTTCGGATATATGTACTGGCATGTCGGATATATGTACTGGCATGTCGGATATATGTACAGCCATGGTGGGTATATGTAATGTCATGTCAGAAGTATGTACTGGCATGGTGGGTATATGTACTGGCATGTCAGATATATGTAATGTCATGTCGGGTATATGTAATGTCATGTCGGATATATGTAATGTCATTTCGGGTATATGTAATGTCATGTTGGATATATGTAATGTCATGGTGGATATATGTAATGTCATGTCGGGTATATGTAATGCCATGTCGGATATATGTAATGTCATGGTGGATATGTGTAATGCCATGTCGGATATATGTAATGTCATGGCGGATATTTGTAATGTCATGTCGGGTATATGTAATATCATGTCGGATATATGTACTGTCATGTCGGATATATGTAATATCATGTTGGATATATGTAATGCCATGTTGGGTATATGTAATGTCATGTCGGATATATGTAATGTCATGGCGGATATATGTAATGTCATGTATATGAAATATCATGTCGGATATATGTAATGTCATGTCGGATATATGTAATGTCATGTCGGATATATGTAATATCATGTCGGATATATGTACTGTCATGTCGGGTATATGTACTGCCATGTTGGATATATGTACTGCCATGTCGGATATATGTACTGGCATGTCGGATATATGTACTGACATGTCAGGTATATGTACTGTCATGTCGGATATATGTAATGTCATGTCGGGTATATGTACTGGCATGTCGGGTATATGTACTGGCATGTCGGGTATATGTACTGTCATGTCGGATATATGTACTGGCATGTCGGATATATGTACTGGCATGTCGGATATATGTACTGGCATGTCGGGTATATGTACTGGCATGCTGGGTATATGTAATGTCATGTTGGATATGTGTAATGTCATGACGGTATATGTACTGGCATGGTGGATATATGTACTGGCATATCGGATATATGTACTGGCATGTCGGATATATGTACTGGCATGTCGGATATATGTACAGCCATGGTGGGTATATGTAATGTCATGTCGGAAGTATGTACTGGCATGGTGGGTATATGTACTGGCATGTCAGATATATGTAATGTCATGTCGGGTATATGTAATGTCATGTCGGATATATGTAATGTCATTTCGGGTATATGTAATGTCATGTTGGATATATGTAATGTCATGGTGAATATATGTAATGTCATGTCGGGTATATGTAATGCCATGTCGGATATATGTAATGTCATGGTGGATATGTGTAATGCCATGTCGGATATATGTAATGTCATGGCGGATATATGTAATGTCATGTCGGGTATATGTAATATCATGTCAGATATATGTACTGTCATGTCGGATATATGTAATGTCATGTCGGATATATGTAATGTCATGTCAGATATATGTAATGTCATGTCGGATATATGTAATGCCATGTCGGGTATATGTAATGTCATGTCGGATATATGTAATGTCATGTCAGGTATATGTAATGTCATGTCAGATATATGTAATGTCATTTCGGGTATATGTAATGTCATGTCGGATATATGTAATGTCATGGCGTATATATGTAATGTCATGTCGGGTATATGTAATGTCATGGCGGATATATGTAATGCCATGTCGGGTATATGTAATGTCATGATGGATATATGTAATGTCATGTCGGATATATGTAATGTCATGGTGGATATATGTAATGTCATGTCGGGTATGTGTAATGCCATGTCGGATATATGTAATGTCATGGTGGATATGTGTAATGCCATGTTGGATATATGTAATGTCATGGCGGGTATATGTAATATCATGTCGGATATATGTACTGTCATGTCGGATATATGTAATGTCATGTCAGATATATGTAATGTCATGTCGGATATATGTAATATCATGTCGGATATATGTAATGCCACGTTGGGTATATGTAATGTCATGTCGGGTATATGTACTGTCATGTCGGATATATGTAATGTCATGTCGGGTATATGTACTGGCATGTCGGGTATATGTACTGGCATGTCGGGTATATGTACTGTCATGTCGGATATATGTACTGGCATGTCGGATATATGTACTGGCATGTCGGGTATATGTACTGGCATGCTGGGTATATGTAATGTCATGTCGGATATGTGTAATGTCATGACGGTATATGTACTGGCATGTTGGATATATGTACTGGCATTTCGGATATATGTACTGGCTTGTCGGATATATGTACTGGCATTTCGGGTATATGTACTGGCATGTCGGATATATGTACAGCCATGGTGGGTATATGTAATGTCATGTCGGAAGTATGTACTGGCATGGTGGGTATATGTACTGGCATGTCGGATATATGTAATGTCATGGTGGATATGTGTAATGCCATGTCGGATATATGTAATGTCATGGCGGATATATGTAATGTCATGTCGGGTATATGTAATATCATGTCAGATATATGTACTGTCATGTCGGATATATGTAATGTCATGTCAGATATATGTAATGTCATGTCGGATATATGTAATATCATGTCAGATATATGTAATGCCACGTTGGGTATATGTAATGTCATGTCGGATATATGCAATGTCATATCGGGTATATGTAATATCATGTCGGATATATGTAATGTCATGGCGGATATATGTAATGTCATGTCGGGTATATGAAATATCATGTCGGATATATGTAATGTCATGTCGGATATATGTAATGTCATGTCGGATATATGTAATATCATGTCGGATATATGTAATGTCATGTCGGGTATATGTAATATCATGTCAGATATATGTACTGTCATGTCGTGTATCTGTACAGGCATGGTGGGTATATGTACTGTCATGTCGGGTATATGTATTGTCATGTCGGGTATATGTACTGTCATGTCGGATATATGTACTGTCATATCGAGTATATGTACTGGCATGTCGGATATATGTACTGTCATGTCGGATATATGTAATGTCATGTCGGACATATGTACTCTCATGTCGGATATATGTACTGGCATGTCAGATATATGTACTGGCATGTCGGATATATGTAATGCCATGGTGGGTATATGTACTGGCATGTCGGATATATGTACTGTCATGTCGGGTATATGTACTGTCATGTCGGATATATGTACTGGCATGTCGGATATATGTAATGTCATGTCGGATATATGTACTGGCATGTCGGATATATGTACTGGCATGCTGGGTATATGTACTGGCATGTCGGATATATGTAATGTCATGTCGGATATGTGTACTGTCATGTCGGATATATATACTGTCATGTCGGATATATGTAATGTCATGTCGGATATATGTACTGGCATGTCGGATATATGTACTGGCATGCTGGGTATATGTAATGTCATGTCGGGTATATGTACTGGCATGTCGGATATATGTACTTGCATGTCGGATATATGTACTTGCATGTTGGATATATGTACTGGCATGTTGGATATATGTACTGGCATGTCGGATATATGTACTGTCATGTCGGGTATGTGTAATGTCATGTCGGGTATATGTACTGGCATGTCGGATATATGTAATGTCATGTCAGATATGTGTAATGTCATGTCGGGTATATGTACTGGCATGGTGGATATATGTACTGGCATGTCGGGTATATGTACTGGCATGGTGGGTATATGTAATGTCATGTCGGATATGTGTAATGTCATGTCGGGTATATGTACTGGCATGGTGGATATATGTAATGTCATGTCAGATATGTGTAATGTCATGTCGGGTATATGAACTGGCATGGTGGATATATGTACTGGCATGGTGGATATATGTAATGTCATGTCGGATATATGTACTGCCATGTCGGATATATGTACTGGCATGTCAGATATATGTACTGGCATGGCGGGTATATGTACTGTCATGTCGGGTATCTGTACTGGCATGGTGGGTATATGTACTGTCATGTCGGGTATATGTACTGTCATGTCGGGTATATGTAATGTCATGTCGGATATATGTAATGCCATGGTGGGTATATGTAATGTCATGTCGGAAGTATGTACTTTCACATCGGGTATATGTACTGTCATGGTGGGTATATGTACTGGCATGGTGGGTATATGTACTGTCATGTCAGATATATGTACTGGCATGGTGGGTATATGTACTGGCATGGTGGGTATATGTACTGTCATGTCAGATATATGTACCAGCATGGTGGGTATTTGTACTGGCATGTCGGATATATGTACTTTCATGTCGGGTATATGTACTGTCATGTCGGATATATGTACTGGCATGTCGGATATATGTACTGGCATGTCGGATATATGTACTATCATGTCGGATATATGTACTGGCATGTCGGATATATGTACTGGCATGTCAGATATATGTAATGTCATGTCGGATATATGTACTGTCATGTCGGATATATGTACTGGCATGTCGGATATATGTACTGGCATGTTGGATATATGTACTGGCATGTCGGATATATGTACAGCCATGGTGGGTATATGTAATGTCATGTCGGAAGTATGTACTGGCATGGCGGGTATATGTACTGGCATGTCAGATATATGTAATGTCATGTCGGGTATATGTAATGTCATGTCGGATATATGTAATGTCATTTCGGGTATATGTAATATCATGTCGGATATATGTAATGTCATGGTGGATATATGTAATGTCATGTCGGGTATATGTAATGCCAGGGTGGATATGTGTAATGTCATGTCGGATATATGTAATGTCATGTCGGATATATGTAATGTCATGTTGGATATATGTAATGTCATGTCGGATATATGTAATGTCATGTCAGATATATGTAATGTCATGTCGGATATATGTAATGCCATGTCGGGTATATGTAATGTCATGTCGGATATATGTAATGTCATGTCAGGTATATGTAATGTCATGTCGGATATATGTAATGTCATTTCGGGTATATGTAATGTCATGTCGGATATATGTAATGTCATGGCGTATATATATGTAATGCCATGGTGGGTATATCTAATGTCATGTCGGAAGTATGTACTTTCACGTCGGGTATATGTACTGTCATGGTGGGTATATGTACTGGCATGGTGGGTATATGTACTGTCATGTCAGATATATGTACTGGCATGGTGGGTATATGTACTGGCATGGTGGGTATATGTACTGTCATGTCAGATATATGTACCGGCATGGTGGGTATATGTACTGGCATGTCGGATATATGTACTTTCATGTCGGGTATATGTACTGTCATGTCGGATATATGTACTGGCATGTCGGATATATGTACTGGCATGTCGGATATATGTACTGTCATGTCGGATATATGTACTGGCATGTCGGATATATGTACTGGCATGTCGGATATATGTAATGTCATGTCGGATATATGTACTGTCATGTCGGATATATGTACTGGCATGTCGGATATATGTACTGGCATGTTGGATATATGTACTGGCATGTCGGATATATGTACAGCCATGGTGGGTATATGTAATGTCATGTCGGAAGTATGTACTGGCATGGCGGGTATATGTACTGGCATGTCAGATATATGTAATGTCATGTCGGGTATATGTAATGTCATGTCGGATATATGTAATGTCATTTCGGGTATATGTAATGTCATGTTGGATATATGTAATGTCATGGTGAATATATGTAATGTCATGTCGGGTATATGTAATGCCATGTCGGATATATGTAATGTCATGGTGGATATATGTAATGTCATGTCGGGTATATGTAATGCCATGGTGGATATGTGTAATGCCATGTCGGATATATGTAATGACATGTCGGATATATGTAATGTCATGGCGGATATATGTAATGTCATGTCGGTTATATGTAATATCATGTCGGATATATGTACTGTCATGTCGGATATATGTAATGTCATGTCGGATATATGTAATGTCATGTTGGATATATGTAATGTCATGTCGGATATATGTAATGTCATGTCAGATATATGTAATGTCATGTCGGATATATGTAATGCCATGTCCGGTATATGTAATGTCATGTCGGATATATATAATGTCATTTCGGGTATATATAATGTCATTTCGGGTATATGTAATGTCATGTCGGATATATGTAATGTCATGTCGGGTATATGTAATGTCATGGCGGATATATGTAATGCCATGTCGGGTATATGTAATGTCATGATGGATATATGTAATGTCATGTCGGATATATGTAATGTCATGGTGGATATATGTAATGGCATGTCGGGTATATGTAATGCCATGTCGGATATATGTAATGTCATGGTGGATATGTGTAATGCCATGTTGGATATATGTAATGTCATGCGGGTATATGTAATATCATGTCGGATATATGTACTGTCATGTCGGATATATGTAATGTCATGTCAGATATATGTAATGTCATGTCGGATATATGTAATATCATGTCGGATATATGTAATGCCACGTTGGGTATATGTAATGTCATGTCGGGTATATGTACTGTCATGTCGGATATATGTAATGTCATGTCGGGTATATGTACTGGCATGTCGGGTATATGTACTGGCATGTCGGGTATATGTACTGTCATGTCGGATATATGTACTGGCATGTCGGATATATGTACTGGCATGTCGGGTATATGTACTGGCATGTCGGATATATGTACTGGCATGTCGGATATATGTACTGGCATGTCGGGTATATGTACTGGCATGCTGGGTATATGTAATGTCATGTCGGATATGTGTAATGTCATGACGGTATATGTACTGGCATGGTGGATATATGTACTGGCATGTCGGATATATGTACTGGCATGTCGGATATATGTACTGGCATGTCGGATATATGTACAGCCATGGTGGGTATATGTAATGTCATGTCGGAAGTATGTACTGGCATGGTGGGTATATGTACTGGCATGTCAGATATATGTAATGTCATGTCGGGTATATGTAATGTCATGTCGGATATATGTAATGTCATTTCGGGTATATGTAATGTCATGTTGGATATATGTAATGTCATGGTGAATATATGTAATGTCATGTCGGGTATATGTAATGCCATGTCGGATATATGTAATGTCATGGTGGATATATGTAATGTCATGTCGGATATATGTAATGCCATGGTGGATATGTGTAATGCCATGTCGGATATATGTAATGACATGTCGGATATATGTAATGTCATGTCGGATATATGTAATGGCATGTCGGTTATATGTAATATCATGTCGGATATATGTACTGTCATGTCGGATATATGTAATGTCATGTCGGATATATGTAATGTCATGTTGGATATATGTAATGTCATGTCGGATATATGTAATGTCATGTCAGATATATGTAATGTCATGTCGGATATATGTAATGCCATGTCGGTATATGTAATGTCATGTCGGATATATGTAATGTCATTTCGGGTATATGTAATGTCATGTCGGGTATATGTAATGTCATGTCGGATATATGTAATGTCATGTCGGGTATATGTAATGTCATGGCGGATATATGTAATGCCATGTCGGGTATATGTAATGTCATGTGGATATATGTAATGTCATGTCGATATATGTAATGTCATGGGGATATATGTAATGTCATGTCGGGTATATGTAATGTCATGTCGGATATATGTAATGTCATGTTGGATATATGTAATGTCATGTGGATATATGTAATGTCATGCGGGTATATGTACTGTCATGTCGGATATATGTACTGTCATGTCGGATATATGTAATGTCATGTCGGATATATGTAATGTCATGTCAGATATATGTAATGGCATGTGGTATATGTATGTCATGTCGGGTATATGTACTGTCATGTCGGATATATGTAATGTCATGTCGGGTATATGTAATGTCATGTCGGATATATGTAATGTCATGTTGGGTATATGTAATGTCATGGCGGATATATGTAATGCCATGTCGGGTATATGTAATGTCATGATGGATATATGTAATGTCATGTCGGATATATGTAATGTCATGGTGGATATATGTAATGTCATGTCGGGTATATGTAATGCCATGTCGGATATATGTAATGTCATGGTGGATATGTGTAATGCCATGTTGGATATATGTAATGTCATGCGGGTATATGTAATATCATGTCGGATATATGTACTGTCATGTCGGATATATGTAATGTCATGTCAGATATATGTAATGTCATGTCGGATATATGTAATATCATGTCGGATATATGTAATGCCACGTTGGGTATATGTAATGTCATGTCGGGTATATGTACTGTCATGTCGGATATATGTAATGTCATGTCGGGTATATGTACTGGCATGTCGGGTATATGTACTGGCATGTCGGGTATATGTACTGTCATGTCGGATATATGTACTGGCATGTCGGATATATGTACTGGCATGTTGGGTATATGTACTGGCATGTCGGATATATGTACTGGCATGTCGGATATATGTACTGGCATGTCGGGTATATGTACTGGCATGCTGGGTATATGTAATGTCATGTCGGATATGTGTAATGTCATGACGGTATATGTACTGGCATGGTGGATATATGTACTGGCATATCGGATATATGTACTGGCATGTCGGATATATGTACTGGCATGTCGGATATATGTACAGCCATGGTGGGTATATGTAATGTCATGTCGGAAGTATGTACTGGCATGGTGGGTATATGTACTGGCATGTCAGATATATGTAATGTCATGTCGGGTATATGTAATGTCATGTCGGATATATGTAATGTCATTTCGGGTATATGTAATGTCATGTTGGATATATGTAATGTCATGGTGAATATATGTAATGTCATGTCGGGTATATGTAATGCCATGTCGGATATATGTAATGTCATGGTGGATATGTGTAATGCCATGTCGGATATATGTAATGTCATGGCGGATATATGTAATGTCATGTCGGGTATATGTAATATCATGTCAGATATATGTACTGTCATGTTGGATATATGTAATGTCATGTCGAATATGTGTAATGTCATGTCAGATATATGTAATGTCATGTCGGATATATGTAATGCCATGTCGGGTATATGTAATGTCATGTCGGATATATGTAATGTCATGTCAGGTATATGTAATGTCATGTCAGATATATGTAATGTCATTTCGGGTATATGTAATGTCATGTCGGATATATGTAATGTCATGGCGTATATATGTAATGTCATGTCGGGTATATGTAATGTCATGGCGGATATATGTAATGCCATGTCGGGTATATGTAATGTCATGATGGATATATGTAATGTCATGTCGGATATATGTAATGTCATGGTGGATATATGTAATGTCATGTCGGGTATGTGTAATGCCATGTCGGATATATGTAATGTCATGGTGGATATGTGTAATGCCATGTTGGATATATGTAATGTCATGGCGGGTATATGTAATATCATGTCGGATATATGTACTGTCATGTCGGATATATGTAATGTCATGTCAGATATATGTAATGTCATGTCGGATATATGTAATATCATGTTGGATATATGTAATGCCACGTTGGGTATATGTAATGTCATGTCGGGTATATGTACTGTCATGTCGGATATATGTAATGTCATGTCGGGTATATGTACTGGCATGTCGGGTATATGTACTGGCATGTCGGGTATATGTACTGTCATGTCGGATATATGTACTGGCATGTCGGATATATGTACTGGCATGTCGGGTATATGTACTGGCATGCTGGGTATATGTAATGTCATGTCGGATATGTGTAATGTCATGACGGTATATGTACTGGCATGTTGGATATATGTACTGGCATTTCGGATATATGTACTGGCTTGTCGGATATATGTACTGGCATTTCGGATATATGTACTGGCATGTCGGATATATGTACAGCCATGGTGGGTATATGTAATGTCATGTCGGAAGTATGTACTGGCATGGTGGGTATATGTACTGGCATGTCGGATATATGTAATGTCATGGTGGATATGTGTAATGCCATGTCGGATATATGTAATGTCATGGCGGATATATGTAATGTCATGTCGGGTATATGTAATATCATGTCAGATATATGTACTGTCATGTCGGATATATGTAATGTCATGTCAGATATATGTAATGTCATGTCGGATATATGTAATATCATGTCAGATATATGTAATGCCACGTTGGGTATATGTAATGTCATGTCGGATATATGCAATGTCATATCGGGTATATGTAATATCATGTCGGATATATGTAATGTCATGGCGGATATATGTAATGTCATGTCGGGTATATGAAATATCATGTCGGATATATGTAATGTCATGTCGGATATATGTAATGTCATGTCGGATATATGTAATATCATGTCGGATATATGTAATGTCATGTCGGGTATATGTAATATCATGTCAGATATATGTACTGTCATGTCGTGTATCTGTACAGGCATGGTGGGTATATGTACTGTCATGTCGGGTATATGTATTGTCATGTCGGGTATATGTACTGTCATGTCGGATATATGTACTGTCATATCGAGTATATGTACTGGCATGTCGGATATATGTACTGTCATGTCGGATATATGTAATGTCATGTCGGACATATGTACTCTCATGTCGGATATATGTACTGGCATGTCAGATATATGTACTGGCATGTCGGATATATGTAATGCCATGGTGGGTATATGTACTGGCATGTCGGATATATGTACTGTCATGTCGGGTATATGTACTGTCATGTCGGATATATGTACTGGCATGTCGGATATATGTAATGTCATGTCGGATATATGTACTGGCATGTCGGATATATGTACTGGCATGCTGGGTATATGTACTGGCATGTCGGATATATGTAATGTCATGTCGGATATGTGTACTGTCATGTCGGATATATATACTGTCATGTCGGATATATGTAATGTCATGTCGGATATATGTACTGGCATGTCGGATATATGTACTGGCATGCTGGGTATATGTAATGTCATGTCGGGTATATGTACTGGCATGTCGGATATATGTACTTGCATGTCGGATATATGTACTTGCATGTTGGATATATGTACTGGCATGTTGGATATATGTACTGGCATGTCGGATATATGTACTGTCATGTCGGGTATGTGTAATGTCATGTCGGGTATATGTACTGGCATGTCGGATATATGTAATGTCATGTCAGATATGTGTAATGTCATGTCGGGTATATGTACTGGCATGGTGGATATATGTACTGGCATGTCGGGTATATGTACTGGCATGGTGGGTATATGTAATGTCATGTCGGATATGTGTAATGTCATGTCGGGTATATGTACTGGCATGGTGGATATATGTAATGTCATGTCAGATATGTGTAATGTCATGTCGGGTATATGAACTGGCATGGTGGATATATGTACTGGCATGGTGGATATATGTAATGTCATGTCGGATATATGTACTGCCATGTCGGATATATGTACTGGCATGTCAGATATATGTACTGGCATGGCGGGTATATGTACTGTCATGTCGGGTATCTGTACTGGCATGGTGGGTATATGTACTGTCATGTCGGGTATATGTACTGTCATGTCGGGTATATGTAATGTCATGTCGGATATATGTAATGCCATGGTGGGTATATGTAATGTCATGTCGGAAGTATGTACTTTCACATCGGGTATATGTACTGTCATGGTGGGTATATGTACTGGCATGGTGGGTATATGTACTGTCATGTCAGATATATGTACTGGCATGGTGGGTATATGTACTGGCATGGTGGGTATATGTACTGTCATGTCAGATATATGTACCGGCATGGTGGGTATTTGTACTGGCATGTCGGATATATGTACTTTCATGTCGGGTATATGTACTGTCATGTCGGATATATGTACTGGCATGTCGGATATATGTACTGGCATGTCGGATATATGTACTGTCATGTCGGATATATGTACTGGCATGTCGGATATATGTACTGGCATGTCAGATATATGTAATGTCATGTCGGATATATGTACTGTCATGTCGGATATATGTACTGGCATGTCGGATATATGTACTGGCATGTTGGATATATGTACTGGCATGTCGGATATATGTACAGCCATGGTGGGTATATGTAATGTCATGTCGGAAGTATGTACTGGCATGGCGGGTATATGTACTGGCATGTCAGATATATGTAATGTCATGTCGGGTATATGTAATGTCATGTCGGATATATGTAATGTCATTTCGGGTATATGTAATATCATGTCGGATATATGTAATGTCATGGTGGATATATGTAATGTCATGTCGGGTATATGTAATGCCATGGTGGATATGTGTAATGTCATGTCGGATATATGTAATGTCATGTCGGATATATGTAATGTCATGTTGGATATATGTAATGTCATGTCGGATATATGTAATGTCATGTCAGATATATGTAATGTCATGTCGGATATATGTAATGCCATGTCGGGTATATGTAATGTCATGTCGGATATATGTAATGTCATGTCAGGTATATGTAATGTCATGTCGGATATATGTAATGTCATTTCGGGTATATGTAATGTCATGTCGGATATATGTAATGTCATGGCGTATATATATGTAATGCCATGGTGGGTATATCTAATGTCATGTCGGAAGTATGTACTTTCACGTCGGGTATATGTACTGTCATGGTGGGTATATGTACTGGCATGGTGGGTATATGTACTGTCATGTCAGATATATGTACTGGCATGGTGGGTATATGTACTGGCATGGTGGGTATATGTACTGTCATGTCAGATATATGTACCGGCATGGTGGGTATATGTACTGGCATGTCGGATATATGTACTTTCATGTCGGGTATATGTACTGTCATGTCGGATATATGTACTGGCATGTCGGATATATGTACTGGCATGTCGGATATATGTACTGTCATGTCGGATATATGTACTGGCATGTCGGATATATGTACTGGCATGTCGGATATATGTAATGTCATGTCGGATATATGTACTGTCATGTCGGATATATGTACTGGCATGTCGGATATATGTACTGGCATGTTGGATATATGTACTGGCATGTCGGATATATGTACAGCCATGGTGGGTATATGTAATGTCATGTCGGAAGTATGTACTGGCATGGTGGGTATATGTACTGGCATGTCAGATATATGTAATGTCATGTCGGGTATATGTAATGTCATGTCGGATATATGTAATGTCATTTCGGGTATATGTAATGTCATGTTGGATATATGTAATGTCATGGTGAATATATGTAATGTCATGTCGGGTATATGTAATGCCATGTCGGATATATGTAATGTCATGGTGGATATATGTAATGTCATGTCGGGTATATGTAATGCCATGGTGGATATGTGTAATGCCATGTCGGATATATGTAATGACATGTCGGATATATGTAATGTCATGGCGGATATATGTAATGGCATGTCGGTTATATGTAATATCATGTCGGATATATGTACTGTCATGTCGGATATATGTAATGTCATGTCGGATATATGTAATGTCATGTTGGATATATGTAATGTCATGTCGGATATATGTAATGTCATGTCAGATATATGTAATGTCATGTCGGATATATGTAATGCCATGTCCGGTATATGTAATGTCATGTCGGATATATATAATGTCATTTCGGGTATATATAATGTCATTTCGGGTATATGTAATGTCATGTCGGATATATGTAATGTCATGTCGGGTATATGTAATGTCATGGCGGATATATGTAATGCCATGTCGGGTATATGTAATGTCATGATGGATATATGTAATGTCATGTCGGATATATGTAATGTCATGGTGGATATATGTAATGGCATGTCGGGTATATGTAATGCCATGTCGGATATATGTAATGTCATGGTGGATATGTGTAATGCCATGTTGGATATATGTAATGTCATGCGGGTATATGTAATATCATGTCGGATATATGTACTGTCATGTCGGATATATGTAATGTCATGTCAGATATATGTAATGTCATGTCGGATATATGTAATATCATGTCGGATATATGTAATGCCACATTGGGTATATGTAATGTCATGTCGGGTATATGTACTGTCATGTCGGATATATGTAATGTCATGTCAGGTATATGTAATGTCATGTCGGATATATGTAATGTCATGTTGGGTATATGTAATGTCATGGCGGATATATGTAATGCCATGTCGGGTATATGTAATGTCATGATGGATATATGTAATGTCATGTCGGATATATGTAATGTCATGGTGGATATATGTAATGTCATGTCGGGTATATGTAATGCCATGTCGGATATATGTAATGTCATGGTGGATATGTGTAATGCCATGTTGGATATATGTAATGTCATGCGGGTATATGTAATATCATGTCGGATATATGTACTGTCATGTCGGATATATGTAATGTCATGTCAGATATATGTAATGTCATGTCGGATATATGTAATATCATGTCGGATATATGTAATGCCACGTTGGGTATATGTAATGTCATGTCGGGTATATGTACTGTCATGTCGGATATATGTAATGTCATGTCGGGTATATGTACTGGCATGTCGGGTATATGTACTGGCATGTCGGGTATATGTACTGTCATGTCGGATATATGTACTGGCATGTCGGATATATGTACTGGCATGTTGGGTATATGTACTGGCATGTCGGATATATGTACTGGCATGTCGGATATATGTACTGGCATGTCGGGTATATGTACTGGCATGCTGGGTATATGTAATGTCATGTTGGATATGTGTAATGTCATGACGGTATATGTACTGGCATGGTGGATATATGTACTGGCATATCGGATATATGTACTGGCATGTCGGATATATGTACTGGCATGTCGGATATATGTACAGCCATGGTGGGTATATGTAATGTCATGTCGGAAGTATGTACTGGCATGGTGGGTATATGTACTGGCATGTCAGATATATGTAATGTCATGTCGGGTATATGTAATGTCATGTCGGATATATGTAATGTCATTTCGGGTATATGTAATGTCATGTTGGATATATGTAATGTCATGGTGAATATATGTAATGTCATGTCGGGTATATGTAATGCCATGTCGGATATATGTAATGTCATGGTGGATATGTGTAATGCCATGTCGGATATATGTAATGTCATGGCGGATATATGTAATGTCATGTCGGGTATATGTAATATCATGTCAGATATATGTACTGTCATGTCGGATATATGTAATGTCATGTCAGATATATGTAATGTCATGTCGGATATATGTAATATCATGTCGGATATATGTAATGCCACGTTGGGTATATGTAATGTCATGTCGGATATATGCAATGTCATATCGGGTATATGTAATATCATGTCGGATATATGTAATGTCATGGCGGATATATGTAATGTCATGTCGTGTATATGAAATATCATGTCGGATATATGTAATGTCATGTCGGATATATGTAATGTCATGTCGGATATATGTAATATCATGTCGGATATATGTAATGTCATGTCGGGTATATGTAATATCATGTCAGATATATGTACTGTCATGTCGTGTATCTGTACAGGCATGGTGGGTATATGTACTGTCATGTCGGGTATATGTACTGTCATGTCGGGTATATGTACTGTCATGTCGGATATATGTAATGTCATGTCGGACATATGTACTCTCATGTCGGATATATGTACTGGCATGTCAGATATATGTACTGGCATGTCGGATATATGTAATGCCATGGTGGGTATATGTACTGGCATGTCGGATATATGTACTGTCATGTCGGGTATATGTACTGTCATGTCGGATATATGTACTGGCATGTCAGATATATGTACTGGCATGTCGGATATATGTACTGGCATGTCGGATATATGTACTGGTATGTCGGATATATGTACTGTCATGTCGGATATATATACTGTCATGTCAGATATATGTAATGTCATGTCGGATATATGTACTGGCATGTCGGATATATGTACTGGCATGCTGGGTATATGTACTGGCATGTCGGATATATGTAATGTCATGTCGGATATGTGTACTGTCATGTCGGATATATGTAATGTCATGTCGGGTATATGTAATGTCATGTCGGATATATGTAATGTCATGTTGGGTATATGTAATGTCATGGCGGATATATGTAATGCCATGTCGGGTATATGTAATGTCATGATGGATATATGTAATGTCATGTCGGATATATGTAATGTCATGGTGGATATATGTAATGTCATGTCGGGTATATGTAATGCCATGTCGGATATATGTAATGTCATGGTGGATATGTGTAATGCCATGTTGGATATATGTAATGTCATGCGGGTATATGTAATATCATGTCGGATATATGTACTGTCATGTCGGATATATGTAATGTCATGTCAGATATATGTAATGTCATGTCGGATATATGTAATATCATGTCGGATATATGTAATGCCACGTTGGGTATATGTAATGTCATGTCGGGTATATGTACTGTCATGTCGGATATATGTAATGTCATGTCGGGTATATGTACTGGCATGTCGGGTATATGTACTGGCATGTCGGGTATATGTACTGTCATGTCGGATATATGTACTGGCATGTCGGATATATGTACTGGCATGTTGGGTATATGTACTGGCATGTCGGATATATGTACTGGCATGTCGGATATATGTACTGGCATGTCGGGTATATGTACTGGCATGCTGGGTATATGTAATGTCATGTCGGATATGTGTAATGTCATGACGGTATATGTACTGGCATGGTGGATATATGTACTGGCATATCGGATATATGTACTGGCATGTCGGATATATGTACTGGCATGTCGGATATATGTACAGCCATGGTGGGTATATGTAATGTCATGTCGGAAGTATGTACTGGCATGGTGGGTATATGTACTGGCATGTCAGATATATGTAATGTCATGTCGGGTATAGGTAATGTCATGTCGGATATATGTAATGTCATTTCGGGTATATGTAATGTCATGTTGGATATATGTAATGTCATGGTGAATATATGTAATGTCATGTCGGGTATATGTAATGCCATGTCGGATATATGTAATGTCATGGTGGATATGTGTAATGCCATGTCGGATATATGTAATGTCATGGCGGATATATGTAATGTCATGTCGGGTATATGTAATATCATGTCAGATATATGTACTGTCATGTCGGATATATGTAATGTCATGTCAGATATATGTAATGTCATGTCGGATATATGTAATATCATGTCGGATATATGTAATGCCACGTTGGGTATATGTAATGTCATGTCGGATATATGCAATGTCATATCGGGTATATGTAATATCATGTCGGATATATGTAATGTCATGGCGGATATATGTAATGTCATGTCGTGTATATGAAATATCATGTCGGATATATGTAATATCATGTCGGATATATGTAATGTCATGTCGGGTATATGTAATATCATGTCAGATATATGTACTGTCATGTCGTGTATCTGTACAGGCATGGTGGGTATATGTACTGTCATGTCGGGTATATGTACTGTCATGTCGGGTATATGTACTGTCATGTCGGATATATGTAATGTCATGTCGGACATATGTACTCTCATGTCGGATATATGTACTGGCATGTCAGATATATGTACTGGCATGTCGGATATATGTAATGCCATGGTGGGTATATGTACTGTCATGTCGGATATATGTAATGTCATGTCGGGTATATGTACTGGCATGTCGGGTATATGTACTGGCATGTCGGGTATATGTACTGTCATGTCGGATATATGTACTGGCATGTTGGATATATGTACTGGCATGTTGGGTATATGTACTGGCATGTCGGATATATGTACTGGCATGTCGGATATATGTACTGGCATGTCGGGTATATGTACTGGCATGCTGGGTATATGTAATGTCATGTTGGATATGTGTAATGTCATGACGGTATATGTACTGGCATGGTGGATATATGTACTGGCATATCGGATATATGTACTGGCATGTCGGATATATGTACTGGCATGTCGGATATATGTACAGCCATGGTGGGTATATGTAATGTCATGTCGGAAGTATGTACTGGCATGGTGGGTATATGTACTGGCATGTCAGATATATGTAATGTCATGTCGGGTATATGTAATGTCATGTCGGATATATGTAATGTCATTTCGGGTATATGTAATGTCATGTTGGATATATGTAATGTCATGGTGGATATATGTAATGTCATGTCGGGTATATGTAATGCCATGTCGGATATATGTAATGTCATGGTGGATATGTGTAATGCCATGTCGGATATATGTAATGTCATGGCGGATATATGTAATGTCATGTCGGGTATATGTAATATCATGTCAGATATATGTACTGTCATGTCGGATATATGTAATGTCATGTCAGATATATGTAATGTCATGTCGGATATATGTAATATCATGTCGGATATATGTAATGCCACGTTGGGTATATGTAATGTCATGTCGGATATATGCAATGTCATATCGGGTATATGTAATATCATGTCGGATATATGTAATGTCATGGCGGATATATGTAATGTCATGTCGGATATATGTAATGTCATGTCGGATATATGTAATATCATGTCGGATATATGTAATGTCATGTCGGGTATATGTAATATCATGTCAGATATATGTACTGTCATGTCGTGTATCTGTACAGGCATGGTGGGTATATGTACTGTCATGTCGGGTATATGTACTGTCATGTCGGGTATATGTACTGTCATGTCGGATATATGTAATGTCATGTCGGACATATGTACTCTCATGTCGGATATATGTACTGGCATGTCAGATATATGTACTGGCATGTCGGATATATGTATGCATGTGGTATATGTACTGGCATGTCGGATATATGTACTGTCATGTCGGGTATATGTACTGTCATGTCGGATATATGTACTGGCATGTCAGATATATGTACTGGCATGTCGGATATATGTACTGGCATGTCGGATATATGTACTGGTATGTCGGATATATGTACTGTCATGTCGGATATATATACTGTCATGTCAGATATATGTAATGTCATGTCGGATATATGTACTGGCATGTCGGATATATGTACTGGCATGCTGGGTATATGTACTGGCATGTCGGATATATGTAATGTCATGTCGGATATGTGTACTGTCATGTCGGATATATATACTGTCATGTCGGATATATGTAATGTCATGTCGGATATATGTACTGGCATGTCGGATATATGTACTGGCATGCTGGGTATATGTAATGTCATGTCGGGTATATGTACTGGCATGTCGGATATATGTACTTGCATGTCGGATATATGTACTTGCATGTTGGATATATGTACTGGCATGTTGGATATATGTACTGGCATGTCGGATATATGTACTGTCATGTCGGGTATGTGTAATGTCATGTCGGGTATATGTACTGGCATGTCGGATATATGTAATGTCATGTCAGATATGTGTAATGTCATGTCGGGTATATGTACTGGCATGGTGGATATATGTACTGGCATGTCGGGTATATGTACTGGCATGGTGGGTATATGTAATGTCATGTCGGATATGTGTAATGTCATGTCGGGTATATGTACTGGCATGGTGGATATATGTAATGTCATGTCGGATATGTGTAATGTCATGTCGTGTATATGAACTGGCATGGTGGATATATGTACTGGCATGGTGGATATATGTAATGTCATGTCGGATATATGTACTGCCATGTCGGATATATGTACTGGCATGTCAGATATATGTACTGGCATGGCGGGTATATGTACTGGCATGTCGGGTATATGTACTGGCATGGTGGGTATATGTAATGTCATGTCGGATATGTGTAATGTCATGACGGTATATGTACTGGCATGTTGGATATATGTACTGGCATGGTGGATATATGTAATGTCATGTCGGATATATGTAATGTCATTTCGGGTATATGTAATGTCATGTCGGATATATGTAATGTCATGGCGGATATATGTAATGTCATGTCGGGTATATGTAATGCCATGTCGGATATATGTAATGTCATGGCGGATATATGTAATGTCATGTCGGGTATATGTAATATCATGTCGGATATATGTACTGTCATGTCGGATATATGTAATGTCATGTCGGATATATGTAATGTCATGTTGGATATATGTAATATCATGTCGGATATATGTAATGCCACGTTGGGTATATGTAATGTCATGTCGGATATATGCAATGTCATATCAGGTATATGTAATATCATGTCGGATATATGTAATGACATGGCGGATATATGTAATGTCATGTAGGGTATATGAAATATCATGTTGGATATATGTAATGTCATATCGGATATATGTAATGTCATGTCGGATATATGTAATGTCATGTCTGATATATGTAATATCATGTCGGATATATGTACTGTCATGTCGGGTATATGTACTGCCATGTTGGATATATGTAGACATGTCGGATATATGTACTGGCATGTCGGGTATATGTACTGGCATGCTGGGTATATGTAATGTCATGTTGGATATGTGTAATGTCATGACGGTATATGTACTGGCATGGTGGATATATGTACTGGCATATCGGATATATGTACTGTCATGTCGGGTATATGTACTGTCATGTCGGATATATGTAATGTCATGTCGGACATATGTACTCTCATGTCGGATATATGTACTGGCATGTCAGATATATGTACTGGCATGTCGGATATATGTAATGCCATGGTGGGTATATGTACTGTCATGTCGGATATATGTAATGTCATGTCGGGTATATGTACTGGCATGTCGGGTATATGTACTGGCATGTCGGGTATATGTACTGTCATGTCGGATATATGTACTGGCATGTTGGATATATGTACTGGCATGTTGGGTATATGTACTGGCATGTCGGATATATGTACTGGCATGTCGGATATATGTACTGGCATGTCGGGTATATGTACTGGCATGCTGGGTATATGTAATGTCATGTTGGATATGTGTAATGTCATGACGGTATATGTACTGGCATGGTGGATATATGTACTGGCATATCGGATATATGTACTGGCATGTCGGATATATGTACTGGCATGTCGGATATATGTACAGCCATGGTGGGTATATGTAATGTCATGTCGGAAGTATGTACTGGCATGGTGGGTATATGTACTGGCATGTCAGATATATGTAATGTCATGTCGGGTATATGTAATGTCATGTCGGATATATGTAATGTCATTTCGGGTATATGTAATGTCATGTTGGATATATGTAATGTCATGGTGAATATATGTAATGTCATGTCGGGTATATGAAATGCCATGTCGGATATATGTAATGTCATGGTGGATATGTGTAATGCCATGTCGGATATATGTAATGTCATGGCGGATATATGTAATGTCATGTCGGGTATATGTAATATCATGTCAGATATATGTACTGTCATGTCGGATATATGTAATGTCATGTCAGATATATGTAATGTCATGTCGGATATATGTAATATCATGTCGGATATATGTAATGCCACGTTGGGTATATGTAATGTCATGTCGGATATATGCAATGTCATATCGGGTATATGTAATATCATGTCGGATATATGTAATGTCATGGCAGATATATGTAATGTCATGTCGTGTATATGAAATATCATGTCGGATATATGTAATGTCATGTCGGATATATGTAATGTCATGTCGGATATATGTAATATCATGTCGGATATATGTAATGTCATGTCGGGTATATGTAATATCATGTCAGATATATGTACTGTCATGTCGTGTATCTGTACAGGCATGGTGGGTATATGTACTGTCATGTCGGGTATATGTACTGTCATGTCGGGTATATGTACTGTCATGTCGGATATATGTAATGTCATGTCGGACATATTACTCTCATGTCGGATATATGTACTGGCATGTCAGATATATGTACTGGCATGTCGGATATATGTACTTGCATGTCGGATATATGTACTGGCATGTCAGATATATGTACTGGCATGTCGGATATATGTACTGGCATGTCGGATATATGTACTGGTATGTCGGATATATGTACTGTCATGTCGGATATATATACTGTCATGTCAGATATATGTAATGTCATGTCGGATATATGTACTGGCATGTCGGATATATGTACTGGCATGCTGGGTATATGTACTGGCATGTCGGATATATGTAATGTCATGTCGGATATGTGTACTGTCATGTCGGATATATATACTGTCATGTCGGATATATGTAATGTCATGTCGGATATATGTACTGGCATGTCGGATATATGTACTGGCATGCTGGGTATATGTAATGTCATGTCGGGTATATGTACTGGCATGTCGGATATATGTACTGGCATGTTGGATATATGTACTGGCATGTTGGATATATGTACTGGCATGTCGGATATATGTACTGTCATGTCGGGTATATGTACTGTCATGTCGGGTATATGTATTCATGTCGGTATATGTACTGCATGTCGGATATATGTAATGTCATGTCAGATATGTGTAATGTCATGTCGGGTATATGTACTGGCATGGTGGATATATGTACTGGCATGTCGGGTATATGTACTGGCATGGTGGGTATATGTAATGTCATGTCGGATATGTGTAATGTCATGTCGGGTATATGTACTGGCATGGTGGATATATGTAATGTCATGTCGGATATGTGTAATGTCATGTCGGGTATATGAACTGGCATGGTGGATATATGTACTGGCATGGTGGATATATGTAATGTCATGTCGGATATATGTACTGCCATGTCGGATATATGTACTGGCATGTCAGATATATGTACTGGCATGGCGGGTATATGTACTGGCATGTCGGGTATATGTACTGGCATGGTGGGTATATGTAATGTCATGTCGGATATGTGTAATGTCATGACGGTATATGTACTGGCATGTTGGATATATGTACTGGCATGGTGGATATATGTAATGTCATGTCGGATATATGTAATGTCATTTCGGGTATATGTAATGTCATGTCGGATATATGTAATGTCATGGCGGATATATGTAATGTCATGTCGGGTATATGTAATGCCATGTCGGATATATGTAATGTCATGGCGGATATATGTAATGTCATGTCGGGTATATGTAATATCATGTCGGATATATGTACTGTCATGTCGGATATATGTAATGTCATGTCGGATATATGTAATGTCATGTTGGATATATGTAATATCATGTCGGATATATGTAATGCCACGTTGGGTATATGTAATGTCATGTCGGATATATGCAATGTCATATCAGGTATATGTAATATCATGTCGGATATATGTAATGACATGGCGGATATATGTAATGTCATGTAGGGTATATGAAATATCATGTTGGATATATGTAATGTCATATCGGATATATGTAATGTCATGTCGGATATATGTAATGTCATGTCTGATATATGTAATATCATGTCGGATATATGTACTGTCATGTCGGGTATATGTACTGCCATGTTGGATATATGTAGACATGTCGGATATATGTACTGGCATGTCGGATATATGTACTGGCATGTTGGATATATGTACTGGCATGTCGGATATATGTACAGCCATGGTGGGTATATGTAATGTCATGTCGGAAGTATGTACTGGCATGGTGGGTATATGTACTGGCATGTCAGATATATGTAATGTCATGTCGGGTATATGTAATGTCATGTCGGATATATGTAATGTCATTTCGGGTATATGTAAAGTCATGTCGGATATATGTAATGTCATGGTGGATATATGTAATGTCATGTCGGGTATATGTAATGCCATGGTGGATATATGTAATGTCATGTTGGGTATATGTAATGCCATGGTGGATATGTGTAATGCCATGTTGGATATATGTAATGCCATGTCAGATATATGTAATGCCATGTCAGATATATGTAATGTCATGGCGGTTATATGTAATATCATGTCGGTTATATGTAATATCATGTCGGTTATATGTAATGCCATGTCGGGTATATGTACTGTCATGTCGGGTATGTGTAATATCATGTCGGGTATATGTACTGGCATGTCGGATATATGTAATGTCATGTCAGATATGTGTAATGTCATGTCGGGTATATGTACTGGCATGGTGGATATATGTACTGGCATGTCAGGTATATGTACTGGCATGGTGGGAATATGTAATGTCATGTCGGATATGTGTAATGTCATGTCGGGTATATGTACTGGCATGGTGGATATATGTAATGTCATATATGTGTAATGTCATGTCGGGTATATGAACTGGCATGGTGGATATATGTACTGGCATGGTGGATATATGTAATGTCATGTCGGATATATGTACTGCCATGTCGGATATATGTACTGGCATGTCAGATATATGTACTGGCATGGCGGGTATATGTACTGTCATGTCGGGTATCTGTACTGGCATGGTGGGTATATGTACTGTCATGTCGGGTATATGTACTGTCATGTCGGGTATATGTACTGTCATGTCGGATATATGTAATGCCATGGTGGGTATATGTAATGTCATGTCAGAAGTATGTACTTTCACGTCGGGTATATGTACTGTCATGGTGGGTATATGTACTGGCATGGTGGGTATATGTACTGTCATGTCAGATATATGTACTGGCATGGTGGGTATATGTACTGGCATGGTGGGTATATGTACTGTCATGTCAGATATATGTACTGGCATGGTGGGTATATGTACTGGCATGTCGGATATATGTACTTTCATGTCGGGTATATGTACTGTAATGTCAGATATATGTACTGGCATGTCGGATATATGTACTGGCATGTCGGATATATGTACTGTCATGTCAGATATATGTACTGGCATGTCGGATATATGTACTGGCATGTCGGATATATGTACTGTCATGTCAGATATATGTACTGGCATGTCAGATATATGTACTGGCATGTCGGATATATGTACTGTCATGTCGGATATATGTACTGTCATGTCGGATATATGTACTGGCATGTCGGATATATGTACTGGCACGTCGGATATATGTACTGGCATGTCGGATATATGTACAGCCATGGTGTGTATATGTAATGTCATGTCGGAAGTATGTACTGGCATGGTGGGTATATGTACTGGCATGTCAGATATATGTAATGTCATGTCGGGTATATGTAATGTCATGTTGGATATATGTAATGTCATTTCGGGTATATGTAATGTCATGTCGGATATATGTAATGTCATGGTGGATATATGTAATGTCATGTCGGGTATATGTAATGCCATGTCGGATATATGTAATGTCATGGTGGATAAGTGTAATGCCATGTCGGATATATGTAATGTCATGGCGGATATATGTAATGTCATGTCAGGTATATGTAATATCATGTCGGATATATGTACTGTCATGTCGGATATATGTAATGTCATGTCGGATATATGTAATGTCATGTCGGATATATGTAATGTCATATCGAGTATATGTAATATCATGTCGGATATATGTAATGTCATGGTGGATATATGTAATGTCATGTCGGGTATATGAAATATCATGTCGGATATATGTAATGTCATATCGGATATATGTAATGTCATGTCGGATATATGTAATGTCATGTCGGATATATGTAATATCATGTCGGATATATGTACTGTCATGTTGGGTATATGTACTGCCATGTTGGATATATGTACTGCCATGTCGGATATATGTACTGGCATGTCGGATATATGTACTGACATGTCAGATATATGTAATGTTATGTCGGGTATATGTACTGGCATGTCGGGTATATGTACTGGCATGTCGGGTATATGTACTGTCATGTCGGATATATGTACTGGTTATGTTATATATATCGGGTTTTACGCCTGCATCAGCACCATTTTGGGCTATATCGCCGGCGGGCAGTTTACCTAACAACACCTTTCCTGGGCAGGCTCCAGCGGTTAACCAGTACTTGGGCGCACCAACCTCCGTAAGAAACTGCCAACTTTTTCACATAAATGAGACACGGTCTGAGCGGGGCTCGAACCCGTGACCATCAGTGATGATAGGTTACAGTGGTATACAAGTCAGCGACCTTAACCACTCGACCACGGAGGCGGACTGTATATGTACTGGTATGTCGGATATATGTACTGGCATGTCGGGTATATGTACTGGCATGTCGGATATATGTACTGGCATGTCAGATATATGTACTGGCATGTCGGGTATATGTACTGGCATGCTGGGTATATGTACTGGCATGTCGGGTATATGTACTGGCATGGTGGGTATATGTAATGTCATGTCGGATATGTGTAATGTCATGACGGTATATGTACTGGCATGTTGGATATATGTACTGGCATGGTGGATATATGTAATGTCATGTCGGATATATGTAATGTCATGTCGGGTATATGTACTGGCATGGTGGATATATGTAATGTCATGTCGGATATGTGTAATGTCATGTCGGGTATATGTACTGGCATGGTGGATATATGTAATGTCATGTCGGATATGTGTAATGTCATGTCGGGTATATGAACTGGCATGGTGGATATATGTACTGGCATGGTGGATATATGTAATGTCATGTCGGATATATGTAATGTCATGTCGGATATATGTAATGTCATGTCGGATATATGTAATGTCATGTTGGATATATGTAATGTCATGTCAGATATATGTAATGTCGTATATATGTAATGTCATTTCGGGTATATGTAATGTCATGTCGGATATATGTAATGTCATGGAGGATATATGTAATGTCATGTCAGGTATATGTAATGTCATGGCGGATATATGTAATGCCATGCCGGGTATATGTAATGTCATGGTGGATATATGTAATGTCATGTCGGATATATGTAATGTCATGGTGGATATATGTAATGTCATGTCGGGTATATGTAATGCCATGTCGGATATATGTAATGTCATGGTGGATATGTGTAATGCCATGTTGGATATATGTAATGTCATGGCGGGTATATGTAATATCATGTCAGATATATGTACTGTCATGTCGGATATATGTAATGTCATGTCAGATATATGTAATGTCATGTCGGATATATGTAATATCATGTCGGATATATGTAATGCCACGTTGGGTATATGTAATGTCATGTCGGGTATATGTACTGTCATGTCGGATATATGTAATGTCATGTCGGGTATATGTACTGGCATGTTGGGTATATGTACTGACATGTCGGGTATATGTACTGTCATGTCGGATATATGTACTGGCATGTCGGATATATGTACTGGCATGTCGGGTATATGTACTGGCATGTCGGATATATGTACTGTCATGTCGGATATATGTACTGGCATGTCGGGTATATGTACTGGCATGCTGGGTATATGTAATGTCATGTCGGATATGTGTAATGTCATGACGGTATATGTACTGGCATGTCGGATATATGTACTGGCATGTCGGATATATGTACTGGCATTTCGGATATATGTACTGGCATGTCGGATATATGTACTGGCATGTCGGATATATGTACAGCCATGGTGGGTATATGTAATGTCATGTCAGAAGTATGTACTGGCATGGTGGGTATATGTACTGGCATGTCAGATATATGTAATGTCATGTCGGGTATATGTAATGTCATGTCGGATATATGTAATGTCATTTCGGGTATATGTAATGTCATGTTGGATATATGTAATGTCATGGTGGATATATGTAATGTCATGTCGGGTATATGTAATGCCATGTCGGATATATGTAATGTCATGGTGGATATGTGTAATGCCATGTCGGATATATGTAATGTCATGGCGGATATTTGTAATGTCATGTCGGGTATATGTAATATCATGTCGGATATATGTACTGTCATGTCGGATATATGTAATATCATGTTGGATATATGTAATGCCATGTTGGGTATATGTAATGTCATGTCGGATATATGTAATGTCATGGCGGATATATGTAATGTCATGTATATGAAATATCATGTCGGATATATGTAATGTCATGTCGGATATATGTAATGTCATGTCGGATATATGTAATATCATGTCGGATATATGTACTGTCATGTCGGGTATATGTACTGCCATGTTGGATATATGTACTGCCATGTCGGATATATGTACTGGCATGTCGGATATATGTACTGACATGTCAGGTATATGTACTGTCATTTCGGATATATGTAATGTCATGTCGGGTATATGTACTGGCATGTCGGGTATATGTACTGGCATGTCGGGTATATGTACTGTCATGTCGGATATATGTACTGGCATGTCGGATATATGTACTGGCATGTCGGATATATGTACTGGCATGTCGGGTATATGTACTGGCATGCTGGGTATATGTAATGTCATGTTGGATATGTGTAATGTCATGACGGTATATGTACTGGCATGTGGATATATGTACTGGCATGTCGGATATATGTACTGGCATGTCGGATATATGTACTGGCATGTCGGATATATGTACAGCCATGGTGGGTATATGTAATGTCATGTCGGAAGTATGTACTGGCATGGTGGGTATATGTACTGGCATGTCAGATATATGTAATGTCATGTCGGGTATATGTAATGTCATGTCGGGTATATGTAATGTCATGTCGGATATATGTAATGTCATGTCGGGTATATGTAATGTCATGTTGGATATATGTAATGTCATGTCGGATATATGTAATGTCATGTTGGATATATGTAATGTCATGTCGGATATATGTAATGTCATGGTGGATATATGTAATGTCATGTCGGATATATGTAATGTCATGGCGGATATATGTAATGTCATGTCGGGTATATGTAATGTCATGTCGGATATATGTAATGTCATGTCGGATATATGTAATGTCATGTCGGATATATGTAATGTCATGTCGGATATATGTAATGTCATGTCGGATATATGTAATGTCATGTCGGGTATATGTAATGTCATGTCGGATATATGTAATGTCATGTCAGGTATATGTAATGTCATGTCGGATATATGTAATGTCATTTCGGGTATATGTAATGTCATGTCGGATATATGTAATGTCATGGCGTATATATGTAATGTCATGTCGGGTATATGTAATGTCATGGCGGATATATGTAATGCCATGTCGGGTATATGTAATGTCATGGTGGATATATGTAATGTCATGTCGGATATATGTAAGCATGTCGGATATATGTATGTCATGGTGGATATATGTAATGCCATGTCGGATATATGTACTGTCATGTCGGGTATATGTAATATCATGTCGGATATATGTACTGTCATGTCGGATATATGTAATGTCATGTCAGATATATGTAATGTCATGTCGGAATATGTAATATCATGTCGGAATATGTATGGCATGTTGGGTATATGTAATGTCATGTGGGTATATGTACTGTCATGTCGGATATATGTAATGTCATGTCGGGTATATGTACTGGCATGTGGTATATGTAATGTCATGTCGGATATATGTACTGTCATGTCGGATATATGTACTGGCATGGTGGGATATATGACTGGCATGTCGGGATATGTATGGCATGCGGATATATGTAATGTCATGTCGGATATATGTACTGTCATGTCGGGTATATGTACTGGCATGGGGATATATGTACTGGCATGTCGGATATATGTAATGTCATGTCGGATATATGTACTGGCATGTCGGATATATGTACTGGCATGTCGGATATATGTACTGGCATGGTGGGTATATGTAATGTCATGTCGGGTATGTACTGGCATGGTGGGTATATGTACTGTCATGTCGGGTATATGTAATGTCATGTTGGGTATGTGTAATGTCATGTCGGATATATGTAATGTCATGGTGGGTATATGTAATGTCATGTCGGGTGTATGTAATTTCATGTCGGGTATATGTACTGTCATGTTGGGTATATGTAATGTCATGTGTTTGTTGTTGTGGTTGTTGTTGTGTTTGTTGGTTGGTATATGTAATGTCATGTCGGATATATGTAATGTCATGTTGGGTATATGTAATGTCATGTTGGGTATATGTATGTCATGTCGGATATATGTAATGTTGTGGTTTGTGTTGTGGTTTGTTGTTGTGGTTTGTTGTTGGGTTGTTTGTGGTTTGTTGTTGTGGGTTTGTTTTGTGTTTGTTGTTGTGTGTTTGTGGCATGGTGGGTATATGTACTGTCATGTCGGGTATATGTATTTTCATGTCGGGTATATGTACTGTAATGTCGGATATATGTACTGTCATGTCGGGTATATGTACTGGCATGTCGGATATATGTACTGTCATGTTGGATATATGTAATGTCATGTCGGATATATGTACTGTCATGTCGGATATATGTACTGTCATGTCAGATATATGTACTGGCATGTCGGATATATGTATGTGGTGGGTTTGTCTGGCATGTCGGATATATGTACTGTCATGTCGGGTATATGTACTGTCATGTCGGATATATGTACTGGCATGTCGGATATATGTAATGTCATGTCGGATATATGTACTGGCATGTCGGATATATGTACTGGCATGGTGTGTATATGTACTG
>CM026400.1:56054468-56100409 GCA_014843695.1 Archivesica marissinica
TATACAAGCACCCAGGTAGAACCACTGACCTTCCGCAAGCTGGCTGGATAGCTTTTTCAAATGAAAGAATTTATTTTATACAAATTTATTTTAGCTCGATTGTGAAACAAGTTATTACAACTTATATTTATTACTCTCGAGACCTCATTCCTGATGGAATCCATCGCCATGAGGGAGAGAGAGGAGGCAATGTGGAATTTAAATGCCTTGCCTAAGGGCATAATCGTAACGGCTCCAGCGGGGCTCGAACTCCAGACCTTTCGCACCTGAAGCGAACGCGCATCCACTGCGCTATGACGACTTCCACTTCCACAAATGAAAGAATTTGACGTCCCCAGTATGATTCGAACATTCTCCGATGAGGTGATTTGCAGTTACTGTCCCTGACCGATTGGCACCTAATCTAATTCTATGATCAATCAGTTTCATTTATATTAAAGTACATGACTACAAAGTTTGACACAGACAGATATATAGTCCAGTGGTAACTCGCTGGACTGGTAATCCAGGTATCGCAGGTTCGATCCCCCGTCTGACCCTAATAAAATTAACAGTCTTTCAGATGGGACGTTAAACCGAGGTCTCGTGTCGGTGCTTTACACAATGTACGTAAAAGAACCAGAGGAGACTCTGGAATGGGTCTCTCTCTGTATCATTGCACTATCCTCCAAAAATCTAAAATGACTAATCTCTTCAGGAGGCGTCGGTCATATGGGCAACCGGTAGCGATGATAAATAAACGTAAAACACACACACACACAAAGTTTGACGGGTGTCAATACCTTCTGGTTTTCCCATTCTGCCAAGTGGGATCATGGAGGTAATAAATTCTTTGTCTTTATCAGGGACAACATCCGTCATCGGAGTCACAGTAAACCCCGGTAACACGACATTCACTCTAATACCTTGTCTGAAAAAACAAATATATGTACTGTAAACCCCGGTAACACGGCATTCACTCTAATACCTTGTCTGAAAAAACAAATATATGTACTGTAAACCCCGGTAACACGGCATTCACTCTAATACCTTGTCTGAAAAAACAAATATATGTACTGTAAACCCCGGTAACACGGCATTCACTCTAATACCTTGTCTGAAAAAACAAATATATGTACTGTGAGATATGACCAAACTACATTAATGTTTCTTACTGTACAAGCTGTGAGATATTACCAAACTACATTAATGTTTCTTACTGTACAAGCTGTGATATATGACCAAACTACATTAATGTTTCTTACTGTACAAGCTGTGAGATATTACCAAAGTACATTAATGTTTCTTACTGTACAAGCTGTGAGATATTACCAAACTACATTAATGTTTCTTACTGTACAAGCTGTGAAATATGACCAAACTACATTAATGTTTCTTACTTTACAAGCTGTGAGATATTACCAAACTACATTAATGTTTCTTACTGTACAAGCTGTGAGAAATTACCTAACTACATTAATGTTTCTTACTGTACAAGCTGTGAGATATTACCAAACTACATTAATGTTTCTTACTGTACAAGCTGTGAGATATTACCAAACTACTTTAATGTATCTCACTGTACAAGCTGTGAGATATGACCAAACTACATTAATGTTTCTTACTGTACAAGCTGTGAGATATGACCAAACTACATTAATGTTTCTTACTGTACAAGCTATGAGATATTACCAAACTACATTAATGATTCTTACTGTACAAGCTGTGAGATATTACCAAACTACATTAATGTTTCTTACTGTACAAGCTGTGAGATATGACCAAACTACATTAATGTTTCTTACTGTACAAGCTGTGAGATATGACCAAACTACATTAATGTTTCTTACTGTACAAGCTGTGAGATATTACCAAACTACATTAATGTTTCTTACTGTACAAGCTGTGAGATATTACCAAACTACATTAATGTTTCTTACTGTACAAGCTGTGAGATATTACCAAACTACATTAATTATTCTTACTGTACAAGCTGTGAGATATTACCAAACTACATTAATGTTTCTAACTGAACAAGCTGTGAGATATTACCAAACTACATTAATGTTTCTTACTGTACAAGCTGTGAGATATTATCAAACTACATTAATGTTTCTTACTGTACAAGCTATGAGATATTACCAAACTATTTTAATGTTTCTTACTGTACAAGCTATGAGATATGACCAAACTACATTAATGTTTCTTACTGTACAAGCTGTGAGATATTACCAAACTACATTAATGTTTCTTACTGTACAAGCTGTGAGATATTACCAAACTACATTAATGTTTCTTACTGTACAAGCTGTGAGATATTACCAAACTACATTAATGTTTCTTACTGTACAAGCTGTGAGATATTACCAAACTACATTAATGTTTCTTACTGTACAAGCTATGAGATATTACCAAACTACATTAATGTTTCTTACTGTACAAGCTGTGAGATATGACAAAACTACATTAATGTTTCTTACTGTACAAGCTGTGAGTCACGGTGAGATATGACAAAACTACATTAATGTTTCTAACTGTACAAGCTATGAGATATGACAAAACTACAGTAACCCTTTCAACACCACAGGCCTTTAAATAGGCTTACAAAAAGTGTAGATCCAGATGAGCCGGCTCCTGATGAGCCATCTCATCAGGATCTGCACTTTTTGCCAGTAATAGTACTGTTTTTAGAGAAACATTACCCGTTTTGATAAATGAACTGGTCCAAATGTAATTTTCTTATTAATTTATTGGTCTAAAAATATGATGCACCAGTCCATGTCAGCTACTTGGTGTTGAATGGGTTAATGTTTCTTACTGTACAAAACTACATTAATTATTCTTACTGGGCGAGCTCCATAGCAGCAGATTTGGTGAGAGCAATGACTCCAGCTTTTGACGCTGCATAATTAACTTGACCTTTATTGCCAGTCTGAAAAACAGACGTTGTTTATATATATACATATATATACTTTATTTATTTTACAACGATTGCGAAGCAAGTTTTAACAACTTATATTAATCATTCTCGTTGGCTCGGATGAAAGCGTATATATGTGATCATTCATGTGGGAGGAAACCGGAGTACCCGGAGAAAACCCACCTGTCCGATCTGGCGACCATCGTACCATCTCACATACTTCCCTGTCCGAGGATCGAACCCGGGTTGCATTGGTGAGAAGCGAGTGCGCTAACCACTGCGCTAATCGGACAGCCAGACGTTGTTTACAATTGTTTGACAATAATGTGAAACCGGCACAAAAGCGGTTACGATAAATTTCTTAGAAATAGCTTTTACAGCAGGTCAAGATGTAGGTTCTGTATCCCCACTATACAGATATTACATGTACAATGGGCATACCAGTATTCGGCTACCTCAGATATGAATGTGTACAAACCTTTCCCAAGATACTGGATATCTGTACAAACCTTTCCCGAGATACTGGATATCTGTACAAACCTTTCCCGAGATACTGGATATCTGTACAAACCTTTCCCGAGATACTGGATATCTGTACAAACCTTTCCCGAGATACTGGATATGTGTACAAACCTTTCCCAAGATACTGGATATGTTCACTATAGAGGCTTGTTTCACTCCCGCGGAGACTAGAGCCCGGGACAGTGCCTGGTTCAACAGAAACGTTCCCTGCAGAATACAACATAACATACTAATCTCCAACAACTTGAGGTGTAGGGGGGGTGGATCCAGGTCTGGTGATTATAAAACTTTTCTCCAATCTCAAAACTCGGTCTCAATCGTCTGATTGGTTCACCTGACAGTAACACTTAGAATCAACCAATCAGATCACTTGAGCTCGAGTTCTGAGAAAAGTTTTATAACCTCGGGACCAGGGCTCCGGCGATTGTAACTTGTTGTGCATCATGGGACATATTGACCGACCAAATTTGTAACAGTTTTTATTCATCATATAATTGTCATATACCATACATGCCTTTAATACGTTTGAATGTTCAAATGTTAGAATAATTTTGTATTTTTTATTATATTTAAGGTGACTTATAGACCCACTGGGTCGGGTGCTATATTTCTTGTTATTTATGTACGTGTTCTATATTACGTATATGCACATGTCACTATAATAAACAATTACTTACTTACTTACTTAACTTTACTTTACTTTACTTTACTCTTTACTTTACTTTACTTTACTTACTTACTTACTTACTTACTCGATTTTACTATTATTTGGCGAAAATGGATACTTGCACATTTTTCAGAAACATTGGGAAGAAAATATTTAAATTAAACACATGTTCCCACCTCTCTATCTATCTATCTTCCTAAAATGTTTAAATTAAACACATGTTCCCACCTCTCTATCTATCTATCTTCCTAAAATGTTTAAATTAGACACATGTTCCCACCTCTTTATCTATCTATCTTCCTAAAATGTTTAAATTAAACACATGTTCCCACCTCTTTATCTATCTATCTTCCTATAATGTCAAACCCCTCGCGGGGACGTAGACATGTTGCGCATCAAAAACCGCAAAGAAGTTAAAAGTATGAGTAATTAAAAGCATAAATATATCAGTAAGAGCCGTAACTAATGTTGCTAGAACTTGTGGCCCAACCCGTTTGCCTTTATTTAATTTATCATGATTTGTATTCACATGCATAAAGAGCTTAAAAGCAGCTTGGTAGAACAACTAGGGGCTGGTATGATCAATACAGCAATCTGCCTAATTGAGTTGCTCTATGGTAGGGAGATGGATAATGTCAGGGGGGAGATGATTCCAATGCTAGATTGTTCTTGGAAAAAAGGAAAACTTGTAGTAGTTTGTAATTGCTGTAATTAACCTATAGCTTAAGGAATGGCAGTGGCGTACGGGATTGGAGAGGGGAACTAGGTTTTTTTTCAATGGGGATAAAACCAGATCATTATAAATTTTATACATAAGGGATAACCTACTGTCAATACGCCGTTGATCTAGTCTGCGTAGATTTAATGCAGCATGTCTGTAACACTAGAGGTACGATAGAAGTCAGTCTTTATCCAACGGGCTGTTCTTCGCTGGGCACCTTCAATTTGGTCTATCAATGTTTGGGTATGGGGCGACCAAATCTCGGAGCTCTACATTACTTTATAGTTTCAAGGAATTATTAATTGCAGCCATTTAAATTTCTGTATCAAATAGTGCAAACAAAAATAGAAACTGTAGCAAAAACATCTGTTTATAGTGTTTGTTTATTATAGTGTCACCCCTATTGAAAGCGTCAGCAATTACTGACTTATGAGACATCTTTCCATATGAATATCAGTACCTCCCGTATCCTTGTAGGCCAGGAACACAGCTGGTAGGCAATCGCTAACCATTATTTAACTACATGTAGCTGGCGGTTCACCAACCGGTCATATCAGAATGATTCCCTGACGAGCTTCGAACCGTCTACCTCCCGTTGCCTAGGCAATGGAGACTGTATGGTTCACCATCCGGTCATATCAGAACGATTCCCTGACGAGATTCGAACCGTCTACATCCCGTTGCCTAGGCAATGGAGACTGTATGGTTCACCATCCGGTCATATCAGAATGATTCCCTGACGAGATTCGAACCGTCTACCTCCCGTTGCCTAGGCAATGGAGACTGTATTTATGTGTGTCAGTAAACAATTGGCAAGATACTGAATTGAAATGTTCAGGATTTGTTTTTGAAACATTGTGGTGCCCAAGGTTATAATAAGTTTCTCAGATCCAAAACTCAAGTTCAAGTGATTTGATTGGTTGATTCCAAGTCAGCTCAACCAATCAGACGCTTGAGATTGGAGAAAAGTTTTATAACCTTGAGGCCTGGGCCCTGAGGTTATAAAACTCTTTTCAGAGCTCAAACTCAAGCTCAAATGATTTGATTGGTTGGTTCCGAGATTTAAACTCGGGGTGAAATGACTGACCTAGAATGGTTAGCCCTTTCCTTCATAGAGATTTAGGTTAATATACTATATCTCCATACCAACGACAGCCATTTAGCTATCATGCAGTGGATAGTGTAGTCGCCATATCTATCCCACCTCCATAGATATTACTGGGACTTCATAGAGATTTAGGTAAATATACTATTATATCTCCATACAAATTACGCCACTTAGCTATCATGCAGTGGATAGTGTAGTCGCCATATCTATCCCACCTCCATAGATATTACTGGGACTTCATAGAGATTTAGGTAAATATACTATTATATCTCCATACAAATTACGCCACTTAGCTATCATGCAGTGGATAAGTAGTCGCCATCTCTATCCCACCTCCATAGATATTACTGGGACTTCATAGAGATTTAGGTTAACATACTATTATATCTCCATACAAATGACAGTCATTTAGCTATCATGCAGTGGATAAGTAGTCGCCATATCTATGCCACCTCCATAGATATTACTGGGACTTCATAGAGATTTAGGTTAATATACTATTCTATCTCCATACAAACAACAGTCATTTAGCTATCATGCAGTCGATAAGTAGTCGCCATATCTTTGCCACCTCCATAGATATTACTGGGACTTCATAGAGATTTAGGTTAATATACTATTATATCTCCATACAAACGACAGCCATGTAGCTATCATGCAGTCGATAAGTAGTCGCCATATCTATCCCACCTCCATAGATATTACTGGAACTACATGAGATTCTGACCTTTATTATGAACATTGAAATCTGAGTTTGAGATTGGAGAAATGTTTTATAACCCCAGGCCTGATATATCAACTTCGTCTTTGTTATCTATGACATGTTGAACAAAACAAATTGACAGAACATTACCTTCAGATTAACATCAATCACTTTATCAAATTGTTCCTCTGACATCTTCAACATCATGGTGCCTCTCGTAATACCTGCGGAATTGACGGCCACAGTTGGCAGGGTGCTGAAAGAGGCTTGAACATTCTGTATCAGATCCTGCACAGAACCACTTGAAGAAACATCAAGGTAGTAAGCATGGTGCACCACCGAGGGACCTGCAACAAGGGAAGTATCACTGAGGGGGCTGTAACAAGGGAAGTATCACTGAGGGACCTGCAACAAGGGAAATGTATATGCATCACTGAGGGACCTGTAACAAGGGAAGTATCACTGAGGGACCTGCAACAAGGGGAGTATATGTGCATCACTGAGGGACCTGTAACAAGAACATTTCTAGTTATCCCATACAGAGTAACACAGAACATTTCTAGTTATCCCATGCCAAGTAACACAGAACATTTCTAGTTATCCCATGCCAAGTAACACAGAACATTTCTAGTTATCTCATGCCAAGTAACACAGAACATTTCTAGTTATCTCATGCCAAGCAACACATAACATTTCTAGTTATCCCATGCCAAGTAACACAGAACATTTCTAGTTATCTCATACAGAGTAACACAGAACATTTCTAGTTATCTCACCAAAACAAAACAAACCCATGCCAAGTAACACAGAACATTTCTAGTTATCCCATGCCAAGTAACACAGAACATTTCTAGTTATCTCATGCCAAGTAACACAGAACATTTCTAGTTATCTCATGCCAAGCAACACAGAACATTTCTAGTTATCCCATGCCAAGTAACACAGAACATTTCTAGTTATCTCATACAGAGTAACACAGAACATTTCTAGTTATCTCATGCCAAGTAACACAGAACATTTCTAGTTATCCCATGCCAAGTAACACAGAACATTTCTAGTTATCTCATGCCAGGTAACACAGAACATTTCTATTTATCCCATGCCAAGTAACACAGAACATTTCTATTTATCTCATGCCAGGTAACACAGAACATTTCTAGTTATCCCATGCAGAGTAACACAGAACATTTCTAGTTATCTCATGCCAGGTAACACAGAACATTTCTATTTATCTCATGCCAAGTAACACAGAACATTTCTATTTATCTCATGCCAAGTAACACAGAACATTTCTAGTTATCCCATGACAAGTAACACAGAACATTTCTAGTTATCCCATACAGAGTAACACAGAACATTTCTATTTATCTCATGCCAGGTAACACAGAACATTTCTAGTTATCCCATGCCAAGTAACACAGAACATTTCTAGTTATCTCATGCCAGGTAACAGAGAACATTTCTAGTTATCTCATGCCAAGTAACACAGAACATTTCTAGTTATCCCATGCCAAGTAACACAGAACATTTCTAGTTATAACTTATATTAATCACTCTCGAGACCTCATTCCTGATGGAATCCATCGCCACGGGGAAGAGAGAAGAGGCAACTTGAATTTAAATGCCTTGCCTAAGGGCACAATCGTAACGGCTCCAGCAGGGCTTGAACTCCAGACCGTTCGCACCTGAAGCGAACGCGAAGTAACACAGACCATTTTCTAGTGATTACAGTATTACAGTGAAACCCCTCTAAATCAAATGGCCACCAGACCTGAGGAAATATTGGGTTAGACGGGTTTTTGGCTTAGAAGGCTTTTATAGTAAGGGTAAATTTCCCGGAATTAACATTTCAACTCTGCAATGCTTGAAAAGATGTTGTGACATGTTGATAGCTTGGCAGTTAGTAAAGAACGTTGTTTGTTTAACCCTTTCCTTCATAGAGATTTAGGTTAATATACTATTATATCTCCATACAAACGACAGCCATTTATCTATCATGCAGTGGATAAGTATTCGCCATATCTATCCCACCTCCATAGATATTACTGGGACTACATAGAGATTTAGGTTAATATACTATTATATCTCCATACAAACGACAGCCATTTAGCTATCATGCAGTGGATAAGTATTCGCCATATCTATCCCACCTCCATAGATATTACTGGGACTACATAGAGATTTAGGTTAATATACTATTATATCTCCATACAAACGACAGCCATTTAGCTATCATGCAGTGGATAAGTAGTCGCCATATCTATCCCACCTCCATATATATTACTGCGACTACATGAGATTCTGGCCTTTATTATGAACATTGGTTTGGCTACTACATAGTCAATGTATGTCGTATTGGTAATGGCGTCAAGAGGTGCTTCTATGAGGGAAAGGGTTATGAACATTGGTTTGACTACTACATTGTCAATGTATGTCGTATTGGTAATGGCGTCAAGTGGTGCTTCTATGAGGGAAAGGGTTATGAACATTGGTTTGACTACTACATTGTCAATGTTACTTTTATGTATGTCGTATTGGTAATGGCATCAAGAGGTACTTCTATGAGGGAAAGAGTTATGAACATTGGTTTGACTACTACATTGTCAATGTATGCCGTATTGGTAATGGCGTCAAGAGGTGCTTCTATGAGGGAAAGGGTTATGAACATTGGTTTGACTACTACATTGTCAATGTATGTCGTATTGGTAATGGTGTCAAGAGGTGCTTCTATGGGGGAAAGGGTTAAAAGACCATTCTACTCTAATGCACATTGTGGCTCTAACACAGGTTGTTGTTCAGCTTACAGGGGTAAACAATTACAGCTGAAAGTGCACATAGTTTTTTAAAATATCTTTTCAGTACAGTCAAACCTGCCTTAAGCAGCCAGCCAGGGGAATCACAAAACGTGGCTGCTTTGCACAGGTGGCTGCATAATAGGGTAAAATGAATATTAATACAACATATTGGGAATCTGGAAACTGGCTGCTTAATGCAGGTTGGCTGCTTAATAGAGGTGATCACTAACACAGGTTTGACTGTATTCTGAAATGGGGGATTCTAGTTTACAGAAGGTAGTTGATAATCAACAAAGGGGAATTTTTGAGACAAAATATTTTGTTCGGCTTAGGCAATTCCAGTTTAGAGAGTTCCGGTTTTGAGGGGCTTCACTGTATTTATTCTCAATTCAGTACATCTGTTATATTTATTAACTTGTGGGCAGATGTTGTATGGTCTCGAGGGCAGCATCTTTATTTACATCAGCAGCAGCAATGGCAGCACCTTCTTTAGCAAACACTTGACATACTGCACGACCAATGCCGCTCCCAGCACCTACAATAAATGCAAATATATAGGACAGGGCTATGAAATGTCCACAGGCACACAGCAGGCATTTGTAAGCAAGAGGTATGCTTAAAGTTTAAGCCCTCTTGCTGCTAAAAATCCACCCTGCCCTTTTTCTGGCTCACCCTGCCACTTTTCTGACCCACCCTGCCCTTTTTCTGGCTCACCCTGCCCCTTTTCTGACCCACCCTGCCCTTTTTCTGGCTCACCCTGCCCCTTTTCTGACCCACCCTGCCCTTTTTCTGGCTCACCCTGCCCCTTTTCTGACCCACCCTGCCCTTTTTCTGGCCCACCCTGCCCCTTTTCTGACCCACCCTGCCCCTTTTCTGACCCCTGCCCTTTTCTGGCCCACCCTGCCCCTTTTCTGACCCACCCTGCCCTTTTTACCACTCTAGAATAAACCCTACTTAAACAGAGGCATAAGCATGGGAACCAGGGAGGTCCCCCAAGAGGGTTGGAAGGGGCCACATATGGGCTATACAAATTTATATTAGCTCGATTGTGAAACAAGTTCCTACAACCTATATTAATCACTCTCGAGACCTAATTCCTGATGGAATCCATCGCCACGAGTTAAAACCTAAATGTGACATTTTACTATCAAGGTATTTTTCGAAATAACAGATCGAAAAACAATTATGTAGAGGTCTTATATATAGGACCACAGGGATTCGGCACGTTTGGGGGTACTAGTATATATATTTAAGTACTTAAATCCCTGTGTATAGGACTACAACTACTACAACCCAAAATACATTGCAACATCGATCAAATATCATTTCTCGTCAAAAACACATATCTGAAAAAAAGAATTGTTGATAATGTATACTATAGGATGCCTGTGATAGTGTCCAGCCAATGGTGTATCATAATGTTCTTAAAAAAAAAAAGATTTTTGGTTTTGAACCTGAAACCATTTGTCCAGACACCAAGCACCTTAGTCCAAATATTTAGACTTGAAAAATGTGACATTTTACACTATCAACGCATTTTTCAAAAATAACAGAACATTGATTTTATGTAGAGGTCTTATATATAGGACTACACGCACAGGCACAAGACACAAAACTATTTGTTTTGCCCTATGGTCATATAGTAAGACATTAGAGCACAATACAATATGTGTGTCTAAACATTACTTACTATATGATCATAGGGCACAATACAATATGTGTGTCTAAACATTACTTACTATATGACCATAGGGCACAATACAATATGTGTGTCTAAACATTACTTACTATATGACCATAGGGCACAATACAATATGAGTGTCTAAACATTACTTACTATATGACCATAGGGCACAATACAATATGTGTGTCTAAACATTACTTACTATATGACCATAGGGCACAATACAATATGTGTGTCTAAACATTACTTACTATATGACCATAGGGCACAATACAATATGTGTGTCTAAACATTACTTACTATATGACCATAGGGCACAATACAATATGTGTGTCTAAACATTACTTACTATATGACCATAGGGCACAATACAATATGTGTGTCTAAACATTACTTACTATATGACCATAGGGCACAATACAATATGTGTGTCTAAACATTACTTACTATATGACCATAGGGCACAATACAATATGTGTGTCTAAACATTACTTACTATATGACCATAGGGCACAATACAATATGTGTGTCTAAACATTACTTACTATATGACCATAGGGCACAATACAATATGTGTGTCTAAACATTACTTACTATATGACCATAGGGCACAATACAATATGTGTGTCTAAACATTACTTACTATATGACCATAGGGCACAATACAATATGTGTGTCTAAACATTACTTACTATATGACCATAGGGCACAATACAATATGAGTGTCTAAACATTACTTACTATAAGACCATAGGGCACAATACAATAATATGTGTGTCTAAACGTTACTTACTATATGACCATAGGGCACAATAAAATATGTGTGTCTAAACATTACTTACTATAAGATCACAGGCACAAGACACAATTTGTTTTTTGGCCTATGGTCATATATTAAGTAATGTTGCCATAGGGCAAACAAATAAAAATGTGTGTCTTGTGCCTGTGATATGACCATAGGGCACAATACAATATTTGTGTCTTGTGCATGCACAGGAACTTGAAATTTTATCCATAAGCCACCAACGGTCTCGTACCTCTATCCTAGGACACCCCCCTCTATTAATAGAGGGGGGTGTCCTAGGATAGAGGTACGAGACCTTAAGCCACCACGGTCTGTACCTGTATCCTATGACATCCCCCTCTAAACACCTAGAGGGGGGTGTCCTAGGATAGAGGTACGAGACCTTTGGTGGCTTATGGATAAAATTTCAAGTTCCTGTGGTGCATGTGATTACAAGCGCTTGTGGTTTATATCTGACGTAAGTAGGCAAAGTCCAAGTGTCAGCAATTGTTTAATACAGCAACATGTAGCAGAAAAACTGTTGTTTAATTTTAATATATGCACCAAATGTATAATTAGTTGTATTAAAAACTAGATGTACCTGTAACTAACGCAACTCTTCCTGCCAATACACCGAGTGCAGCCATGACACAGAAAACTGTCATGTATATATCAGCGGGTATAGCTAGAATGCGAAAAGAGGCGAAAAGAACATGAAGTGCGAAAAGGAGCTGCGAAAAGAACATGAAGTGCGAAAAGAAGCTGCGAAAAGTAAATGAAGTGCGAAAAGGACATGCGAAAAGGAGCTGATGCGAAAAGGGCATACGAAAGAGGCATACAGTGCGAAAAGGACATGCGAAAAGAACATATTGTATGAAGAACCAGCGAAAAGAACATTTTGGTATCAGAAAAGTATAACAATTGTGTCAGGAATATTTTGCTAAATCGATTATGATGATGCACGGGACTGTTCGTGCCAAACCCGATCGTCCCTAGGACTGGTCGTCACACAGACTGTTCATATAGAGCTGTTTGCAATGAGGCGGGAATAATGTTGAACATTGTCATTTAAAAGCTACATGTATCAGAACTAAATGTGCATATAACAAAATATTATTTACAGTGCTGTGTACATTGAAAATGACGGACGACATTGACGAGTAATATGCAGACGGACGATACACATTCAAAGTGAACACATTGACACATATAACAGCTCCGCAAGGAAGCCTCCCACACAAGGTTCTCGGCGTATATGTATCAATGTGTGCACGTTGAATATGCAATGCAATTTAGGACAATTTCACAATAATTTAAATAAAATGATGATGATTTTGGTTCGAGTCAACGGTACTTTTATGATGCCAACATGTTCTTTTCGCAGGTTTTTCATACAGTATGTTCTTTTCGCAGGTCCTTTTCGCACTGTATGCTGCTTTCGTATGCCCTTTTCGCATCAGCTTCTTTTCGCAGCTCCTTTTCGCATTTCATGTTCTTTTCGCAGCTCCTTTTCGCATTTCATGTTCTTTTCGCAGCTCCTTTTCGCACTTCATGTTCTTTTCGCCTCTTTTCGCCGAAAATGTCCTTTTCGCATTCTAGTCATACCGTATATCAGCAGCTATTTTTAGATTTTTGGTTACAGTCATAGCGGACCTAGTACAAAACAACCCAATTATAGATATGAAACGACACTACCATGATGTGTAGGTCGAGATAGCGCAGTACATGCACGTTCACGTCATCACTTATCTACTTGTGTATTGATATTACATATTTACTTTTCAGGGGCCACAATGGAGTTAAATCTGTTATTAGATCTTTCAAAACAGATGTAAGTATGTCTCTGGTTTCTAGCTTGGCTATTCAAAGAAAATATCAGTGGAAGTCGTGATAGCTCAGTGGTAGCGAGTTCGCTTCAGGTACGAAAAGCCCCGAGTTCGTGCCCAGCTGTAGCTGTTACGATTGTGCCCTTAGGCAAGGCATTTAAATTCCACATCGCCTCTTCTCTCTCCCTCGTGGCGAATGTATTCCATCAGGAATGAGGTCTCGTGAGTGATTTTAAAATATAAGTTATTGGAACTTGTTTCGCAATCGAGTTAAGATTAATTTTGCATAAATTAAACGATACGTTGGACCATGGATTAGTCGGACCACAAATGTGTCCATCGTTCCTGGTCCTATACTTAGTCCTATATATAAGAGCTCTAGATATACATAACTATTTTTGATCTGTTATTTCGAGAATAATGTTATTGTGTTGTGTAATTGTAAATTGCATTCGTCATTATGAAAAAAGTTGCAATAAAATATTATTAAATTAAATAACACATAAATTAAAAAAATAGTCCACACATTGATGTATCTTCTTAAAGTTATTTCATTTTACCGTATAGATAACCACGTTCTCATGACGACATTCATAGACACTGTGTTTAGCTCGAACTATCTACACGATGTAAGACTTCTAAACAATGCTAGCCTAGGAACAGGTGTTTGCCTGGTCAGTCAAATGAAAAGCGACAGACTGGAACCGAGGCTAAAACAATACAACAAATTAAAACAAGCATGTGCCTAATTAGTTACAGTCTGAGTCAGCTTAATGTAGCCTGGGTTCCAGTCTGTCGATTTTTTCACTTTTTAACTTCTGGCAAAATGATTATTATCAGAAACTCAATACGGCCAATGTATGGTCTCGATGTTAAAATATATTTATCTGACAGACGATGCAAAATATATCGACGCTTGTTCCCAGACGAAACTTAATGCTGTACACACGCATAGTGTCAACTCCAACTTCATACTGCCGAACAATCAGTAATGATTATGATTGACAGGCGCAATCTAGAACAGTTAGTTAATCTAAAATGTTATGTGCAAGTTAAAAAGATAATGGATCTACAAAGCAATAGTTAAAAATAGTATCGATAGCCAACAAATAGACATGAACATATAGATAAACCTATGCTAAGCATAAATGCATATATAGTTGGACCGTTCTTGACCCGTTTGGTTATTTTAAAAAATAATTAACGGGTTACTACGGTGCCGTTTTGACCTCTTCTTCTTCCTTGTTTATACAGCACTCCTTCACTTATGGAGATTAGGTGCTGGCGCCGTAATAAAAAGTGTTAGTTAAGTGCTTGATCAGAAAGTGCTCATTAGAAAGGATACAGTGAATAGACATATTTTTAGATATATTTTTAAGTGTTTTTTATAAAACTATGTATAATTGTGGCAATTTATGCAAGATATATTGGGGTAAGGACAGACACAGGGATCAGGGCCTTGAAGGCGTACACTGTGTCTGCGGCATATATGGTGGGCGGTAGCATGTTCCACTGAGTGACGACTCATTTTGGACCGTTTGGTATTTGGGCCGCTTTGTACTAGGGTCGTTATCACTACATTCCCCAATACTGCTGGCCAATCAAATGCTGTTTTACAAACTTGGATATTTTTAGAATATTACGGGATTTCCAAACAGAAATTTCACAATGATGTGTATATGAAATACCTAACTATTTAAGATGAAACGAATGTGTGTGTATAGATGTTGCTTGCCACATATCACGCAGTTATGTACTAGAAATCTCAGGACACATGAAATGTTGCTACCAACACAATCTATGAGCTGTATTCATCAAATGCTGATCAGACATTGCAATACAATGGAAAACAATCGGAAACAAACGTTTTTGGTAAGTCAGTGTGTTACCGTTACTAGTGTTAGTTCGCCAGGCGAATGTAAAATTGTTTGGGTGTATTTAGTGTAAATATATTATATTTAAAGTAATCAAGCCCAAGTCGGGATTCGAACCCACGACTGCCTGATCCTCCATTACCTGGAGGCGAACACTACCGCGTCGCTAGAAAAGTTAGCTCTATAGTATAGCGAGACAGTATAAGTCTCCCTATATATGTCACTACATATTCATCAATATTTCGTACACGAATATGGGACAGGTGTGACCCTGGACAGGTGTGACCCGACAGGTGTGACCCCGGTTTGGGACAGGTGTGACCCCGTTTAGGGACCAGGTATAGGTATGACCAGGTTATATGATAGGTATGACCACATTATTTTAGATTAAGGTGTAGTTTAACATGTATATTTATGTGTATTGGACAAGAAATTGGCCAGTTAATGGCAATTTAATAGCTCTGGCATTATCCATGGGTAATTATCCTATTAACATATTAATTAATTATAAATATAAATAATTAGGTGATATGTTTTCAAATTGGCACATTGTAAGCCAACTCTCCCTATAAAATGTACTGGACATTCCCACCAACCTGTCCCAAACCGGGGTCACACCTGTCGGGTCACACCTGTCCAGGGTCACACCAGCCTTTATAAGATATGGAACTCAACATTCTGAGTATTATTCTCTAATCTCTGTACATGTTTTCTACTTTCTAGGTGCAATCTCCGAAAAAGATTTTATGTGCATGATTCTCCATACACCAGTTTTTCTGCAGTTTCCAAACACCTACTTTCATAGGATCAATCTTCGTACACCAGCTTTTCTAGGTGCAATTTCGTACACCAGCTCTTATAGGAACAATCTTCATATACCAGTTTTTCTTAGTGCAGTCTAAAAACACTAGCTTTTATAGGAACACTCATCGTACACCAGTTTTGAAATTCGAATATCATACCCGACCCGTACATACTGGCTTATAAAAGATGAGTTTTTTTTACCAGAGATTATGGCCTCAAAGTGGCTTCTGTGTGAAAATTAAGTTTTAGAAAAGAAAGCACCCTAACACTGAACATTTCATCAACTTGCACTGGGCACACAAGCAATTTATACTTGTTCTGATGTCCATTTTATCAACCTGTCTTATATGTGATTGTGAGTGCATGCTAAAACCCACAGATTTCAGGACCAAAGGCGGGGTCGTCTTACAGGCGAAATTGCCATATAGGCAAGTGCATTGTATGGACAGTACGGGTAGTCAAAATAAGATCATATATTTTTCAACAATGTTCAAGTACATTGAAGATGTGCTAAAAAGGATGGATCCCGTCACTGCAAAACTGGTTTTGTAATATACAAATACATTTGTGTGATATCAATTCAGGGATCCCTCTGTCTGAATGTTTGTCTGCGCCACTTCTGTCGCCAATTGAAAAACACTGGAGCCAATTTAAAAAACTGGGAGCCATAAGAGCCATTAGTTCATAAATAAATATTTGAAGCCATGTTTTCGACATGTTTCCCCCCCCCCCAAAATGCGCCAAATATTTTCGCCAATTCACAAAATTTAGCGCCAATATTTGTTGTTTTTTTGTCGCAATTGGTGACCGACAGCGGGAACCCTGCAATTGTGTGGGAAATTGTGACTGCAATTAGGTTTGTTTATTTCTTTAATGTGTTGTTTCAGGTAGCTGGTCTGGGGAACCATGATATGCCAGGGACCAGACACAGTGTCGGTATGCTGCTTGTGCATAAACTGTCACGCTTCCTCGGTATCACGCTAGTTCGGGACCGAGACTGCCTGGGCTTTGTCGGACAGAAGGAACTCGGTTATATACATTTAGTGCTTCTCAAGCCTAAGCAACCGATGAATATCAACGGATCAAGTGTACAAAAAACAGGTATTAACTCACTCATGTTTGTGTAAGTGGTCAGGTGATGAAATAGTTTTGTCTACTGATGAAGTCAAATGCGATTTTTTCTCATAGAGGGCCCCATGGAAGATTAGCCTTTCTAAATAAAGAATTTACTTTCTTACTTACTTTCTTACTTACTTACTTGCTTGCTTGCTGCATAGCTTTGCCTCATGGTGAGCTGATAAAAAGAGGACATGAGGTCCTTCGTTGCCGAGTGGTTGCTGTCGTTGACTTCAAATCACTTGTCCCTCACCGCTGCAGGTTCGAATTTCACTGTCAAGTGTGGAAACTATCCAGCTGGCTTGGTGGTTCTACCCAGGTGTCGGTCCTTTCCAGAAATACTGCTCGGGCGGGCACACAAGAGTTTTCCTCCATAATAGCTGCAGAGTCGCCATATAACCTAAGCTGTTGGTGCGACTTTAAACACCCAAAACACACAAACAAACATACAAACACACAAACAAACAAACACACACACAAACACACACACACACACAAACACACAGAAACAAACAAACATACAAACATTCACACACAAACAAACACACTCACAAACACACAAACAAACACACACACAAACACACAAACAAACACTCAAACAAACACACAAACAAGATAGAGGAAATGAGATCATCCATGTGATAATTATAAATTAATTTCTTAATAACTTGTGTATTCCAGCAAGAAAGTATAATGTACCAGTGACTAATATATACATAGTCCACGATGACCTAGACAGAAAAGTGGGCAAGGTTAGCCTCAAGACTACAGGAAGCGCCGGGTAAGTTCATACCTAGGTAGTGGGCAAGGTTAGCCTCAATGCAACAGGAAGCGCCGGGTAAGTTCACACCTAGGTAGTGGGCAAGGTTAGCCTCAATGCAACAGGAAGCGCCGGGTAAGTTCACACCTAGGTAGTGGGCAAGGTTAGCCTCAATGCAACAGGAAGCGCCTGGTAAGTTCACACCTAGGTAGTGGGCAAGGTTAGCCTCAATGCAAGAGGAAGCGCCAGGTAAGTTCACACCTAGGTAGTGGGCAAGGTTAGCCTCAATGCAACAGAAGCGCGGGGTAAGTTCACACCTAGGTAGTGGGCAAGGTTAGCCTCAATGCAACAGGAAGCGCCGGGTAAGTTCACACCTAGGTAGTGGGCAAGGTTAGCCTCAAGACTACAGGAAGCGCCGGGTAAGTTCACATCTAGGTAGTGGGCAAGGTTAGCCTCAATGCAACAGGAAGCGCCGGGTAAGTTCACACCTAGGTAGTGGGCAAGGTTAGCCTCAAGACTACAGGAAGCGCCGGGTAAGTTCACATCTAGGTAGTGGGCAAGGTTAGCCTCAATGCAACAGGAAGCGCCGGGTAAGTTCACACCTAGGTAGTGGGCAAGGTTAGCCTCAAGACTACAGGAAGCGCCGGGTAAGTTCACATCTAGGTAGTGGGCAAGGTTAGCCTCAATGCAACAGGAAGCGCCGGGTAAGTTCACACCTAGGTAGTGGGCAAGGTTAGCCTCAAGACTACAGGAAGCGCCGGGTAAGTTCACATCTAGGTAGTGGGCAAGGTTAGCCTCAATGCAACAGGAAGCGCCGGGTAAGTTCACACCTAGGTCAGGGCTCACGCTGGCCATCGCAAATGGCGCCAAATGCGATAATAAATTGAAAATGGCGCAAAAAAAAAAAATTTGGCGACAAAAAATGGCGCTGGGTAAATAATCGCGAAAATGCCATAAAGTTGATTTTCCCAGGACACAGTCTCTGTGTGTATTGGTAAAACTGGTAGACTGGGTTTAAGCTTGTAGTTAGCGAGCGCATCTGGGGAGTATAAAATCGATAACCAGTCTACCGTGTTATCACCTGTGTGTAGCAACCACCACGCATCTTTACTGCGCATTATTGCGCAATCGGTGTTCCGATAAAAAACTGGGCCCAAAATATGTCCTGTGTATTACGGTCTTGTATGAACAGAGCAAAGGCTTTCCGATTGAAATATTTGCATAAGTGGGAGGAGATATGACCAAATATGGCGTATATGCCCATTTGGCTGTTACGCAGTATATATTTACAGTTCAAAACCGAAAGTGAAAATTTCAAATATCATAAATTTGTCCAAAACGGCCATATACGCTAATGAAATTGGTATTTTATGATAGATATATCAGTATTCTTTTCATTCTGGGCACTTCCAAGAATGTAATTTGACGTATATCCTGTTTATTTGGCTCGCATCTGAGTGACATGACAAGTCTCACCGGACAAGGGAAGTAATCAATCTTAACCATTACCAATATTCCACTTCCGCCGTCCCGAATCGTAATTCATGCAGAGTAAAAAAAACATTAAAATATTGCAAAGTATGTCCTTCTCTCAAGCTCGATTGAGGTATAAATAGATACGGTATTGTGGTTTGGAATAAATGCAAATATGCATTTGCGCTGACTGAAGATTAATTAGCTTGTATTTGCAATTTTTCTAAAATCAAAATGGCTGTTCGTACACCGTTCATTCGTACTCAGGTTACCGTGCACCGTTCATTCGTACTCGGTTACGAGTCGGTATATTAAAACTATATTAATTTATAAGTGTGTTGTAAGTACTGTGTGCATAAAATTGTTACAGAACAGGTGAGAAATGTTTATAGAAGAAAAGAACACTGACTACTATGTAGAATACCGTTTCATGATCAAGTAATAAGCTGGGGTCAACTTTTTTGATTTTTAAGTCTGCCTACATTTTTGGCTCCAACTTCACTGAAATGGCTCCAATTTTTTTCATTTGGCGAAAGTGGTGGCGCAAAGAAAAAAAAAGCCAGTGTGAGCCCTGCTAGGTAGTGGGCAAGGTTAGCCTCAATGCAACAGGAAGCGCCGGGTAAGTTCACACCTAGGTATTGGGCAAGGTTAGCCTCAATGCAACAGGAAGCGCCGGGTAAGTTCACACCTAGGTAGTGGGCAAGGTTAGCCTCAAGACTACAGGAAGCGCCGGGTAAGTTCACATCTAGGTAGTGGGCAAGGTTAGCCTCAATGCAACAGGAAGCGCCGGGTAAGTTCACACCTAGGTAGTGGGCAAGGTTAGCCTCAAGACTACAGGAAGCGCCGGGTAAGTTCACATCTAGGTAGTGGGCAAGGTTAGCCTCAATGCAACAGGAAGCGCCGGGTAAGTTCACACCTAGGTAGTGGGCAAGGTTAGCCTCAATGCAACAGGAAGCGCCGGGTAAGTTCACACCTAGGTAGTGGGCAAGGTTAGCCTCAATGCAACAGGAAGCGCCGGGTAAGTTCACACCTAGGTAGTGGGCAAGGTTAGCCTCAAGACTACAGGAAGCGCCGGGTAAGTTCACATCTAGGTAGTGGGCAAGGTTAGCCTCAATGCAACAGGAAGCGCCGGGTAAGTTCACACCTAGGTAGTGGGCAAGGTTAGCCTCAATGCAACAGGAAGTGCCGGGTAAGTTCACACCTAGGTAGTGGGCAAGGTTAGCCTCAATGCAACAGGAAGCGCCGGGTAAGTTCACACCTAGGTAGTGGGCAAGGTTAGCCTCAATGCAACAGGAAGTGCCGGGTAAGTTCACACCTAGGTAGTGGGCAAGGTTAGCCTCAATGCAACAGAAACAATATAGATCCAGACCAGCCATGACACAGCGTCGCATCTGATCAGGTTCTATGTTGTTTCCTATTCAGCCAAGTGTTTTAGCTCCACTCTGGCAAAATGACATGATATTATCAGAAACTGAATATGGCCCAATTAATGGTCTCGATGTTAAAATATGTTTATTTAACTGACCAGGCAAAATATATCAACTGTGACCAGGCTAATCTAGTCCAACACATGAACGTTATTATCAAGTCCTTATATAAACGGAACATCAGGGGAGATAACTAGAGCTACAGTGCTAACTAAATGGGGCTACTTCAAATCCTGAAATAATGATATGGTATATTTGCATTGACCTAGTTTTATTGATTAGGTATATTTGCATTGACCTAGTTTTATTGATTAGGTATATTTGCATTGACCTAGTTTTATTGATTAGTCACCATTGTTGTTAACAGACATTCAGGAGTTGAGTAGGGCGCACACCCCCTGTTATGGTTGATTACTCCCTAAATCAAAGAAATCATTCTGAAATTATCTCCCTTTGTCTCTCTGGTCTTAAAATAAAGTTTGCGAAGCAAGTTCTAACAACTTATATTAATCACTCTTGTTGGCACTGATGAAAGCGTTAATGTGGTCATTTGTGTGGGAGGTACCCGGAGAAAACCCACCTGTGACCTGTCCGATCTGGCGACCACCGTACCATCTCACATACTTCCCGGTCTGAGGATCGAATCCGGGTTGCATTGGTGAGAAGTGAGCGTGCTAACCACTGCGCTAATCGGACAGCCAAATCCCTAAAAAAGGAAATTATTCTGAAATTATCTCCCTTTGTCTCTCTGGTCGTACAGTGTACTATATGTCTTATTGCTAGCTAAGATACATTTGTTATTATGTAAGCCATATATTACTGATGTCAGCATGAATTTGTTTACATAATTAAGAAGAATAAGCAATTGTTTGTCGTAATCCTTTGCTATAACGGTCCACCTCTGTGGAGGAATGGTTACGGTCGCTAACTGTGAACCACTGTAACCTATCATCACTGATGGTCACTGGTTCAAGCCCCGCTCAGGCTGTGTCTCATTTATATGAAAAAGTTGGAAGTTTCTTACGGAGGTTGGTGCACCCAAGTACTGGTTAACCGCTGGAACCTGTCCAGGAAAGGTGTTGTTTGGTAAACTGATCGCCGGCGATATAGCCCGAAATGGTGCTGATACAGGCATAAAACCCAAACAAACAAACTTTACTGTAATGTTGTTATCTAATGTATAATCTGTACCACAGGGATTCGGCACGTTTGGGGGTACTAGTATATGTACTTAAATATATATACTAGTACCCCCAAACGTGCCGAATCCCTGTGATCTGTACCATACATGTGTTACTATATGAGTAATACATATGTTGGGTCAGTGGTTCAGTTGTTAACACCTAGGACTGCGAATCCAGGTTTGATCCCCCATCTGAAATTAATGATATTAACAGACTTTCAATTTGGACTTTAAGCCAAGGTCTCAAGTCGGTGCTTTACACCGTGCACGTAAAAGAACTAGTGGAGACTCTGGAATGTGTCTCTCTGTGTATCATTGCACTATCCTCCACAATCTAAAATGACTAATCTCTTCAGGAGGCGTCACTCATATGGGCAACCGGTAGCGCAAATAAACGCAAAACAGACAATCTAAAACAGAGAGTACAATCATGTACTGGTGATACCTGTAAAACTGACTTCATCCATTAGAGAGCACTCAGGGGGGAGAAATTATCAAGATTGTATGATTGTGTACATGTACTTTCATGTCATCACTTATCTACTTGTGTATTGATATTACATATTTACTTTTCAGGGGCCACAATGGAGTTAAATCTGTTATTAGATCTTTCAAAACGGATGTAAGTACATGTATGTCTCTGGTTTCTAGCTTGGCTATTCAAAGAATATATCAGTGGAAGTCGTGATAGCTCAGTGGTAGCGCGTTCATGTGTGAAAGGTCCGGAGTTCAAGTCCCGCTGGAGCCGTTACGATTATGCGCTTAGGCAAGGCATTTAAATTCCACATACCTCTTCTCTCTCCCTCATGGCGATGGATTCCATCAGGAATGAGGTCTCGAGAGTGATTAATATAAGTTATAAGAACATGTTTCGCAATCGAGCTAAAAATAAATTTGTATAAACTAAAGAAAATATCAATGGCGTAGATTAATGTTGCAACTGGTGTGACCATTCAAAATAGGTCAGTCTCTCGGTGAGTAATCCCAATGCCCGCAGCTAGTAATCCCAATACTCGAGGCTAGTAATCCCAATGCCCGCGGCTAGTAATCCCAATGCCCGCGGCTAGTAATACCAATGTCCGCAGCTAGTAATACCAATGCTCGAGGCTAGTAATCCCAATGCCCATGGCTAGTAATCCCAATGCCCGAGGCTGGTAATCCCAATGCCCGAGGCTAGTAATCCCAATGTCCATGGCTAGTAATCCCAATGCCCGCGGCTAGTAATCCCAATGCCCGTGGCTAGTAATCCCAATGTCCGCAGCTAGTAATACCAATGCCCGAGGCTAGTAATCCCAATGTCCGAGGCTAGTAATACCAATGCCCGAGGCTAGTAATACCAATGTCCATGGCTAGTAATACCAATGCCTGAGGCTAGTAATACCAATGTCTGTGGCTAGTAATCCCAATGTCCATGGCTAGTAATCCCAATGTCCATGGCTAGTAATCCCAATGTCCGAGGCTAGTAATCCCAATGCCCGAGGCTAGTAATCCCAATGCCCGAGGCTAGTAATCCTAATGTCCGAGGCTAGTAATACCAATGCCCAAGGCTGGTAATCCCAATGCCCGAGGCTGGTAATCCCAATGCCCGAGGCTAGTAATCCCAATGTCCATGGCTAGTAATACCAATGTCCATGGCTAGTAATCCCAATGTCCGAGGCTGGTAATCCCAATGCCCGAGGCTAGTAATCCCAATGTCCATGGCTAGTAATCCCAATGCCCGCGGCTAGTAATCCCAATGCCCGTGGCTAGTAATCCCAATGTCCGCAGCTAGTAATACCAATGCCCGAGGCTAGTAATCCCAATGTCCGAGGCTAGTAATACCAATGCCCGAGGCTAGTAATACCAATGTCCAGGGCTAGTAATACCAATGCCTGAGGCTAGTAATACCAATGTCTGTGGCTAGTAATCCCAATGTCCATGGCTAGTAATCCCAATGTCCATGGCTAGTAATCCCAATGTCCGAGGCTAGTAATCCCAATGCCCGAGGCTAGTAATCCCAATGCCCGAGGCTAGTAATCCCAATGTCCGAGGCTAGTAATACCAATGCCCGAGGCTGGTAATCCCAATGCCCGGGCTATAATCCCAATGCCCGAGGCTAGTAATCCCAATGCCCGAGGCTAGTAATCCCAATGTCCATGGCTAGTAATCCCAATGCCCGAGGCTAGTAATCCCAATGCCCGTGGCTAGTAATCCCAATGCCGAGCTAGTAATCCAATGCCCGAGGCTAGTAATCCCAATGCCCAGGCTAGTAATCCCAATGCCGAGGCTAGTAATCCCAATGTCCATGGCTAGTAATCCCAATGCCCGAGGCTAGTAATCCCAATGCCCGCAGCTAGTAATCCCAATGCCCATGGCTAGTAATCCCAATGCCCGAGGCTAGTAATCCCAATGCCCGAGGCTAATAATCCCAATGCCCGCGGCTAGTAATCCCAATGCCCGAGGCTAGTAATCCCAATGCTCGAGGCTAGTAATCCCAATGCCCGAGGCTAGTAATACCAATGCCCGCGGCTAGTAATCCCAATGCCCGAGACTAGTAATCCCAATGCTCGAGGCTAGTAATCCCAATGCCCGAGGCTAGTAATACCAATGCCCGAGGCTAGTAATCCCAATGCTCGAGGCTAGTAATCCCAATGCCCGAGGCTAGTAATCCCAATGCCCGCGGCTAGTAATCCCAATGCCCATGGCTAGTAATCACAATGCCCGAGGCTAGTAATCCCAATGCCCGTGGCTAGTAATCCCAATGCCCGAGGCTAGTAATCCCAATGCCCGAGGCTAGTAATCCCAATGCTCGAGGCTAGTAATCCCAATCCCATGGTGAGTAATCCCAATGCCCGAGGCTAGTAATCCCAATGCCCGCGGCTAGTAATCCCAATGCCAGGCTAGTAATCCCAATGCCCGTGGCTAGTAATCCCAATGCCCGTGGCTAGTAATCCCAATGCCCGAGGCTAGTAATCCCAATGCTCGAGGCTAGTAATCCCAATACCCATGGCAGTAATCACAATGCCCTGGCTAGTAATCCCAATGCCCGCGGCTAGTAATCCCAATGTCCATGGCTAGTAATCCCAATGCCCGTGGCTAGTAATCCCAATGCCCGAGGCTAGTAATCCCAATGCCCGAGGCTAGTAATCCCAATGCCCGAGGCTAGTAATCCCAATGCCCATGGCTAGTAATACCAATGCCCATGGCTAGTAATCCCAATGCCCGCGGCTAGTAATCCCAATGTCCATGGCTAGTAATCCCAATGCCCATGGTTAGTAATCCCAATGCCCGAGGCTAGTAATCCCAATGCCCGAGGCTAGTAATACCAATGCCCGAGGCTAGTAATACCAATGTCCATGGCTAGTAATACCAATGCCTGAGGCTAGTAATACCAATGTCTGTGGCTAGTAATCCCAATGTCCATGGCTAGTAATCCCAATGTCCATGGCTAGTAATCCCAATGTCCATGGCTAGTAATCCCAATGTCCGAGGCTAGTAATCCCAATGCCCGAGGCTAGTAATCCCAATGTCCATGGCTAGTAATCCCAATGCCCGCGGCTAGTAATCCCAATGCCCGTGGCTAGTAATCCCAATGTCCGCAGCTAGTAATACCAATGCCCGAGGCTAGTAATCCCAATGTCCGAGGCTAGTAATACCAATGCCCGAGGCTAGTAATACCAATGTCCAGGGCTAGTAATACCAATGCCTGAGGCTAGTAATACCAATGTCTGTGGCTAGTAATCCCAATGTCCATGGCTAGTAATCCCAATGTCCATGGCTAGTAATCCCAATGTCCGAGGCTAGTAATCCCAATGCCCGAGGCTAGTAATCCCAATGCCCGAGGCTAGTAATCCCAATGTCCGAGGCTAGTAATACCAATGCCCGAGGCTGGTAATCCCAATGCCCGAGGCTGGTAATCCCAATGCCCGAGGCTAGTAATCCCAATGTCCATGGCTAGTAATACCAATGTCCGAGGCTAGTAATCCCAATGTCCATGGCTAGTAATCCCAATGCCCGAGGCTGGTAATCCCAATGCCCGAGGCTAGTAATCCCAATGTCCATGGCTAGTAATACCAATGTCCGAGGCTAGTAATCCCAATGTCCATGGCTAGTAATCCCAATGCCCGCAGCTAGTAATCCCAATACTCGAGGCTAGTAATCCCAATGCCCGTGGCTAGTAATCCCAATGCCCGTGGCTAGTAATCCCAATACTCGAGGCTAGTAATCCCAATACTCGAGGCTAGTAATCCCAATGCCCGAGGCTAGTAATCCCAATACTCGAGGCTAGTAATACCAATACCCGAGGCTAGTAATCCCAATGCCCGAGGCTAGTAATCCCAATACTCGAGGCTAGTAATCCCAATGCCCGAGGCTAGTAATCCCAATGTCGAGGCTAGTAATCCCAATGCCCGCGGCTAGTAATCCCAATGCCCGTGGCTAGTAATCCCAATGTCCGTGGCTAGTAATCCCAATGCCGAGGCTAGTAATCCCAATGCCCGCAGCTAGTAATCCCAATGTCCGAGGCTAGTAATCCCAATGTCCATGGCTAGTAATCCCAATGCCCAGGCTAGTAATCCCAATGCCAGGCTAGTAATCCCAATGCCGAGGCTAGTAATCCCAATGTCCATGGCTAGTAATCCCAATGCCCGAGGCTAGTAATCCCAATGCCTGAGGCTAGTAATCCCAATGCCCGCGGCTAGTAATCCCAATGCCCGAGGCTAGTAATCCCAATGCCCGCGGCTAGTAATCCCAATGCCCATGGCTAGTAATCCCAATGCTCGAGGCTAGTAATCCCAATGCCCATGGCTAGTAATCCCAATGCCCGAGGCTAGTAATCTCAATGCTCGCGGCTAGTAATCCCAATGCCCATGGCTAGTAATCCCAATGCCCGAGGCTAGTAATCCCAATACCCATGGCTAGTAATCACAATGCCCATGGCTAGTAATCCCAATGCCCGTGGCTAGTAATCCCAATGTCCATGGCTAGTAATCCCAATGCCCATGGTGAGTAATCCCAATGTCCATGGCTAGTAATCCCAATGCCCGAGGCTAGTAATCCCAATGCCCGCGGCTAGTAATCCCAATGCCCATGGTGAGTAATCCCAATGACCGAGGCTAGTAATCCCAATGCCCGAGGCTAGTAATCCCAATGCCCGTGGCTAGTAATCCCAATGCCCGAGGCTAGTAATCCCAATGCCCGTGGCTAGTAATCCCAATGCCCGAGGCTAGTAATCCCAATGTCCGCGGCTAGTAATCCCAATGCCCGAGGCTAGTAATCCCAATGTCCATGGCTAGTAATCCCAATGCCCATGGCTAGTAATCCCAATGCCCATGGCTAGTAATCCCAATGCCCATGGTGAGTAATCCCAATGCCCGAGGCTAGTAATCCCAATGCCCGAGGCTAGTAATCCCAATGCCCGTGGCTAGTAATCCCAATGCCCGAGGCTAGTAATCCCAATGCCCATGGTGAGTAATCCCAATGCCTGAGGCTAGTAATCCCAATACCCATGGCTAGTAATCCCAATGCCCATGGCTAGTAATCCCAATGCCCATGGCTAGTAATCCCAATGCACGAGGCTAGTAATCCCAATGTCCGAGGCTAGTAATCCCAATGCCCATGGTGAGTAATCCCAATGCTGGCTAGTAATCCCAATGTCCTGGCTAGTAATCCCAATGCCCACGGCTAGTAATCCCAATGCCCATGGTGAGTAATCCCAATGCCTGAGGCTAGTAATCCCAATGCCCGAGCTAGTAATCCCAATGCCCATGGTAGTAATCCCAATGCCCATGGTGAGTAATCCCAATGCCTGAGGCTAGTAATCCCAATGCCCGAGGCTAGTAATCCCAATGTCCGAGGCTAGTAATACCAATGCCCATGGTGAGTAATACCAATGCCTGAGGCTAGTAATCCCAATGCCCGAGGCTAGTAATCCCAATGCCCGCGGCTAGTAATCCCAATGTCCGAGGCTAGTAATCCCAATGCCCATGGCTAGTAATCCCAATGCACGAGGCTAGTAATCCCAATGTCCGAGGCTAGTAATCCCACTGACCGCGGCTAGTAATCCCAATGCCCGCGGCTAGTAATCCCAATGTCCGAGGCTAGTAATCCCAATGCCCATGGTGAGTAATCCCAATGCCTGAGGCTAGTAATCCCAATGCCCGAGGCTAGTAATCCCAATGCCCATGGTGAGTAATCCCAATGCCTGAGGCTAGTAATACCAATGCCTGAGGCTAGTAATCCCAATGCCCATGGCTAGTAATCCCAATGCACGAGGCTAGTAATCCCAATGTCCGAGGCTAGTAATCCCACTGACCGCGGCTAGTAATCCCAATGCCCGCGGCTAGTAATCCCAATGTCCGAGGCTAGTAATCCCAATGCCCATGGTGAGTAATCCCAATGCCCATGGCTAGTAATCCCAATGTCCATGGCTAGTAATCCCAATGTCCATGGCTAGTAATCCCAATGCCCATGGCTAGTAATCCCAATGTCCATGGCTAGTAATCCCAATGTCCATGGCTAGTAATCCCAATGTCCACGGCTAGTAATCCCAATGTCCATGGCTAGTAATCCCAATGTCCATGGCTAGTAATCCCAATGTCCGTGGCTAGTAATCCCAATGTCCGAGGCTAGTAATCCCAATGTCCATGGCTAGTAATCCCAATGCCCGCAGCTAGTAATCCCAATACTCGAGGCTAGTAATCCCAATGCCCGTGGCTAGTAATCCCAATGCCCGTGGCTAGTAATCCCAATACTCGAGACTAGTAATCCCAATACTCGAGGCTAGTAATCCCAATGCCTGAGGCTAGTAATCCCAATACTCGAGGCTAGTAATACCAATGCCCGAGGCTAGTAATCCCAATGCCCGAGGCTAGTAATCCCAATACTCGAGGCTAGTAATCCCAATGCCCGTGGCTAGTAATCCCAATGCCCATGGCTAGTAATCCCAATGTCCGTGGCTAGTAATCCCAATGCCCGAGGCTAGTAATCCCAATGCCCGCAGCTAGTAATACCAATGTCCGAGGCTAGTAATCCCAATGTCCATGGCTAGTAATCCCAATGTCCATGGCTAGTAATCCCAATGCCCGAGGCTAGTAATCCCAATGCCCGAGGCTAGTAATCCCAATGCCCATGGCTAGTAATCCCAATGCCCGAGGCTAGTAATCCCAATGCCCGAGGCTAGTAATCCCAATGCCCGAGGCTAGTAATCCCAATGCCCGAGGCTAGTAATCCCAATGCCCGCGGCTAGTAATCCCAATGCCCGAGGCTAGTAATCCCAATGCCCATGGCTAGTAATACCAATGCCCGAGGCTAGTAATCCAATGCCCGGGCTAGTAATCCCAATGCCCGGCTAGTAATCCCAATGCCAGGCTAGTAATCCCAATGCCGAGGCTAGTAATCCCAATGCCCGAGGCTAGTAATCCCAATGCCCGAGGCTAGTAATCCCAATGCCCGAGGCTAGTAATCCCAATGCCCAGGCTAGTATCCAATGCCCGAGGCAGTAATCCCAATGCCCGAGCTAGTAATCCCAATGCCATGCTAGTAATCCCAATGCCCGAGGCTAGTAATCCCAATGCCCATGCTAGTAATCCCATGCCGGGCTAGTAATCCCATGCCCGAGGCTAGTAATCCCAATGCCCATGGCTAGTAATCCCAATGCCGAGGCTAGTAATCCCAATGCCCATGGCTAGTAATCCCAATGCCCGAGGCTAGTAATCCCAATGCCCGCAGCTAGTAATCCCAATGCCCATGGCTAGTAATCCCAATGCCCGAGGCTAGTAATCCCAATGCCCGAGGCTAATAATCCCAATGCCCGCGGCTAGTAATCCCAATGCCCGAGGCTAGTAATCCCAATGCTCGAGGCTAGTAATCCCAATGCCCGAGGCTAGTAATACCAATGCCCGCGGCTAGTAATCCCAATGCCCGAGACTAGTAATCCCAATGCTCGAGGCTAGTAATCCCAATGCCCGAGGCTAGTAATACCAATGCCCGAGGCTAGTAATCCCAATGCTCGAGGCTAGTAATCCCAATGCCCGAGGCTAGTAATCCCAATGCCCGCGGCTAGTAATCCCAATGCCCATGGCTAGTAATCACAATGCCCGAGGCTAGTAATCCCAATGCCCGTGGCTAGTAATCCCAATGCCCGAGGCTAGTAATCCCAATGCCCGAGGCTAGTAATCCCAATGCTCGAGGCTAGTAATCCCAATACCCATGGTGAGTAATCCCAATGCCCGAGGCTAGTAATCCCAATGCCCGCGGCTAGTAATCCCAATGTCCATGGCTAGTAATCCCAATGCCCGTGGCTAGTAATCCCAATGCCCGTGGCTAGTAATCCCAATGCCCGAGGCTAGTAATCCCAATGCTCGAGGCTAGTAATCCCAATACCCATGGCTAGTAATCACAATGCCCATGGCTAGTAATCCCAATGCCCGCGGCTAGTAATCCCAATGTCCATGGCTAGTAATCCCAATGCCCATGGTGAGTAATCCCAATGCCCGAGGCTAGTAATCCCAATGCCCGCGGCTAGTAATACCAATGCCCGAGGCTAGTAATACCAATGTCCATGGCTAGTAATACCAATGCCTGAGGCTAGTAATACCAATGTCTGTGGCTAGTAATCCCAATGTCCATGGCTAGTAATCCCAATGTCCATGGCTAGTAATCCCAATGTCCGAGGCTAGTAATCCCAATGCCCGAGGCTAGTAATCCCAATGCCCGAGGCTAGTAATCCTAATGTCCGAGGCTAGTAATACCAATGCCCAAGGCTGGTAATCCCAATGCCCGAGGCTGGTAATCCCAATGCCCGAGGCTAGTAATCCCAATGTCCATGGCTAGTAATACCAATGTCCATGGCTAGTAATCCCAATGTCCGAGGCTGGTAATCCCAATGCCCGAGGCTAGTAATCCCAATGTCCATGGCTAGTAATCCCAATGCCCGCGGCTAGTAATCCCAATGCCCGTGGCTAGTAATCCCAATGTCCGCAGCTAGTAATACCAATGCCCGAGGCTAGTAATCCCAATGTCCGAGGCTAGTAATACCAATGCCCGAGGCTAGTAATACCAATGTCCAGGGCTAGTAATACCAATGCCTGAGGCTAGTAATACCAATGTCTGTGGCTAGTAATCCCAATGTCCATGGCTAGTAATCCCAATGTCCATGGCTAGTAATCCCAATGTCCGAGGCTAGTAATCCCAATGCCCGAGGCTAGTAATCCCAATGCCCGAGGCTAGTAATCCCAATGTCCGAGGCTAGTAATACCAATGCCCGAGGCTGGTAATCCCAATGCCCGAGGCTGGTAATCCCAATGCCCGAGGCTAGTAATCCCAATGTCCATGGCTAGTAATCCCAATGCCCGAGGCTGGTAATCCCAATGCCCGAGGCTAGTAATCCCAATGTCCATGGCTAGTAATACCAATGTCCGAGGCTAGTAATCCCAATGTCCATGGCTAGTAATCCCAATGCCCGAGGCTAGTAATCCCAATGCCCGTGGCTAGTAATCCCAATGCCCGAGGCTAGTAATCCCAATGCCCGCGGCTAGTAATCCCAATGCCCATGGCTAGTAATCCCAATGCCCGAGGCTAGTAATCCCAATGCCCGAGGCTAGTAATCCCAATGCCCGAGGCTAGTAATCCCAATGTCCATGGCTAGTAATCCCAATCCGAGGCTAGTAATCCCAATGCCCATGGCTAGTAATCCCAATGCCCGGCTAGTAATCCCAATGCCCGAGGCTAGTAATCCCAATGCCCGAGGCTAGTAATCCCAATGCCCGAGGCTAGTAATCCCAATGCCCATGGCTAGTAATCCCAATGCCCGAGGCTAGTAATCCCAATGCCCGAGGCTAGTAATCCCAATGCCCGAGGCTAGTAATCCCAATGCCCGCAGCTAGTAATCCCAATGCCCATGGCTAGTAATCCAATGCCCGAGGCTAGTAATCCCAATGCCCGAGGCTAGTAATCCCAATGCCCGCGGCTAGTAATCCCAATGCCGAGGCTAGTAATCCCAATGCTCGAGGCTAGTAATCCCAATGCCCGAGGCTAGTAATACCAATGCCCGCGGCTAGTAATCCCAATGCCCGAGACTAGTAATCCCAATGCTCGAGGCTAGTAATCCCAATGCCCGAGGCTAGTAATACCAATGCCCGAGGCTAGTAATCCCAATGCTCGAGGCTAGTAATCCCAATGCCCGAGGCTAGTAATCCCAATGCCCGCGGCTAGTAATCCCAATGCCCATGGCTAGTAATCACAATGCCCGAGGCTAGTAATCCCAATGCCCATGGTGAGTAATCCCAATGCCCGAGGCTAGTAATCCCAATGCCCGCGGCTAGTAATCCCAATGTCCATGGCTAGTAATCCCAATGCCCGTGGCTAGTAATCCCAATGCCCGTGGCTAGTAATCCCAATGCCCGAGGCTAGTAATCCCAATGCTCGAGGCTAGTAATCCCAATACCCATGGCTAGTAATCACAATGCCCATGGCTAGTAATCCCAATGCCCGCGGCTAGTAATCCCAATGTCCATGGCTAGTAATCCCAATGCCCATGGCTAGTAATCCCAATGCCCGAGGCTAGTAATCCCAATGCCCGAGGCTAGTAATCCCAATGCCCGAGGCTAGTAATCCCAATGTCCATGGCTAGTAATACCAATGCCCAGGCTAGTAATCCAATGCCGAGGCTAGTAATCCCAATGTCCATGGCTAGTAATCCCAATGTCCATGGCTAGTAATCCCAATGTCCATGGCTAGTAATCCCAATGCCCGAGGCTAGTAATCCCAATGCCCGAGGCTAGTAATCCCAATGTCCATGGCTAGTAATCCCAATGCCCGCGGCTAGTAATCCCAATGCCCGTGGCTAGTAATCCCAATGTCCGCAGCTAGTAATACCAATGCCCGAGGCTAGTAATCCCAATGTCCGAGGCTAGTAATACCAATGCCCGAGGCTAGTAATACCAATGTCCAGGGCTAGTAATACCAATGCCTGAGGCTAGTAATACCAATGTCTGTGGCTAGTAATCCCAATGTCCATGGCTAGTAATCCCAATGTCCATGGCTAGTAATCCCAATGTCCGAGGCTAGTAATCCCAATGCCCGAGGCTAGTAATCCCAATGCCCGAGGCTAGTAATCCCAATGTCCGAGGCTAGTAATACCAATGCCCGAGGCTGGTAATCCCAATGCCCGAGGCTGGTAATCCCAATGCCCGAGGCTAGTAATCCCAATGTCCATGGCTAGTAATACCAATGTCCGAGGCTAGTAATCCCAATGTCCATGGCTAGTAATCCCAATGCCCGAGGCTGGTAATCCCAATGCCCGAGGCTAGTAATCCCAATGTCCATGGCTAGTAATACCAATGTCCGAGGCTAGTAATCCCAATGTCCATGGCTAGTAATCCCAATGCCCGCAGCTAGTAATCCCAATACTCGAGGCTAGTAATCCCAATGCCCGTGGCTAGTAATCCCAATGCCCGTGGCTAGTAATCCCAATACTCGAGGCTAGTAATCCCAATACTCGAGGCTAGTAATCCCAATGCCCGAGGCTAGTAATCCCAATACTCGAGGCTAGTAATACCAATACTCGAGGCTAGTAATCCCAATGCCCGAGGCTAGTAATCCCAATACCGAGGCTAGTAATCCCAATGCCCGAGGCTAGTAATCCCAATGCTCAGGCTAGTAATCCCAATGCCCGGGCTAGTAATCCCAATGCCCGTGGCTAGTAATCCCAATGTCCGTGGCTAGTAATCCCAATGCCCGAGGCTAGTAATCCCAATGCCCGCAGCTAGTAATCCCAATGTCCGAGGCTAGTAATCCCAATGTCCATGGCTAGTAATCCCAATGTCCATGGGTCCTGCCGAGGCTAGTAATCCCAATGCCTGAGGCTAGTAATCCCAATGTCCATGGCTAGTAATCCCAATGCCCGAGGCTAGTAATCCCAATGCCTGAGGCTAGTAATCCCAATGCCCGCGGCTAGTAATCCCAATGCCCGAGGCTAGTAATCCCAATGCCCGCGGCTAGTAATCCCAATGCCCATGGCTAGTAATCCCAATGCTCGAGGCTAGTAATCCCAATGCCCATGGCTAGTAATCCCAATGCCCGAGGCTAGTAATCTCAATGCTCGCGGCTAGTAATCCCAATGCCCATGGCTAGTAATCCCAATGCCCGAGGCTAGTAATCCCAATACCCATGGCTAGTAATCACAATGCCCATGGCTAGTAATCCCAATGCCCGTGGCTAGTAATCCCAATGTCCATGGCTAGTAATCCCAATGCCCATGGTGAGTAATCCCAATGTCCATGGCTAGTAATCCCAATGCCCGAGGCTAGTAATCCCAATGCCCGCGGCTAGTAATCCCAATGCCCATGGTGAGTAATCCCAATGACCGAGGCTAGTAATCCCAATGCCCGAGGCTAGTAATCCCAATGCCCGTGGCTAGTAATCCCAATGCCCGAGGCTAGTAATCCCAATGCCCGTGGCTAGTAATCCCAATGCCCGAGGCTAGTAATCCCAATGTCCGCGGCTAGTAATCCCAATGCCCGAGGCTAGTAATCCCAATGTCCATGGCTAGTAATCCCAATGCCCATGGCTAGTAATCCCAATGCTCATGGCTAGTAATCCCAATGCCCATGGTGAGTAATCCCAATGCCCGAGGCTAGTAATCCCAATGCCCGAGGCTAGTAATCCCAATGCCCGTGGCTAGTAATCCCAATGCCCGAGGCTAGTAATCCCAATGCCCATGGTGAGTAATCCCAATGCCTGAGGCTAGTAATCCCAATACCCATGGCTAGTAATCCCAATGCCCATGGCTAGTAATCCCAATGCCCATGGCTAGTAATCCCAATGCACGAGGCTAGTAATCCCAATGTCCGAGGCTAGTAATCCCAATGGCTAGTAATCCCAATGCCCATGGTGAGTAATCCCAATGCCTGAGGCTAGTAATCCCAATGTCCATGGCTAGTAATCCCAATGCCCACGGCTAGTAATCCCAATGCCCATGGTAGTAATCCCAATGCCTGAGGCTAGTAATCCCAATGCCCGAGGCTAGTAATCCCAATGCCCATGGTGAGTAATCCCAATGCCCATGGTGAGTAATCCCAATGCCTGAGGCTAGTAATCCCAATGCCCGAGGCTAGTAATCCCAATGTCCGAGGCTAGTAATACCAATGCCCATGGTGAGTAATACCAATGCCTGAGGCTAGTAATCCCAATGCCCGAGGCTAGTAATCCCAATGCCCGCGGCTAGTAATCCCAATGTCCGAGGCTAGTAATCCCAATGCCCATGGCTAGTAATCCCAATGCACGAGGCTAGTAATCCCAATGTCCGAGGCTAGTAATCCCACTGACCGCGGCTAGTAATCCCAATGCCCGCGGCTAGTAATCCCAATGTCCGAGGCTAGTAATCCCAATGCCCATGGTGAGTAATCCCAATGCCCATGGCTAGTAATCCCAATGCCCGAGGCTAGTAATCCCAATGCCCATGGTGAGTAATCCCAATGCCTGAGGCTAGTAATACCAATGCCTGAGGCTAGTAATCCCAATGCCCATGGCTAGTAATCCCAATGCACGAGGCTAGTAATCCCAATGTCCGAGGCTAGTAATCCCACTGACCGCGGCTAGTAATCCCAATGCCCGCGGCTAGTAATCCCAATGTCCGAGGCTAGTAATCCCAATGCCCATGGTGAGTAATCCCAATGCCCATGGCTAGTAATCCCAATGTCCATGGCTAGTAATCCCAATGTCCATGGCTAGTAATCCCAATGCCCATGGCTAGTAATCCCAATGTCCATGGCTAGTAATCCCAATGTCCATGGCTAGTAATCCCAATGTCCACGGCTAGTAATCCCAATGTCCATGGCTAGTAATCCCAATGTCCATGGCTAGTAATCCCAATGTCCGTGGCTAGTAATCCCAATGTCTGTGGCTAGTAATCCCAATGCCCATGGATAGTAATCCCAATGCCCGCGGCTAGTAATCCCAATGCCCGTGGCTAGTAATCCCACTGACCGCGGCTAGTAATCCCAATGCCCGTGGCTAGTAATCCCAATGCTCGAGGCAAGTAATCCCAATACTCGAGGCTAGTAATCCCAATGCCCATGGCTAGTAATCCCAATGTCCGAGGCTAGTAATCCCAATGCCCATGGCTAGTAATCCCAATGTCCGTGGCTAGTAATCCCAATGTCCGTGGCTAGTAATCCCAATGTCCATGGCTAATAATCCCAATGACCATGGTGAGTAATCCCAATGCCTGAGGCTAGTAATCCCAATGCCTGAGGCTAGTAATCCCAATACCCATGGCTAGTAATCCCAATGCCCATGGCTAGTAATCCCAATGCCTGAGGCTAGTAATCCCAATGCCTGAGGCTAGTAATCCCAATGCCCATGGCTAGTAATACCAATGCACGAGGCTAGTAATCCCAATGCCCATGGCTAGTAATCCCAATGCACGAGGCTAGTACTCCCAATGCCCATGGCTAGTAATCCCAATGTCCATGGCTAGTAATCCCAATGTCCGAGGCTAGTAATACCAATGCCCATGGCTAGTAATCCCAATGTCCATGGCTAGTAATCCCAATGCCCATGGCTAGTAATCCCAATGTCCATGGCTAGTAATACCAATGCCCATGGCTAGTAATCCCATTGCCCACGGCTAGTAATCCCAATGCCCACGGCTAGTAATCCCAATGCCCACGGCTAGTAATCCCAATGCCCACGGCTAGTAATCCCAATGCCCATGGCTAGTAATCCCAATGCCCATGGCTAGTAATCCCAATACCCATGGCTAGTAATCCCAATGCCCACGGCTAGTAATCCCAATGCCCACGTGGGGGCTAGTAATCCCAATGCCCACGGCTAGTAATCCCAATACCCATGGCTAGTAATCCCAATGCCCGAGGCTAGTAATCCCAATGTCCACAGCTAGTAATCCCAATGCCCATGGCTAGTAATCCCAATGCCCATGGCTAGTAATCCCAATGCCCATGGCTAGTAATCCCAATGCCCGAGGCTAGTAATCCCAATGTCCGAGGCTAGTAATCCCAATGTCCATGGCTAGTAATACCAATGTCCGTGGCTAGTAATACCAATGTCCATGGCTAGTAATCCCAATGCCCACGGCTAGTAATCCCAATACCCATGTCTAGTAATCCCAATGTCCATGGCTAGTAATCCCAACGCCCATGGCTAGTAATCCCAATGCCCACGGCTAGTAATCCCAATACCCATGGCTAGTAATCCCAATGCCCGAGGCTAGTAATCCCAATGTCCATGGCTAGTAATACCAATGTCCGCAGCTAGTAATCCCAATGCCCATGGCTAGTAATCCCAATGCCCATGGCTAGTAATCCCAATGCCCGAGGCTAGTAATCCCAATGTCCGAGGCTAGTAATCCCAATGTCCATGGCTAGTAATACCAATGTCCGTGGCTAGTAATACCAATGTCCATGGCTAGTAATCCCAATGCCCACGGCTAGTAATCCCAATACCCATGGCTAGTAATCCCAATGTCCATGGCTAGTAATCCCAATGTCCGTGGCTAGTAATACCAATGTCCGTGGCTAGTAATCCCAATGTCCATGGCTAGTAATACCAATGTCCGTGGCTAGTAATCCCAATGTCCATGGCTAGTAATCCCAATGCCCATGGTGAGTAATCCCAATGCCCGAGGCTAGTAATCCCAATGCCCGCGGCTAGTAATACCAATGCCCGAGGCTAGTAATACCAATGTCCATGGCTAGTAATACCAATGCCTGAGGCTAGTAATACCAATGTCTGTGGCTAGTAATCCCAATGTCCATGGCTAGTAATCCCAATGTCCATGGCTAGTAATCCCAATGTCCGAGGCTAGTAATCCCAATGCCCGAGGCTAGTAATCCCAATGCCCGAGGCTAGTAATCCTAATGTCCGAGGCTAGTAATACCAATGCCCAAGGCTGGTAATCCCAATGCCCGAGGCTGGTAATCCCAATGCCCGAGGCTAGTAATCCCAATGTCCATGGCTAGTAATACCAATGTCCATGGCTAGTAATCCCAATGTCCGAGGCTGGTAATCCCAATGCCCGAGGCTAGTAATCCCAATGTCCATGGCTAGTAATCCCAATGCCCGCGGCTAGTAATCCCAATGCCCGTGGCTAGTAATCCCAATGTCCGCAGCTAGTAATACCAATGCCCGAGGCTAGTAATCCCAATGTCCGAGGCTAGTAATACCAATGCCCGAGGCTAGTAATACCAATGTCCAGGGCTAGTAATACCAATGCCTGAGGCTAGTAATACCAATGTCTGTGGCTAGTAATCCCAATGCCAGGCTAGTAATCCCAATGCCCGAGGCTAGTAATCCCAATGCCAAGGCTAGTAATCCCAATGTCCATGGCTAGTAATCCCAATGTCCATGGCTAGTAATCCCAATGCCCGAGGCTAGTAATCCCAATGCCCAAGGCTAGTAATCCCAATGCCCGAGGCTAGTAATCCCAATGCCCGAGGCTAGTAATCCCAATACTCGAGGCTAGTAATCCCAATGCCCGAGGCTAGTAATCCCAATGCCCGAGGCTAGTAATCCCAATGCCCGAGGCTAGTAATCCCAATGCCCATGGCTAGTAATCCCAATGCCCGAGGCTAGTAATCCCAATACCCAAGGCTAGTAATCCCAATGCCCATGGCTAGTAATCCCAATGCCCGTGGCTAGTAATCCCAATGTCCATGGCTAGTAATCCCAATGCCCGTGGCTAGTAATCCCAATGTCCATGGCTAGTAATCCCAATGCCCGAGGCTAGTAATCCCAATGCCCGCGGCTAGTAATCCCAATGCCCGAGGCTAGTAATCCCAATGACCGAGGCTAGTAATCCCAATGCCCGAGGCTAGTAATCCCAATGCCCGAGGCTAGTAATCCCAATGCCCGAGGCTAGTAATCCCAATGCCCGTGGCTAGTAATCCCAATGCCCGAGGCTAGTAATCCCAATGCCCGCGGCTAGTAATCCCAATGCCCGAGGCTAGTAATCCCAATGTCCATGGCTAGTAATCCCAATGCCCATGGCTAGTAATCCCAATGCCCGTGGCTAGTAATCCCAATGCCCATGGTGAGTAATCCCAATGCCCGAGGCTAGTAATCCCAATGCCCGAGGCTAGTAATCCCAATGCCCGTGGCTAGTAATCCCAATGCCCGAGGCTAGTAATCCCAATGCCCATGGTGAGTAATCCCAATGCCTGAGGCTAGTAATCCCAATACCCATGGCTAGTAATCCCAATGCCCATGGCTAGTAATCCCAATGCCCATGGCTAGTAATCCCAATGCACGAGGCTAGTAATCCCAATGTCCGAGGCTAGTAATCCCAATGGCTAGTAATCCCAATGCCCATGGTGAGTAATCCCAATGCCTGAGGCTAGTAATCCCAATGTCCATGGCTAGTAATCCCAATGCCCACGGCTAGTAATCCCAATGCCCATGGTGAGTAATCCCAATGCCTGAGGCTAGTAATCCCAATGCCCGAGGCTAGTAATCCCAATGCCCATGGTGAGTAATCCCAATGCCCATGGTGAGTAATCCCAATGCCTGAGGCTAGTAATCCCAATGCCCGAGGCTAGTAATCCCAATGTCCGAGGCTAGTAATACCAATGCCCATGGTGAGTAATACCAATGCCTGAGGCTAGTAATCCCAATGCCCGAGGCTAGTAATCCCAATGCCCGCGGCTAGTAATCCCAATGTCCGAGGCTAGTAATCCCAATGCCCATGGCTAGTAATCCCAATGCACGAGGCTAGTAATCCCAATGTCCGAGGCTAGTAATCCCACTGACCGCGGCTAGTAATCCCAATGCCCGCGGCTAGTAATCCCAATGTCCGAGGCTAGTAATCCCAATGCCCATGGTGAGTAATCCCAATGCCCATGGCTAGTAATCCCAATGCCCGAGGCTAGTAATCCCAATGCCCATGGTGAGTAATCCCAATGCCTGAGGCTAGTAATACCAATGCCTGAGGCTAGTAATCCCAATGCCCATGGCTAGTAATCCCAATGCACGAGGCTAGTAATCCCAATGTCCGAGGCTAGTAATCCCACTGACCGCGGCTAGTAATCCCAATGCCCGCGGCTAGTAATCCCAATGTCCGAGGCTAGTAATCCCAATGCCCATGGTGAGTAATCCCAATGCCCATGGCTAGTAATCCCAATGTCCATGGCTAGTAATCCCAATGTCCATGGCTAGTAATCCCAATGCCCATGGCTAGTAATCCCAATGTCCATGGCTAGTAATCCCAATGTCCATGGCTAGTAATCCCAATGTCCACGGCTAGTAATCCCAATGTCCATGGCTAGTAATCCCAATGTCCATGGCTAGTAATCCCAATGTCCGTGGCTAGTAATCCCAATGTCTGTGGCTAGTAATCCCAATGCCCATGGATAGTAATCCCAATGCCCGCGGCTAGTAATCCCAATGCCCGTGGCTAGTAATCCCACTGACCGCGGCTAGTAATCCCAATGCCCGTGGCTAGTAATCCCAATGCTCGAGGCAAGTAATCCCAATACTCGAGGCTAGTAATCCCAATGCCCATGGCTAGTAATCCCAATGTCCGAGGCTAGTAATCCCAATGCCCATGGCTAGTAATCCCAATGTCCGTGGCTAGTAATCCCAATGTCCGTGGCTAGTAATCCCAATGTCCATGGCTAATAATCCCAATGACCATGGTGAGTAATCCCAATGCCTGAGGCTAGTAATCCCAATGCCTGAGGCTAGTAATCCCAATACCCATGGCTAGTAATCCCAATGCCCATGGCTAGTAATCCCAATGCCTGAGGCTAGTAATCCCAATGCCTGAGGCTAGTAATCCCAATGCCCATGGCTAGTAATCCCAATGCACGAGGCTAGTAATCCCAATGCCCATGGCTAGTAATCCCAATGCACGAGGCTAGTACTCCCAATGCCCATGGCTAGTAATCCCAATGTCCATGGCTAGTAATCCCAATGTCCGAGGCTAGTAATACCAATGCCCATGGCTAGTAATCCCAATGTCCATGGCTAGTAATCCCAATGCCCATGGCTAGTAATCCCAATGTCCATGGCTAGTAATACCAATGCCCATGGCTAGTAATCCCATTGCCCACGGCTAGTAATCCCAATGCCCACGGCTAGTAATCCCAATGCCCACGGCTAGTAATCCCAATGCCCACGGCTAGTAATCCCAATGCCCATGGCTAGTAATCCCAATGCCCATGGCTAGTAATCCAATACCCATGGCTAGTAATCCCAATGCCCACGGCTAGTAATCCCAATGCCCACGTGGGGGCTAGTAATCCCAATGCCCACGGCTAGTAATCCCAATACCCATGGCTAGTAATCCCAATGCCCGAGGCTAGTAATCCCAATGTCCACAGCTAGTAATCCCAATGCCCATGGCTAGTAATCCCAATGCCCATGGCTAGTAATCCCAATGCCCATGGCTAGTAATCCCAATGCCCGAGGCTAGTAATCCCAATGTCCGAGGCTAGTAATCCCAATGTCCATGGCTAGTAATACCAATGTCCGTGGCTAGTAATACCAATGTCCATGGCTAGTAATCCCAATGCCCACGGCTAGTAATCCCAATACCCATGTCTAGTAATCCCAATGTCCATGGCTAGTAATCCCAACGCCCATGGCTAGTAATCCCAATGCCCACGGCTAGTAATCCCAATACCCATGGCTAGTAATCCCAATGCCCGAGGCTAGTAATCCCAATGTCCATGGCTAGTAATACCAATGTCCGCAGCTAGTAATCCCAATGCCCATGGCTAGTAATCCCAATGCCCATGGCTAGTAATCCCAATGCCCGAGGCTAGTAATCCCAATGTCCGAGGCTAGTAATCCCAATGTCCATGGCTAGTAATACCAATGTCCGTGGCTAGTAATACCAATGTCCATGGCTAGTAATCCCAATGCCCACGGCTAGTAATCCCAATACCCATGGCTAGTAATCCCAATGTCCATGGCTAGTAATCCCAATGTCCGTGGCTAGTAATACCAATGTCCGTGGCTAGTAATCCCAATGTCCATGGCTAGTAATACCAATGTCCGTGGCTAGTAATCCCAATGTCCATGGCTAGTAATCCCAATGCCCATGGTGAGTAATCCCAATGCCCGAGGCTAGTAATCCCAATGCCCGCGGCTAGTAATACCAATGCCCGAGGCTAGTAATACCAATGTCCATGGCTAGTAATACCAATGCCTGAGGCTAGTAATACCAATGTCTGTGGCTAGTAATCCCAATGTCCATGGCTAGTAATCCCAATGTCCATGGCTAGTAATCCCAATGTCCGAGGCTAGTAATCCCAATGCCCGAGGCTAGTAATCCCAATGCCCGAGGCTAGTAATCCTAATGTCCGAGGCTAGTAATACCAATGCCCAAGGCTGGTAATCCCAATGCCCGAGGCTGGTAATCCCAATGCCCGAGGCTAGTAATCCCAATGTCCATGGCTAGTAATACCAATGTCCATGGCTAGTAATCCCAATGTCCGAGGCTGGTAATCCCAATGCCCGAGGCTAGTAATCCCAATGTCCATGGCTAGTAATCCCAATGCCCGCGGCTAGTAATCCCAATGCCCGTGGCTAGTAATCCCAATGTCCGCAGCTAGTAATACCAATGCCCGAGGCTAGTAATCCCAATGTCCGAGGCTAGTAATACCAATGCCCGAGGCTAGTAATACCAATGTCCAGGGCTAGTAATACCAATGCCTGAGGCTAGTAATACCAATGTCTGTGGCTAGTAATCCCAATGTCCATGGCTAGTAATCCCAATGCCCGAGGCTGGTAATCCCAATGCCCGAGGCTAGTAATCCCAATGTCCATGGCTAGTAATCCCAATGTCCATGGCTAGTAATCCCAATGCCCGCAGCTAGTAATCCCAATACTCGAGGCTAGTAATCCCAATGCCCGTGGCTAGTAATCCCAATGCCCGTGGCTAGTAATCCCAATACTCGAGGCTAGTAATCCCAATACTCGAGGCTAGTAATCCCAATGCCCGAGGCTAGTAATCCCAATACTCGAGGCTAGTAATACCAATACTCGAGGCTAGTAATCCCAATACTCGAGGCTAGTAATCCCAATACTCGAGGCTAGTAATCCCAATGCCCGAGGCTAGTAATCCCAATACTCGAGGCTAGTAATCCCAATGCCCGCGGCTAGTAATCCCAATGCCCGTGGCTAGTAATCCCAATGTCCGTGGCTAGTAATCCCAATGCCCGAGGCTAGTAATCCCAATGCCCGCAGCTAGTAATACCAATGTCCGAGGCTAGTAATCCCAATGTCCATGGCTAGTAATCCCAATGTCCATGGCTAGTAATCCCAATGCCCGAGGCTAGTAATCCCAATGCCTGAGGCTAGTAATCCCAATGCCCGCGGCTAGTAATCCCAATGCCCGAGGCTAGTAATCCCAATGCCCGCGGCTAGTAATCCCAATGCCCATGGCTAGTAATCCCAATGCTCGAGGCTAGTAATCCCAATGCCCATGGCTAGTAATCCCAATGCCCGAGGCTAGTAATCTCAATGCTCGCGGCTAGTAATCCCAATGCCCATGGCTAGTAATCCCAATGCCCGAGGCTAGTAATCCCAATACCCATGGCTAGTAATCACAATGCCCATGGCTAGTAATCCCAATGCCCGTGGCTAGTAATCCCAATGTCCATGGCTAGTAATCCCAATGCCCATGGTGAGTAATCCCAATGTCCATGGCTAGTAATCCCAATGCCCGAGGCTAGTAATCCCAATGCCCGCGGCTAGTAATCCCAATGCCCATGGCTAGTAATCCCAATGCCCGAGGCTAGTAATCCCAATGCCCGAGGCTAGTAATCCCAATGCCCGTGGCTAGTAATCCCAATGCCCGAGGCTAGTAATCCCAATGCCCGTGGCTAGTAATCCCAATGCCCGAGGCTAGTAATCCCAATGCCCGAGGCTAGTAATCCCAATGCCCGAGGCTAGTAATCCCAATGTCCGAGGCTAGTAATCCCAATGCCCAGGTGAGTAATCCCAATGCCCGAGGCTAGTAATCCCAATGCCCGAGGCTAGTAATCCCAATGCCCATGGTGAGTAATACCAATGCCTGAGGCTAGTAATCCCAATGCCCGAGGCTAGTAATCCCAATGCCCGCGGTTAGTAATCCCAATGTCCGAGGCTAGTAATCCCAATGCCCATGGCTAGTAATCCCAATGCACGAGGCTAGTAATCCCAATGTCCGAGGCTAGTAATCCCACTGACCGCGGCTAGTAATCCCAATGCCCGCGGCTAGTAATCCCAATGTCTGAGGCTAGTAATCCCAATGCCCATGGTGAGTAATCCCAATGCCTGAGGCTAGTAATCCCAATGCCCGAGGCTAGTAATCCCAATGCCCATGGTGAGTAATCCCAATGCCTGAGGCTAGTAATACCAATGCCTGAGGCTAGTAATCCCAATGCCCGAGGATAGTAATCCCAATGCCCGCGGTTAGTAATCCCAATGTCCGAGGCTAGTAATCCCAATGCCCATGGCTAGTAATCCCAATGCCCGCGGCTAGTAATCCCAATGTCCGAGGCTAGTAATCCCAATGCCCGTGGTGAGTAATCCCAATGCCCATGGCTAGTAATCCCAATGTCCAGGCTAGTAATCCCAATGTCCATGGCTAGTAATCCCAATGCCCATGGCTAGTAATCCCAATGTCCATGGCTAGTAATCCCAATGTCCATGGCTAGTAATCCCAATGTCCACGGCTAGTAATCCCAATGTCCATGGCTAGTAATCCCAATGTCCATGGCTAGTAATCCCAATGTCCGCGGCTAGTAATCCCAATGTCTGTGGCTAGTAATCCCAATGCCCATGGATAGTAATCCCAATGCCCGCGGCTAGTAATCCCAATGCCCGTGGCTAGTAATCCCACTGACCGCGGCTAGTAATCCCAATGCCCGTGGCTAGTAATCCCAATGCTCGAGGCAAGTAATCCCAATACTCGAGGCTAGTAATCCCAATGCCCATGGCTAGTAATCCCAATGTCCGAGGCTAGTAATCCCAATGTCCGAGGCTAGTAATCCCAATGCCCGTGGCTAGTAATCCCAATGTCCGTGGCTAGTAATCCCAATGTCCGTGGCTAGTAATCCCAATGTCCATGGCTAATAATCCCAATGCCCATGGTGAGTAATCCCAATGCCTGAGGCTAGTAATCCCAATGCCTGAGGCTAGTAATCCCAATACCCATGGCTAGTAATCCCAATGCCCATGGCTAGTAATCCCAATGCCTGAGGCTAGTAATCCCAATGCCTGAGGCTAGTAATCCCAATGCCCATGGCTAGTAATCCCAATGCACGAGGCTAGTAATCCCAATGCCCATGGCTAGTAATCCCAATGCACAAGGCTAGTACTCCCAATGCCCATGGCTAGTAATCCCAATGTCCATGGCTAGTAATCCCAATGTCCGAGGCTAGTAATACCAATGCCCATGGCTAGTAATCCCAATGTCCATGGCTAGTAATCCCAATGCCCATGGCTAGTAATCCCAATGTCCATGGCTAGTAATACCAATGCCCATGGCTAGTAATCCCATTGCCCACGGCTAGTAATCCCAATGCCCACGGCTAGTAATCCCAATGCCCACGGCTAGTAATCCCAATGCCCACGGCTAGTAATCCCAATGCCCATGGCTAGTAATCCCAA